>CP137671.1:25245459-25530305 GCA_037976565.1 Mesocentrotus franciscanus
TTTATACTTCCCTTTTAAGCCTTACTATGATTAATACATTTTTCGTGTTCTAACATAATAATCCTACCATTTTTTAAATGAGGAAACATCTTGTTTATGTTTTAGGCCGTTTATAATTAATAAAGTTCATGCACTTTTTATAGTCACATTATTTGTAATTCAGTTCTCGAGCTGCGATGATGATTATTGAATAAATACTATTATAATTATTACTATTATTATTATTATTATTATTATTATTATGAGAAGAAAGATACAGAGATAGAGAGATAGAGAGGAGGGTGAGTGGAAGAGAAAAGAAGAAAGAACAAGCAGAGAGAGAGAGAGAGATGGGGGCAGAGAGACAGAGAGACTGACACACACACACACACGCACGCACCCCATCCCCACACAGATTATATTACTTATTAATTGAGCATGCAATTCAAGGAATGGGTTTTGGAAATAATTTTCCCCCGTTCGAATTCATTATCCTTGCAACAAATCTTTTTAATCATTAACCGAGTCATTCACATTTCAACTAGGAGCATAACATTTAAGATAATGGCATTCAAAATCAGATTCCGATTGCCTCGGCTTTTCTTCAGTCACTCAGATTCATGAAAGGGCAAGCGTGTTTTAAATAAGTGCAGTAGATTTAACAATCATACTGTCATCGCATGTTTACACCATTACAAATGTTGTTTTTTAGTCTTTAAATCTGATAACTTTGTATATGAAGCAACAGGAAATCCCATGAACAACAAAAGGATATACATGATATGGGCTTTATGGCACATAAAGCATGTGTAGATATATATCTTACACACACACACGCACACCCACGAAGACAAGATATATAGATATGGATATATAGAGAGTAAAAGAATACAAACACTCACACCAACACATACAAACATACGGAATCGATGAAACTAAATAAACGAATAATTTAATTGGATTCCCCTAAATGATTTCCGGGGTGCGGAATGTCATTTTCTACCCACTTGTTGTGAGTGACATAAGAGCGATGAAATTGTAAACTCGCTGTAGACCTTCCCAGCATATCCTATATAAAGCAATATCTAAATAATATTTTGCCGGAAATACGACAATCTCAGAAAATACATGTTCACAGATTAGGTCTACTTATCGCTAATACGCTATACGCGGTATTTTCACACGCTAAAGTAATAATTGTTTCCGTCGATTTTGACTTACTTTTACGGCACTGATTGTATCCTGTCTACCTGAAGTGATTGACTGTTTTTAACAAAATGGCAGAGGTAAGTTAAAGAAAACAGTTTTTAAAGCAGTGTTATTTTTCACTATTATAATTTCAAAGAAGAATGAAGAAAAAAAAACATTATCAAAACCAAAAGTAAAGATATGCCTATGATAACGTTTTGCTATAATTTCTCGAGAGAATATTTAAACAAAATAGGATCGTAATATCGAAAGTAGAGACAGTGAGGCAGAGAGAGAGAGGAGGGTGAGAGAAAGAAAGCGAGACAGAGACAGAGCCAAGACAGAGGGAAACAGAGAAAGACAGAGGGAGACAGAGAGAGAGAGACAGACAGACAGACAGCCAGACAGACAGAGTGACAGAAAGAGAGATTAAAAGAGAGAGAGAGAGACTAAGAGAGGGGGAGGGCTGTAAAGAAATGAGATTACGTAGATGACTAAGGCGGCCTAACAATAACAATGATGCATTGACATTCTGTCGAGATAATGTTCTCTAATTTTATATAAATGAAGTCTAAACAGGTATGAACGCCATAGTTATCCTTTACTGAGAGCACTAATATAATTATAATTATTACCATAATGAGAAATTCAAGATATTTTCATTTTCCCATAAAATATAACGTGCATAATGCACATATTTTAAGAGGTGCTTTCTACATGTGACGACCCATCTACATGATATCAAAATTAAGCTTTACAAATGTTTACATTATTCATATAGCATACTCTACATGGTGATGGGCAGGTTCTTCACCAGGGTAAGGAGATAAGCTCCCTCTACCTCCCTAGCTGCTCTTCGACTTCGTCCTAACCCTGTCCCCTGTCTTATGCTTCTAGAAACAAGCACATTATCATTATGTTCTTTTATGGCATAATAGATTATTTGAATGACCTGAAACGGTTTATTTCATTTTTTACCATTCATCTTTGGTTGCGTTCTCTCATTTCCGATGACTTGTAGGGGATTGAATAGTTTAACAAATTTTCTATAGAGAACCGAATTGTAGCGTCATATGTGCCAAGTTGCCAGGATTGCTTGATATACATGAAATATGGCACGTCAAGTCTGTGTCAATATGTACCTTAAACACACACACATATATATATATATATATATACCCTTTTTATAATTTTCATAGTGATTTTGTTTTATTCCTTCTAATGTAATACAAACAAGAATAACATACAATTGAATAAAATAAACGTTTTCAATATTAATTGCTTATACATAAACATAATGAAACAACAATTCATTTGCAGTATATATAAGTGAGCAACAACGTATAAAGTACATAAACATAATTTATAAATCAATTGTACATGTTATTCACTCTATGAAATAAAAAAAACTAATATGGAGGTTATTTTAGTGGTAGAAGAAAGAAAGTCTTGCTCCTCCCTGCCCCCCTTACCTCACACAAACACACCCACACACACACACACTACTCACCCAGTGGATGTCTGCCAACATTCTCGACTCAAGAAATATACTAAATAAGTAAGTTAACCAGGCTGCAAAATAGAGTAACACTTTAACAAGCTCACGGTGGAGAGGAAATCAAATCTTAATTAACAATAAGCTGCTCCCACTTGAGAAAATGTAATCCCAGCTTTCCAATTCTAATGGCTACTTTCTTTTCCTCATCCCTAAAATTCAAAATGATTTTCTTCATCTTTTCTAAAGTTGGTACTTGCCCCGATCTTGACATAAATATAACATACTTCACCATGAAAATTGTAGTATGACATATTTTTATTCTATATGAACTATCTGTCAACCCAACAAATATATCTCGCCATTCTAAATCTTTAATTTCATCTAACTCGGAAAATTGTACCAAATCCTGCCATATCCTTTAAATGCTCCGCAAGATAAAAACTAAATGTTTGTATGTTTCTATTTCCTGTTTACAAAACGAACATAAATTATCACCAACAAAACCAAATATATGAATATGGCTCCATGCAATAATCTAAATTGAAATTCTCGGTGTTTTCTAATGAGTATAGTAATTCTTGGTCTAACCAACATTTCTTTTAATTCATTATCTATAAGTTATATAAATTATTTTGCCCATCCCTTCCTGCAAATCATTCGTTTGCTGTAGTATGTTTATAAAATAATCATAAATTGTTCTTGAACCCACATCCAAAAAGTTGATTTTTATTACCTAAAATATAAAAATAAGTATTATAACTTATAACATCAACCTCGATGAATTGTATTAACCCTGAATCATCTTTCCATAACCTGGTTATCGCATCAGAAATATAAATAATCATAAGCAAATTATAACCTTTCATCCCGAGGTTCATAAAATATTGAACAGACTTAACATGAGCTTTCTCAATTAAGTTATTCAATTGAACAATCCCTCTTTCTAACAAGTATCTATCAAATATAGTTTTTTCCAGTCAAGACATACATATATTCCGATTATTAAAAATAATTAGATTCATTTAACCATCCAAATATCTTAAGTTATTTATGTCTTGCCATGTTTGCAACATTTCCATATAGTACGGTGGAATATCTAAAACGAACTTAATCTTATTGATATCATAATCACATAAACAAATTAATCTACCACCCACAAACTGTAAGCAATAATCAAAAAACAATTTTCATCCTAAGTTTTTCTCTCCATATAAAAGACATTTTATCCACATTATGCGCTGTATTTCAACGGACATTTCAAAATTAATAATTCTTAATCCTCCAAAGTCAAAATCCTGATACATTATTGCCCGTTTAATTCAATATTTCCCCCTCGATATAAATTCAAATGAAATTGTTGCAACTTCTTTGTCTACCCAATGAGGGACAATAACGAGAGATGAGTTTTAATTTAAGTTTGAAAGCGCATAAGTTTTTAACAAATGTATGTTACCCATAATAGTTAAATCTCTTTGTTTTCACCATACTAGCAATTTTTTATATTTTACTTAGAATTTCTTTTTAATTCAAATCATCTTTTAATCTTCTAAATCGTATGTATTTAAAAATTCCTTAATCAAATCAATAATCCGAGATTTTACAGGTGTTTTTGACCCCATAATCTAATTTTCCATCCAAAATACTATTAAAATAATCTCCTAATAAAACTAATTAGTCCCGATCATACTGATCAAAAATACTTTCATCTAACTTCTTCAAAAATTCAATTTGTAAATTTTCATTATCCCTTGTTGGAAAATAAACATTACCCAATAGCATTTTAACACTTTGTATTTTACCTTTCAAAATAATGTATCTCCCCTCTTCATCTACTTTAATATTTTGTTTTTACAAAATTTAAATTATTAGAAAATAAAATGAGAACCCCTCTACTATGGTTTGACCCATGACTAAAAAACATTGGCCATCCCCAATCTTGTTTCCACCGCTCTTCTACCTCTACTGTACTATATGTTTCTTATACGACAATTATACTATTCTTTTTACTTTTGCACCATTCAAAAATATTTACTTTTTTTAACCTATCTCTTATTCCTCTTAACATTTAATGTCATGAAAGATAATTTCACTGCCATTTTATTTCATATATAACTGTATCCATAACCTTACATCCATAAACTCCAAAGAAACGACCACATAATCTATTTCCGCCGTGAGCAAATGTATAGAAAAAACTATCTGCAGCCAAACATACATGTATACTAATCGTCAAATTACATTTAAAAATGTAAGCAGACCCCACCCCGTACCACACAACAGATGCGAACCATTCCCCGCTCGCCAACTTCCACCGTCGAGAACTTATAAAAGAACGTACTGAAACCGGCTTCTCCGCTCCCGCAAAAGACAAACAATATTATGAAGGCTTAATTAGCGCATACCATTTCTTTTCACCCCTTCCTACATGACCGAACCAAATACATCATGCATAGCACCAACTACCATGTCAATAGCAATTAACATTTTCTTTCCTTTATACAAAAAAATAACACAATAAAAATAGAGCAAGCACGTGATCTCTATAGCCTTTTCAGTAGGCCTGTTCACAAAGACATCTATACAATAGACCATCATGCCAACATAATCAAACGCACACACACGCACACACACACACACACGTTCAGCGCACACACACACACAAACTTACATAGATATAGAGATATGGATATGTACAGAAAAAATATAAACACTCAAACACAACACATACAAACATACGGAATCGATAAAACTGAATGAACGAATAATTAATTTAATAATAATAATAATAATCTTTTTATATAGCGTTTAACACATTACAAAGTATGTCTCTCTGCGCTTGGAAAGAAAAGCAAAGAGAAAAGTAGGGTACTCAGTTCTTTTTACTTGTTTACAACAATTGAAATAAATATGTTTTCAGAGTGGAGTTAAACTTATCTATTATGTCAATGTTTCTAAGTGAGTCTGGGAGGCTATTCCATAAAACTGGGGCAGCATTGGCAAATGACCGTTCCCCATATTTGTTTCCCAAATAGGATAGATTCTTTTTACATGATCAAAGATTTCTTACTAGTGTATATACAGTGCGTTATTCATTTATATAAGAGGGAGCTAATTCACGAAAACATTCATAAGCTAATAACAATATTTTAAATTGGATGCGAGACTGGTCTGGTAACCAATGTAAATTTCGTAAGACAGGGGATATTAAATCATTTTTCCTAGTACGTGTAACCAGCCGCGCTGCTGAATTTTGGATGGTTTGTAATCTTTGAATTTGGCAATGTTGTAACCGAAAAAAAAGACTATTACAAAAATTAAATTCACCCATATGATTTTCGGGTTGCCCAATGTCATTTTCTACGTACTTGTTATGAGTGACAAAAGGGCGAAACAATTGTAAACTCGCTGTAGACCTTTCCAACATATCCTACGTAAGGCAATATCTAAATAATATTTTGCCGGAAATACGACAATTTCATTACATACATGTACGCAGATTAGTTCTACTTATCGCTCTACGCAGTATATTTACACGCTAAACCAATAATTGTTTCCGTCGATTTTGACCTTTACAGGACTATTTTTATCCTACCTACCTGAAGGGATCGACTGATTTAAACAAAAAGGCAGAGGTAAGTAGATAAACAGTTTTTAAAGCAATGTATTTTCACTATTATAACTTCAAAAAATATGAGAAAACACATTAACAAGATAAAGATAGGCCGATGATAAATGTTTGCTAGAATTTCTTAAGGGAATATTGAAACAAAAAAAGGATCTTAAAATCAAAGAAAGAGACAGCGAGAGAAAGAAAGAGAGAGAGAGAGAGAGGGAATGATGGGGAGGGTTGAGAGAGAAACGGAGACAGAGACAGAGAGACTGAAATATAAACTGAAAGAGAGAGAAAAGGGAGAAGGGCTGTTAAGATATGAGATTACATAGATGACTAATACCACAAATTAATGCTTGACATTCTGTCGAGATAATGACCCTCGATTTTTTGTTTTATATCAATGAAGTTTAAACCAGTTTGAACGCCATATTTATCCTATACTGAGAGTACTAATATAATTACAACTTTTACCATAATGAGAAATTCAACATATTTCCTTTTCCCCTTGAAATATTACGTGCATGATGCACATATTTCTTCATGAACATATTTCCTTGACGCATCTATAATTATAATATAAAAATAAAGCTTTACAAATGTTTACCTTATTCATATAGCATAGTCCACATGGTGATTGGCTGGTTCTTCACCAGAGTGAGGAGATAAGCTCCCTCTACCTCCACAGCTGCCCTCCCCTCTAACCCTGTCCCCTGTCTTATGATTCTAGTAACACATTATCATGCATATTTGTTATGACATAAAATATGAATTGGATGGCCTGAAACGGTTTATTTCATTTGTTACCATTCGTCTGAATTTGCGTTCTCTAATTTTCCAATGGCATGTAGGAGATTGAATAGTTTAACAAGTATTTTTGTTATTATAGAGAACCGAATTGTATTTGTTTAGTTGTCAAGGTTGCTGGTTCCAAACAATTTCGTGCTAAACAATGTTGTGGTAAATCATACCAGTCCCAAACAATGAATTCGCCGCCTCCAGCGCGTTGCTTGAATAATGTCGCGTTGAACCTAATTAACAGGCTCTGTTATTTAGAACCAGTAACACAGACGACCAGCGAATATGACGTCAGCACTGACGTCGGTACTCTACTGTGATATCTACATGTACAAATACGGTGGATTCACCAAAGAGATTCGATCATACATAGTATGCCCTCTCATTCGTTCAGGGGTATTTTTTCCAATCGTTATTATCAGCAAAGGAGATGTTATTGGCCTAGAAAAAGTTGTCAAATGGATCGATCTCCATCACCAACAACATTTCGGCCACTTTTAATACGACTACGGACGACACGACCGCAGCAATCACGTGCGTGCAACATACGCGAAACCGAAGCGTGAGGAGAACTTTGGTCTGTTTCACGAACGCTGACCATGTAGAGACTAGAGACTTTTAGATTTAGACGACGAGAGCGTGGACTGCCGCGTGTGACATTGTGTTAAGGCACTGGGCCGTGCCCGGCAGTGCCTTAAAAGGACATCACAGTGCCTTATAAGGACGTCACACGTTGCAGTCCACTATGTCGACGTGCAAATCGCTGACTACGGTTATTCAAGTCCATTCGTTTATGTGCAGTTGTCCAAAAGAATACGTAGATGGCGTTAACCAGTATTTGCCAAGCTACACTCCTATATGCGCGGCTGCTGTTTACTGCTGTCTGGTCAGCCAATAACAGACTCCGTCTCAACGAAAACAAGTCAGAACTGATCCATTTTACTTCACAGTTCAGGAGCACAGTGCCTCTACAAGATCTGACAACAGATAAGGGTTTACTTAAGACCTCTGAATACGTTAGAGACCTCGGGATTACATTGGACAAACACCTTACTCTTCGAAAGCACATCAAAAACGTCTGCAAATCTGCATCTTGGGGCATCTACAAAATCGGAAAGATCTGGCGACTGCTTGACAAAGCCTCCACTGAAAGACTTGTCCACGCCTTCGTCTCCTCCCATCTGGACTACTGCAACTCCCTCCTCGCCGGCCTCCCAATTTCTCATATATCTCCTCTCCAACGCATCCAAAATTCGGCAGCTAGATTGATCACATTAAGTAGGAGATATGACCATATATCACCTGTTCTTCGCTCACTTCATTGGTTACCGGTCCATTCTCGCATTACTTTCAAAATCCTACTTTTGCCATACAAAATAACACATAACCTTGCCCCTAAATATCTTCTTGACCTAGTCTCCCTTCGATCCTCCTCTTCTGCCAGATCCCTCCGTTCATCTTCCTCCATGCAACTAATTCACGGCCCACGAACAAAAACACGTTATGGCGACCGTGCCTTTTCATCGATCGCCCCCGCCCTTTGGAACAAACTCCCACCCCATATTCAAAATGCCCCATCCATTGAATCATTCAAAACCCTTCTCAAAACCCACCTTTTCAATCAGTTATAGCATACTGGAGGCGCACACAAGTAGTTAATGTATTGAATTGTATTGTATGTATTAGTAATTTTTGTTGTTGTTGTTATTTTTTGTTGCTTTTAAGCAATTGAACATGTGGAATTATTATATTTAGTTAGACAGTACCACCTGTGCGCTTAGAAACGCCTGTATAAAGCGCCCTATAAACGTAATTATTATTATTATTATTATTTAACCGTATGCTTGATTCTGTATAAAGGATTTCTGAGTTAACTGTTAAAAACCATGCTGTAAATTAGGGCCTCCATGCTCGAACGCCGTGCCAACTGTCAGTCTTTTGAACGCTTGTATTCAAAAGAATTCCCTTAAGACTTCTTGAAATTACGATTTTTTTTCGTTCTCAGTCTAACACGCCTGCAGAAGGCTGCATACATGGCCAAAAGTGTTGGGCACCTTCTCGACGGACGCAGATCGCAAATACTGCAACGATGACCGAAACCGACGTTTCTTCATTGAACCCGATAACGAAGTGGACTTTGACTACAGGAACGGCTTCGAGGAATATGTTCCTTTGGGGGAAGATCCTCTCGTCACTTCGTTGACGAATGTCTTGTGTTGGATGCGTGATTATCGGAGCTTGTTAAAAGAGAGTGGGATTTTGGATACCACGGCATCGAGGTGAGACACATATTCAAAGAATTTGAATTTGAATTTGAAGGTGTACATTGGCGTATACTGTTGGACCCCACCATTAAGAGGGGGTACTTGTGCCGTGGGGTAAGGGATCTACCGGCTTTTCTAGGTGGATGGCATGCGAGTAAACAAGGCAATGGTATCGGGTGGGAAGGGGTATGCATGTATGGGAGTAGGCCTATCATTTTTTCCCGTGTTTTCCTCATGTTTGTTTTCGTTTTCTTTTTCGCCACTTCGGGGTATGTGCCATCTTTCAGAGTCACTGCCCATGCTAAAACGCACTCTTCCAACATGTCCAATGCAATTCTTTATGGCGTCACATATGATGATGATTGCATTGCCAAATGTCTAATCCTCTTATCATTACTTATCTGAACATTTAAAACAAATAATAATTGCTTTCTCATTTTTTTTAAATTGTCGCTTATAATATGTTCTCATGATTTCTCTACTTCCATTCTCGCGAACTCTCTATTCCCCTCTGCTTGTTTTACTTTCATTTATTCATTTATTCATTTATCTATTTATTTATTTACTCATATATCCTTTTATTTAAACAGGCTTAACGTGGATTTTGTCGGGCGTCGTGGGTTATTAAGAAACCTCTTGGAAGCTGGAGGCGACAAAAACATTGATATGCGACTTTTGGTGACCCTCTACCGGGGAACCTATTTCATGTCCGGTATCTGGAAGCCCAAGAAAAAGCAAAATAGGGATCGGCTGATGGTAGAGGCCTCTTCAAGACTATTTCGTCAGTTTATAACAAGCAGTAAGTACAATTAGAAATAAAACTAGTTCTTTTCTGAAGAAAAAAAGAAGTAATTAATGATATAAAAACAATCAACAAAATTTGTATTGTGAACTGACAAAAACCAATAGTTTCTTAAAAGTTCTGAGGTACAATTTGAGATATTAGATGGAACAACTATATGGCATTAATCATTTCTCTTCAGACTTAGTAAATAAAACCGATAACACTATTGCCATATCCCATGTATTTCAATGTTGAAAAGATGATATCGATGTATATAATGAGATGGAAAGTTTAAATTTACAATGACAAAGTCGATGTATATGGGAAATATATATACAACTTGATGAATAACAAATATTTACACCATGAATATGTTTGACCATGTAGGGCCTAAATATGCAGCTGACATACAATCATGCTCGGTGATTTCGTGTTGTGATCTCGTCCATACAGTTAATCCTGTTTGGAAACTTAATATTCATTTAACTAAATGCCCCAAAGAAGATTGTCCTATAATCAGTATCCATGGCAAATGATGTTTAAAAAAATGAATGTTATCGTCTTCAAATCGTCTTCAATCAGAGGACGGATACACCCCGGACACCCTTGCTCCCGTGAACGACAATGCATCCTTTTACGCAATGATGAGCGCCAACTGCGGCAGACATCGACTGCTCTTTAGCTTTGAGTTGCAAGCAGAAAGGAAGGGTGAGATCACACCCCCTCAGCGGAACTACCTTAACATACGCACGATCCCGAAAGGCCTAACAGATATACATCCGTAAGATAATTTGTCCCCCCCCCCTCTCTCTCTCAGTTTCTGTCTCTCCCATTTTTAAATTAAACGAATAAATAACCTCTCCTAACGTAAAGGTAATAAATGTGAATTTATATAGCCGTTATAAGCAGGGCAAATCCAGGATCCCCCCAAAAGGCACACGCACGCACGGCCAGACAAGTATACATCCGTAAGATAATTTGATTCCCTCACTCTCCCTTTTTCTCTGTCTCTCTCTGTATCTCTCCCTCCAATTTTTTAATTTGACGAATGTATAATCTCTCCTAACGTAGAGGTAATAAAATAATGTGAATTTATATAGCCGTTATAAGCAGTGCGGATCCAGGATTTTGTAACCCCCAAAAAAAAAATAAAAATAAAAAATAAAAAAATGAATAAATAAAAATAATAATAAAAATAAAAAATTACAATAACAATCATAATCATAATAATTTTTTTTCTTTCTCCTTGTGTACGTATAATGTTTACCAATTGTTGGAGTTCAAACGGGGTCACAGGTCGTTTCTCCCCCAACACTCTATAAATCTGCTACTGGTTATGCGGGTGAGATGTTAATAAGAGCAATGGATGTCATCGATTTTCCTTCTGCATCTGTACTATTTTCCGTTCACATATTATATCCCATATCCCATGGAATAGTCTACCATCTCCCTCACGTCCACCATCTTTATCATTCTCTTTAACCATTTTTTGTTCTCCGTCCTTTTATATCTACAGCATTTGGAATTTAGTGTCAGATATTTGTGCAGTTGAATTGTCATTATTATCATCATCATTATTGTGCAGTATTTGTTATCACCTGTGCCTTGGAGGGGGAGGGGGAAACCCACCCGGGTTTTCCCCTTCTCCTGTACGAATAGTGAATCGGGTTCTTCACTCGCAAGGTGGGCACTCTCCAAGACGGGGACTTTATTTTACGCTCTATCCGAGTCTATGAAACATGGGAGTGGTACGTTAAAGGGAGTGTAGCATGGCAAATGCTGGTTAACCCCATCTACGTCTTCTTTTGGACAACTGCACGTAAACGAATGGACTTGATTAACGGTAGTCAGCGACTTAATCTATGCATGGTCAGCGTTCGCGAAACAGACCGAAGTTCTCCTCACGCTTCGGTTTCGCGTATGTTGCACGCACGTGAATGCTGCCGTCGCGTCGTCCGTAGTCGTATTCGATAGGCCCCGAGTAGGGCCACGGTAAAGACACATAGGTTTGTCATGCTACACTCCCTTTAACATACAGTACATGCATCAGTCATCCGCATCTAAGTATGTCTTCATAAATACGCCCTTTCATTGTGCATACATAAAAAATAGTCCATTTACTTTTCACTCGACAGGATGAAGGCCTTAACGTGGTGGTCTCCCAATGCCCTTTCCAACATTCCGGAGATAGTCTGTGGACTGCGAGATGACAAACGTAAAATCGTTCAAACAATTCAGTACATCAACACCAATGAACTACCGACAGAATATGCTCAGGTGAGTATAAACAGGGACGTTATTAAGGTGCCAGGTAAAAAAGCCAGATATATATATATATATGTGTGCTAGAGGTAAAAACGTCAGGGGTAAACATGCCATAGATAAATATGTCAGAGGTTAAAAAAAAAATGCCAAAGTTTAAAATGCCTGAGGTAAATATGTCAAAGGTAAGAAAAAAAGCATGATATTTTTTAGAGTCTTGGAGTCTTGTCAGTAAATCTCATGGAATTGTGACGTTTTCTTTTCAAGTTGAACAAGATTTTGGAAGTTAAGTCGGCAAAACTCAAAATATTTGGATCTGTTTTTTATCGTTCGGGGTGGGGGTGGGGTGGGGTGATTAGATATAACGTTCGGCTGAATGATCTACAAATTTGTTTCGACGACCACCCCTCCCATATCACATTAAAGAGAAAGAGAAAAGAGAGAGAGAGGGATGGGGAGAGTGGAGTATAAAATAGATATATATCGATATCTGTGAGCAAAATATATACATAATTATGAATCTATACGATTTGTTCACTTCCTTAGAACAAGTGGCAACCAGAAGCTTGCATCAAAACAATGGAATCATTGCTTTCTCAGATCAAAGAACTGGTGCAAGATGACGATGCAAGGTGAATATCACAACGACCGTTGGAAAAATGATTACTCTTAAAAGTCGAAGGTTAAGGTAACTCAAGGAAGCAATATGATCTGAAGAGGAACAATCAAGATAAAAAGACGATAAAAGCAGCATTTTTCTTCTTCTTGATAACCCCAAGGATAGTCTTCCATGCTCCTTGTAATAGTGTACATTATTTTTGCTAGCTCATGTTGAAAAGGTAGGCGGGAAGATATATGTATATGTACATATCACATGTATCAGCATTTTCCTTTAAATCCCCTCTTTACTAGTTTACCTAGGAGGGATTACAGGGACTAGCGTGGTCACTGACAGATGGCTATCTCATCAACTCAGCTCTCAATTAACATAAGAAAAAGAGGATCATGGGGACCAACAGGCACCGATTAGGCATTGTTTTCTATATAGAGGGAGCAAGTAGCTACAAGTAGTACAGTGTGGCTTTAAACCTGCATTACTCATTACACCCTTTTTTTTTACATCTCTTTCCTTTTCGTTTCTCCATCTCCAACAGGGAGGCAGTCGTTTTTCAAAAATGTCATACTTCTGAAACACAAATTTCCCATATACCAGTGGGTTCATAAATTAGAAAATATAATAGGGGTCATAATTCCGAACATTATTTTGTTGCGCTATACCGAAGGTTCATAATTCCAAAAGCGAAAAAGGGTTCATTACTCCGAAGGTTCATATTTCATTACTCCGTAGGTTCGTAATAAAAATAAATAAAAAAACAATGCGGGGGTTCTATGTCGCTTTCGAAATAATGAACCTTCGGAATTGTGAATCCTATTTACTTTTCGGAATTACGAACATTCGGAATTATGAATATTCAAAGTAATGAACCTTCGGAATTACGAGCCTTCGGATTTATGAATCTTCAGAAACAACAACATATAACCTCTCCAACCACCATATTCTTTCTCTAACCTTAGTTCCGTCTATGAGCTTGTACTCGAGCCACTTGGCGGATGTTGGGGGTTGGAGCATCGTCTATCAAGTCGTCACTTCGTCTCCCGGGGCAAACGAACAGACGGTTTCAATTTTCTTGAGGAATCACTTCTTCACGACATACTCGATTCCGATTGAACATCATAAGTCAAAACTCATCCCCGGCTCTGACGTTCGTTGACAAGACATTTATCCAGATTTACCACTCTCTACCCAGGTTTAAATGAGTACCTAGCAACTGCTGGAGTAATAATAATTGCAGGGCCCTCAGGAATTATAGTGCTCGTGCTGATGAGGCTTGAGTAAATAAAATTGTTATTATTTTTATACAAAAATCACGATGTTATTAATACGATTGGGTGAACTCTTTATCAAGTCATCAGACATCCTTCAAAAATCAATTATTTCATGTTTTTTTTTTTTTTTTTTATTCTAGGTAATCCAAATTGGTTTAAAAAAAATTAACACTTGAACTAAAGAATTTTAACATAGTTAAATGCACTTAAGATTCTCCGTAAATCAGGCGTAGCATATTGAAATTTTTGTTAATTGTAATCCTAATTTATTTCCACGAAACATGAAATAAAAGTGTACAAAATGATACATGTATAACCAAATGAAGTGGAGGGATAACAAAAGAATAAATAATTAGCAAGGTTATCCCCTTAAACAATATTAAAGAAAATAGGTACACAAAGTAAATAAATTACAAAATTGAAATTGAAATTAAGTTAAAAACGACGTGACTAATACTTAAACACATAAAATTCAACCCATATAATTCTACCAATAGACACACAAGCACACACAACAGAAATCACACACGCACACATACAAAATGCCTGACTGTTTTCTTTATTTACATTAATTGTTCAATAAATGTGATTTATATCTCTTTTTAAATGTGTTCAGAGTAGGGCTTTCTCTTATGATGTCATCCAGATTATTCCAAACTTCGGGGCCCTCGTGGAAAATAGAAAATTTAGAGGTATACGTTCTTAACAGAGGTAAATTATATTTTTGAGACAATTTTGTATAATAATTGTTAAAATTGAAATTGAAATGGAAGTATTGAGAAATTTGAATTGGAAATGCGTTCTTGAAGCAAAGAAACATAAAAACTGCAACATTATGAAGGTTTGAATAAAACACTTTTAAGATGTGTAATTGAGAAAAGAATAGCATTGTGTGGACAAGTTAAGGGGACTTAGTATTGATGCGAACAAATCTTGTTTGTAATAAATATTATCTGTTTATGTATAAATTAGTAGAATTGCATCAAGCTATATTACAATAATTTAGATATGAACGTAAAGTTGCATTGTTTATAGTTTTCAAAATTAATTGTAGCAAGAATCGTAGTCTTCTTAAAATGGCTACCCCTTTAGAAACACTGTTGCAGACAACAAAAATGTGTTCATGCCATGTTAGCTTGTTGTCGATTGTCACCCCTAGAAATGTTAATGAATATGTACATGTTTAATTTTGTTTCCCATTTTACGTCAATTTGTGCATCCAAGTGTCTATTAGTGAAAATCATGTAATCATGTCATTTCATATTTAAGACCAATTCATTGTCAGATAACCATTTATTTACTATCTCTAATTCACAACTAAATTTTTCATTGAGCACCTCTAGGTCTTTGTCTGACATGAAAACACTGGTCTCGTCTGCAAACTGAACGAAATTGGGATAATTAGACACATCATATATATCGTTCATATACATTAGAAATAAAAGAAGTCCAAATATAAAACCCTGGTGCACTCCGCATTTAATAATTCTTTTGGGACTCGAAATCATTTCCAAAACAAAATTGCTTACGATCAAATAAATAACTTTTACACCAGTCTAACTAAATACCTCTTATACCATAATTATAAGTTTATCTTGCAAATTAAAATGATCAAGGGTATCGAAGGCTTTGGATAAATCAAGAAATACACCCAACATAATTCTTTTTGGTCAAAACAATTGCTTACCTTTTGAATGAACTCAAGTAAAGCTGTTTAGGTGTGGAGTGCCCTGGTCTTAACCCATACTGATGTTCAGAAATAACATTACTTCAATCCACAGAATCATAGAGCCTATTTTAAAAGAAATTCTCAAGTATCTTTGAAAAGACAGGGAGAACAGAAATGGGCCAGTAATTACTCACATCATTTTCAACTCCACCTTGGCAACAAGAATTTCTTTTGATATTTTCATTTGATCAGGAAATATACCTTTTTCTATAGAAAAATTAAGTATTTTACAAAGTGACACACAGATAATATGAATAGCACGCTCTCGAACAGATATATGTACATAATCAAAACCGGGACTGGAATTATTTTTTAATTTACAAACTATTTCTATTATTGCTTTACAAGATACAGGTGGAAAAAATGCTGTTCTCTCATTTACTTCTAAAAATGTCTTATAAATTACATCAGAATATTGCCCATTTCTCCTTCAATTGTAACCGATGTATTCAAAAAAATTATTTACAATTTCTGAGATTGTACTTTCCTTTTGAATCATCCTACTTTTAAGTGATATTTCAGTTATGTTTTTTTTAAACCTTTATATCTTGTAATATATTCAATGTTTTTTTTTCATGTCAACCATAGCGTTATCAAACTTTTGCTTTAAAAATAAATGCTGTACTCTTTTTAATTCATTATTAACCTTGTTTCTAAACTTTTTATATTTCTCATGTCGATAATCTGTAAGATTCATACAAACACTTTTTACATATTACTTAATTGTTTAGTAATCTATTGGTTTGTCCTTTTTTTATTCCTTACAGTTTGAATAGGAAATCATTCATTATAACATTCCAAAAACTTATTTAAAAAACAACAACTATGATTGGGGTGTTTAATTATAACCAATTTCATCTTCTTGAGTTAACAATAAATTTCACTACATTTGCTTCTCTTAGAACACGTTTTTTATAACAGTAAAATGGTAGATTTCCCTTCCTTTCTTTCCTACAGATATTTAATATCGGTAAATGGTGACTGATATATAAAGTACTGTAATACGTGTAGGAGAGTGAATTAATGGATACATTGAATTTATCATGAATAGATCTATAAATTCATTACCAGATCTACAATTAGAGGAATTCATCAAATCAATATTAAAATCGCAGATCGAGAAAAAAATCTTTATTTTCTCTATTTACAGTTTCTAAAATATTATTGAGAATTCTAAAGAAAGACTAAATATATTCACCTGTAGGTCTGTATATTGCACCAACTGCTGTTCTTTTATCAAAAGCTTTAATTTATAGAATAATAGATTATATGCAGTCATTATTCACATCCAAATCTTTTCTATGTACAAATTCAAAATCATTACGTATGAAAACCCCTACACCACCTCCAATTTTCTTTTCACGACAGTTACCAATAAAATTATACATCCATTTATATTGGACGGTGTATCAGAGGATTTAAACCAAGTTTCAGACGCCCCTGATCTAGAATTTTAATAAGAGCAATTAAAAAAAAAATCAGAGTTTTTAAAAATACTCAAACAATTGATGTGCATGCGTGAAAATACATTTCTTAATTTATTTGAGATTTAAACCTTTGATACTACTATTAAATTTCTCAGGTAGGTATCTTTGATGAAATCAATGTCATCTTCATCATTCAAATTAGGAGATACAAATTGTCTCAATTTAGAAATATCTACATCATTGACTGATTGATAAGGATTGACAGAGTTTGGCATTTTCACTAATAATTTTAGTCTTATATACAACAAACACTTACACACACTTACACACACACACACACACACACACACTTTATGAATTCATGCTTGATCTTGTATGAAATAAATTTGACAATGATCGGTCGCAGAGATGTGGTGAGATGGTATTTAGAGCTTATCACTTACATGATTTTCCCATTAGGTCAACAAATTTATTTAAAAATAAACATAGGCAAGAAGGATTGAACTGCGGATTGTGATGCAAAAATATTGAGTGTGATGCAGCTTGAAGCTAATTTTGTTGAGTTGCACAATATTACTGACTCCCTGCATGGTCATAGGAAAGCAATATAGAGTATCGAAGTGCTAACGTCATATTTGCTCGTCGTCAAGGTTACTGGTTATCAACAGAGCCTGCGTATGAAATTCACGGCGAAATCATTGGACTGGAGGAGGTAAAAGTCAGTGTTTGGCGCTGGTGGGATCACCACGCCGTTATTTAACACAAAATTGTTTGGAACCAGCAACCTTGCCGACTTGGCCAGTATGACGTCACGCTGCGGTACTCTATTACATGGAAACAGTATAGATCGGAGCAGCGTTTTTCAACTTTTTTTTGTCAGGGCACCCTTTTAAGATTTTTTGCCGAATATATAGATACGGAAATCATGAAGTGAGGTCACCTCGATGCACAATTATGAGGATATTCGGGGAATTTTCCAGAATCATCCTGTTTCTAAATCTTGCGAGGGGGTGAAGCAAACGAGCATGGTAAAATTGTAGGTTTGATTAAAAAAGGCCTCTCTGTCAAGTTAAAGGCTATTCCTGCTCCTCTTTGCTCAAATAATGAGCTATTCAGCCACGTCACTGCCTGAAATCATCAAGTTTCTAAATGTTGCGATCGAGCGAAGCAAGCGAGGAAGAAAGACACTTTGTTATCTTTTAAAATGCTTTTTTCATGAACCAGTATGTACTCTAGCAGTTTCTAATATTTGGTTTTCACGAAATTGACCTTATTCCGAAATAATAACAATATTGTTATATTACTAAATTTCTCTCAGGGCACCCCTGTTGAAAAGCGCTGGTATAGAGTACTCACATTTCCTTCTGCCGGAGTATCCCACTGCTTGGACTGTTTCCGTCTCAAGGGACGAATTAGCTGATAAAATATCACTAAATAAACACTAAAACGGTTAAACGGAGACTATCCTTGCCTTTCATTCAACGGGAGAATTGTTCGGGGGTCACGCGATCTGTGAGTTTGCTCATAAACAGTCCTCAATACGTCCATCTCGTCTGTACCGGCCCGTCGTCAGTCAGTTCATATCAAGTTCAGATCGGGTAAATTTGCCATTTCCAAGCAGTCCAAGCCCGTCCGTAGTCAGTTTAAACCCGTTCTTAACTAGTTCTACCTTGTTCCCAATACGTCTATACCCATTCTAACTAGTTTCTAACCCGACCACCCCGTTCAGAGACAGTTCAATTCGTCCTCATCTCGTTCTTAGTGCGTTCGAACGCGCTCCTAGTGCGTGTGCAATCCCATCCTGGCTCGAGGGCTTTAAAATTGAGCGCGTTCTTGCCATTCCTCATTCCCGTTCAACGCTTCAAGCTGTGCATATCAAGACATTCAACGGGATGAACAAGCCAACGGACCCGGCCAAGCTACAAATTGACGTGGTTGTACTGCTAATTGATGCTCGACCACGTCACGTTGTAACACGTTCCTAGTAGGATCGAAGTATGGCAAAATCCGTTCGTAGTACGTCCATCTCATTTAAAGTACGTTGTCACTCCGTCTAATTGCAGGACGGGGACAGTTCTGAACAGGCTCAACGTTCAAGAGCATACTTCTTGTCCAAGTAAGTCCAAGCCCGTCCATGAAGTTCTGAACTAGATCGTAAACAGTTGCTACTTCTGTCACCCCGTTCGCAAACCGTTAAAGCCCGTTGGGCATCATTTTACAGAACGTAATGAGAAATAGTTTGGTGTGATGGAAGCTTAAAGTGCCTGTTCAAAGAAAATCACAAATATGGCAAATAACATATCACTAGAAACTGGTAAGCTAACAGATCGCCATCGTACAAGTTTTAGGTCAACTACATATCGGGTGATTTATAAAAATACAAATAAAACCATCTCCATAGCATCTGGAATATGCGAGAGATTCGCCAGAAAAATAACGATGTTCTAATGCCGTCACAATATCAACCAATCCTGCCCAAGCAGACGACATCCCATAAAGAATGAACATAATTGCAATGCTATTATTTTTCAAACATATGAACAAATTTGACCTACATTCGGCCAAAAGATCAACGAGTCATTTGTGTACCTCCCACACAGACGACGAACGTTCGAGTGCACTAGAGCGTAACGCCAAGGTACCGGACTCTTCGATTTTTATGAAATAGGGGTTTATCGTAGAAAACTGGTGAGAGTGCATGTGAATGTCAACACCGCTGTGCGTCCGTGACTTGTCAACTCTCTCTCTCTCCCCCTCTTCTTCTCCCCCCAAAAAGAAAATATATCAGGAAATTATATATGTAAGTCTAGCAAGTATAGATGCAGATGCAAATCAACATGCATATAAGTCTATTGTCATCCCTCCGTCGAAGATGGGCGGGTTCACCCTGCAATATGAATACGCGATTCCTTCACAAGGAGATCGATCTGTCAAGATTTAGATCTGCTCATGCAGCGAGTTCAGAGTGCCATAAATTTGCTAAATTTTAGGCAACTAAAGAATCCAGTGTCTCTTGAGAGATATAATCTAATCCCTACACACCTTTTTCGTAAAAGATCGTCCATAATGTCTAAATTCCCTTCATTAAATTGCTGAAATCAACGTAAAATGCGTCTTTTCCATCGCCGGAGCCGAGTCGAAATTTGGTGGTCGATATACGCACGGCTGCGAGCGCGGTGTGTAAGCCTCATTGTCCGCTGTGTAAAAACTTCGCTTACGCACTTGCATAAATTATAGAGGTCATGCGTAAATTTATAATAGCTATTTTTCATTGGATTGAATTGGCCCTACTCTCTCGACAACCAATCAAATTATGTGTTACATCAGGCCGAGACCACCCAATAATAAGTGGCAGTTACGAGCATTATCTCCTTGAAGTACACAACCCGGCCCCGGTGAAAAAGGCGAATTTTCCTGTGACCTCCATAGAGAAGTCACAAATTGAATGATTGTTGTCCACTTTTGAAGACGAAAAGGTCCTATTTTCCAGTGTACCAATAACTTCGAAATTGGTATCAGTGGAAAGAACAGTATTTGAATATGTGATTTCCACCCGAGATGGTGTGTAATCAAAGCTTGTTTTTCTTGTAGGAGCATTTCTTTACACACTTAGCACATTTTCAAAGACGATTTCACGTGTTGTAGACCGCGGAGCGAGACCGCGTGAGCAGTCGATGCCCGAAATTTGTTCATATGTTATAATGAGTTTATTTTACACCATTCAAAAAGGGATATGAAACCGATTCTGATAACTAAATTCCTTTGTTTGTAAATACACAGGATAGGGGTTAATGAACAATCAAAGAAACAACACTTTCAAATTAAAAAAAAAACCCGCACTGATACCTTGGACGGCATTTGTTCCCTCTTGAAACGCCTAATACACCGTGGTGGCTTATTCCGTATGGTCGGGTAGCGTCGCGGTGCGTCGCGTTAACTTGAACGCGACCATTCGTCCAAAGCCCCGGTTTTGCCGAAAGGGTGCGTTGAGAACGGAGTACCGCCTTAATTAACGCACCCTTTCGGGATAAAGCGGGAGGGGGCTTTTCTCGAAAGGGTGCGTTGACTAGTCTTCCACATCAGTCGTTTAGAATAGAATTTAAGGAATAGAAATTTAAGTCGTTTTGAATTGAAATAATCAAAATTGAAACAAATAAAATATTAAATAAAACTATTTTTACGTAGTCTTGCAGATCAGGCGTTTACAAGAATTAAATAAATAAATAACAAGAAACACAACCAAATAATTTACTTAAATATTTAAAAAATGTCATATGAAGGTGTTTACCTGGTTTTGCATGTCAGTCGTTTATTTATTAAAATAACAAAAAATAGATCCATTTCTTTCTATGTGCTCCGTTATTTATTTATTTATTTATTTGTAATTTCATTTGTAACGACTGTTATGCAAGATTAGTTTACATTAAAAAATCAATTCTATACATAGAAAGAAATGAATATTATTTCATTTGATATTTTTAAATATTTAAAGCCCCACTGCACTACGTGTACCTAATTGCGCCCTCTATCTAGCAATCGGTAACCGTTGGTTAAATGAGAGCTGAATTGATGAGAGAACCAGTGGCGGATCAAGGGGGCGGGCCCCCTCCCCTATAAAAAAAAACAGGTAAAAACACTTAAAAAAAAAAAAAAAGAAGTTGGGCCCTCCCTGGCGCCCAAGGGGTGGAGGTTGAAAAATTGCACTTCCCCTCCCCGTTCAGCAAAAAATGAGTGCTCACCCCCCACTGAGCGAAAAATCGGCCGGCACGATATTCAAATTTTCGCACTAAGTTCGCACGAAGTGGACCCTTTTTGGGCCCCCTCTCTTGCCGCCGGCTGGATCCGCCCCTGGAGAGAACCACCTGTCAGTGACCACGTAAGGAGGTCTAATCTCTCCTGGCCAAGTTAGCTAGTGCAGACAGGCTTGAAGCAAATTATTCGATTGTGTTTCTAGTTATTTATTTATTTAATTCTTATAAACGCCTGATCTGCAAGACTACGTAAAAAACAGTCTTATTTATTTTTTATTTGTTTCAATTTTGATTATTTCAATTCAAAACGACTTAAATTTCTTTTCCTTAAATTCCATTCTAAACGACTGATGTGGAAGACTAGTCAACGCACCCTTTCGAGAAAAGCCCCCGCTTATCCCGAAAGGGTGCGTTAAGGCGGTACTCGTTCTCAACGCACCCTTTCGGCAAAACCGGGGCTTGGACGAATGGTCGCGTTCAAGTTAACGCGACGCACCGCGACGCTACCCGACCATTCAGAATAAGCCCACCGTGGTGTATGCAGCTGAAAATACAATGGCGTCTTATTTTGTTTACAAGCGACGGATTCCTTTATTTTCTTATCGCTGCATTTTTCATCAAAATAGTACTATATGTTCGGGGTTTAGAGTGAGGCAATAGATTGAACATTTAGCCTGACGGTAGTGAATTAAGAGAAATAACTGAACAGAAGATGACAACACAGGCACTGAAAATGTGTGAGATGTCATGGGACATCGTCTGCTTGTGCAGATCATGTTCAACATGTGACGTCACACATGCCGGGGCTGTATTTAAGCGTTTTGTAATTGATAATAATCATTACTTCGAATGTTTCCAAGCATTGAAATTTGATAACCGTGTCCAATCAGAGTTTCACCTTTGCAATAATGACAAGAAACTTAGTTTTTAAAATCAATGAACATTCTCTTTAATAGTAGCGAGGTGCCATTCTTTCGCCCTTCCAATTCTTGCAGGTAGACAGGAAAAGAAACGGTACCGTATAATGCGCTTCTTGACACGTTATGTGCCCTATTTGTGATTTTCTTTGAACAGGCACTATAAGGCTATATCATAAGAATTTTCGGCCAGATATTCGACAATTTCAGAGATACGTTACTTGCCCTATTTGTGATTTTCTTTGAACAGGCACTTTAAGGCTTTCTCATAAGAATTTTCGGCCAGATATTCGACATTTTCAGTACATACATGTACGCAAAGTAGGTCTACTTATCGCTATACGCAGTATATTTTCCCATCTACCAGAAGGGATTAACTGTTTCTAAATAAATGGCAGAAGTCGAAAAAAAAGCTTTAAAGCAATGTATTTTTCACCATTATAGTTTCAAAGAAGAATGAGAAAACACATTATCAAAACCAAAAGTAAAGATAAGCGTGTGAAAACTGTTTGCTATAATTTCTTAATATAATTTTTCTTTTAAATAATGGTAATGCAGATGTAGCGTTATCTCAAATTTGCAATTCTCTGAGCATTACAGGTACTATGTCCCATTTGCAGGCCAAAAAACTGAAAAGGTTAAATTCCAACAGCATTTGACAGACAATACTAATTTAGAACTTCCCTAAAAAAAGTGGGCTTGAAAATGTCTTTAAGTGGGAAAATAACGACTATTGTTGTCGAATCGACTTAGGAGCTATAGAGCCAGTAAGTAATAGTCTGATTTTTCAGACCATTGTACCGAATGGTCGTACGTTTTATGCTGCGCAAAAATTCAATCAGTTTAATTTTGGCCATTACAAGAAGTGGGTTATTGATGTAGACAAATTCTCATGTACCCTTTACAGCTCATGTTATGTATGTTATTACCAAAGATGAAAAAAGCCAGTCAGTCACTCAATAGTGTCTGACAGTGAAGTCTAGCAAGTAAACGGGTTTCCTTGCATAATTTGAATATTAGGACACTGCTAACGTTTAAAATTCACAGATAGGACATACATGACATATTCATAATTCCTGCAAAGTTCTACAGAATTTGATGTTGGCTGTAAAAGGGACATCTTTAATATTACAAAAAGTAATAAAGGGTAATGTGTATAGTTTGCAACAGAATATGAGCAACTCTATGCCAGATGTGGATTTCCCCGATGCTAGATGTGGAATTCCCCGATACTAAATGTGGAATTCCCCGATGCTAGATGTGGAAATCTCCGACACTAGATGTGGAATTCCCCGATGCTAGATGTGGAATTCCCCGATGCTAGATGTGGAATTCCTCGATGCGTGATGTGGAATTCCCCGATGCTAGATGGGGAATTCCCCGAGCTGACACATTTTTCGGGTTGTGCACTGTCATCTTCTACGTACTTGTTGTGAGTGACACAAGCGCGATACAATTGTAAACTCGCTGTATACTCGCATATCCTACATAAGGCAATATCTCATTGCCGGTAATACAACACTTCTTACATACACGTACGCAGATTAGGTCTACTTATCGCGAATACGCTATACGCAGTATATTTACACGCTAAACTTAAAATTGTTTCCGTCGATTTTGACTTACTTTCACGGCACTGTTTTTTTTAAAACAAAATGGCAGAGGTGAGTTTACAAAACAGATTTATAGCATTTCTTTCCTCACTATTATTATTTTAAAGAAGAATGAGTAAACACATCAAAACCAAAAGTAAAGATATGATATCTGTTTGCTATAATTTTTAAAGAGAATATTAAAACAAACAAAAAAGGATCGTAATATCGGGGGAGGGGTTGTGAACAAATTTTTTTTTTTTTTTCCTCCGAAAATTGAATTTTTTAACCACCACCCCCTTTAAGCGCCAGGGGAGGGGGCCATCTTCTTTTTTTCTTTACAAAAAAGGGTGTTTTTACCTGTTTTTTTCTAGGGGAGGGGGCCCGAGCATCTGCATATATATAGAGAGAGACAGAAAGATAGACTGAGAGAGAGAGAAAAAAAAGGTCGGGGGCTGTAAAGATATGAGATTACATAGATGACTTTAAGGCAGCCTAATACTAAAAAATATGCATTGACATTCTGTAGAGGAAATGATCCTGGAATTTCATATTTCCAAAATGAGAAATTCAACATATTTAGATTAATTGGATGACCTGAAACGGTTTATTTCATTTTTACCATCTGTCTTAATGTGCATTCTCTAATGTTCCAATGGCATGCAGGAGATTGAATAGTTTAACTAGTTTTCTATAGAGAACCAAACTGTGACGTCATATTTGCCAAGTTGTCAAGGTTGCTGGTTTCAAATAATTTCGTGCTAAACAATGTTGTGGTAAAACCAGTCCCAAACAATGAATTCGCCGCCTCCAGCCCGTTGCTTGAATAATGTCGCGTTGAACCTCATTAACAGGCTCTGTTGTTTAGAACCAGTAACACAGACGACCAGCAAATATGAAATCTGCACTTCATTACTCTATTGTGACATCTACATGTAATTATACAGCGGATTCACCGAAGAGATTCGATCATACATAGTAAGCCCTCACTTTCGTTTAATGATATTTTTTCCAATCGTTATTATCAGCAAAGTAGATTTGATGGGCTTTACTATGTAAAAATGTGTCTTGGTGCTAGAAAAAGTGGTCAAATTGACCTTTATCACCAACAATAGGGTCATTTTGGTCACCAAAAATTGAAAATTTCTATTGACTTTTGATCGAAAATCAGGCCAAATTTTCTGTCACAATCAATTGATGGGTGGGTTTTGACATCGACATTTAATATAACAAGTCAACGCAAAGCGTAGCATCCCCTCGCAGGGGACAAATGGCCTATATACGTCAGAACAAGTTACCTCCATTAGACTATACTATTATATTACTAGGCAAGGAAGTTAACCACATTTTCGCATATATAATAAGGTGTTTTTGCGTTTTTAATGAGCTATGACCTTTCACCTTTGACCTACATACTCGGAAATCGAACTTAGGCTGTATTTTGATACCATGTACCTTCATATCAAATTTCATTAAAATTTATCAAACATTACTAAAGTTATCGAATGGAAACCAGATTCGCATATTCAATGAGCTATGACCGTTGACCTACATACTCCGAAATCGAACTTAGGCTGTGTTTTGATACCATGTACCTTCATATCAAATTTCATTAAAATCCGTCAAACATTACTAAAGTTATCGATCGGAAACCAGATTCGCATATTTAATGAGCTATGACCTTTGACCTACATACTCGGAAATTGAACTTAGGCTGTGTTTTGATACCATGTACCTTCATATCAAATTTGATTAAAATCCGTCAAACATTACTAAAGTTATCGATCGAAAACCAGATGTGTATTTTTCGCATATTTAATGAGCTATGACCTTTGACCTACATACTCCGAAATCGAACTTAGGCTGTGTTTTGATACCATGTACCTTCATATCAAATTTCATTAAAATCCGTCAAACATAAAGTTATCGATCGAAAACCAGATTCGCATATTAAATGAGCTATGACCTTTGACCTAATACTCCGAAATCGAACTTAGGCTGTGTTTTGATACCATGTACCTTCATATCAAATTTCATGAAAATCCGTCAAACATTACTAAAGTTATCGATCGGAAACCAGATGTGTATTTTCTTCGCATATTTAATGAGCTATGACTATGACCTTTGACCTTTGACCTACATACTCCGAAATCAAACTTAGCCTGTATTTTGATACCATGTACCTTCATATCAAATTTCATTAAAATCCGTCAAACATTACTGAATTTATCGATCGGAAACCAAATTTGTTACGAACGGAAGGAAGGAAGAACGGAAGCACGGAAGCACGGAAGGAAGGACGGACAGCAGCGTTTCTATAACCCCTCCGACTTCGTCGGCGAGGGGATAAAAATGTGCGCTGATAAATTATCAGAACAATCCATCTCTTTTAAATTTTAAGTCCTCTTTCTTTGTCCGTCATGTTCATACATAAGAATTTGTAACCCCCGATTTCTTTCACCTAATTTGAAGCTTTTAATCAGCCCGGTTCAGCTGTGCGCACATACAGAACCGACTACGCGTACAATGTCCGCGCAGCTGTGCGGCTGAATCTGATTGGCTCTGATTGGATCACTCTAGGTTCGCGACTGTTCTATTTAGAGCACGGGTGATTGAATAAAAAAGGGAGTCTAATACTTAGTAATGGAGGTCTTATAGATGATGAATCAATAATATGGCCAATATACACACATACACACAGTTCAATTCGATTATTATTTTCCGTATGCAATGCGTGAGAGAGTAAGCGCAATTATGATCCACGTTAAAAACCCCTTGATTTCCCCCGAGCAAGAATGGTATGACCCGGTCCGCTGGCTACCTACAGATTTCAGCGATATCAAGAGGCAACACACGTTAATCAATGGAGAAAAATGGAGTTCCCAAAATCAGACGGAGGTACCGATTGGTTTTGTCTTTTGACGGGGTTTTTTCATCCAATGAGAATCATTTATATATCAAAATGTTCAGAATGAACTGAATGACATGAATCTTTTTCCGTTGGTAAAAAATAGCCCTCTCCCGGCAAGAAACCGCCAGATATAGCCAGGAGCGTTCAGTCAAAAAGTTCGATACCACAGAAATTTTGACCAAATTGATGAAAAATAATCAAAAATGACGGTGCGATGGAACAACAAAATATCGTGATTTTACATCACCATAAAGAAAAAAAGTCAAATTTTCTAATGATTTTTCCGTTGGTGAACTAGGCCGATCGGATCAAAAGATGTAGTTGAAAAGGGGGGATTTTGGCATATTTTTAAAGCTTTTCACGTCGGTGCGCGGTGTGTTTGAGAGGTTGACGCTTAAATGTATGGGTAAAATCCATATGGTGATTTCTAGTGCTCTTTTAGGACCTAAAATTGCTATGAAGGTAATTTTAGACACAAAAAATGTGTGAAATTGTGTGCAAGAAAACTCAACTACCCCTTCAACACCGAATGCGCCTTGCTCCAGCCAGTTGCTTGAATGATTTCGCAACCTCATGTGCAGGCTCTGTTGTTTAGAACCAGTAAACTAGACAATGAGTGAATATGATGTGCGCACTTCGGTACTCTATTGTTCAAAATGTAACCACACTGTAAAACAGGGCTTCCATCCTTGAGCGTTGCCAATAATCAGTGTTTTGACGCTTGGATTCAAAGGGATTCCCTTACGACTTCTTGAAAGTACACAATTTTAATTTTCAGTCTAACCCGCCTGCAGAAGTCCGCATACATGGCCAGAAAGTGTTGGGTACCTTTTCGACGGACGCAGATCGCGGATACTGCGACGATGACCGAAACCGACGTTTCTTCATTGAACCCGATAGCGAAGTGGACTTTGACTATACGAAAGGCTTCGAGGAATATGTTGATTTGGGAAATGATCCAAACGTCACTTCGTTGACGAATGTCTTGTGTTGGATGCGTGATCATCGGAGCTTGTTGATAGAGAGTGGGATTTTTGATACCACGACATCGAGGTGAGACACATATTCAAATAATTTGAATTTGAATGGTATCGGGTGGGAAGAGGGGATGCCTGTATGGGAGTAGGTCTATCATATTTTGCCCATGTTTTCCTCATGTTTGTCTTCGTTTTCTTTTTCGCCACTTCGGGGTAAGTGCCATCTTTCAGAGTCACTACCCATGCTAAAACAGACTCATCCAAGATGTCCAATGCAATTATTTATGACATCACATATCACGATGATCGCATTGCCAAAGGTCGACTCCGCTTATCATTACTTATCTAAACACTTAAAACAAATAATAATTGCTTACTCAATTTTTTCAATTGCCGCTTATGATATGTTCCCATGATTTCTCTGCTTCCATTCTCGCGGAATTTCAATTCCTCTCTGCTTGTTTTTGTTTTGTTATTTATTTATCTTACTTATGTATCCATTTATTTGATCAGACTAAACGTGGATTTTGTCGGGCGTCGTGGGTTATTAAGGAACCTCTTGGAAGCTGGAGGCGACAAAGACATTGATATCCGACTTGCGGTGACGCTCTACGGGGAACCTATTTCATCTCCGGTATCTGGAAGAACGAGAGAAAGCTAACTAGGGATCAACAGATGGTAGCGGCTTCTCCAAAACTATTTCGTCAGTTTATAACCAGCAGTAAGCACAGTTAAAAATAAAACTAGTTCTTTTTTTTTTGGAAAAAGAAGTAATAACTGTTATAAAAACGAACAACAACAATTTTATTGTGAACTGACAGAAACCAATATGTTTGTTAAAGTTACAATATGAGAAATGAGATGGAACACTATATGGCATTAATCATTTTTTAAAGACTTATTATTATTAAAAATTATTGCCATATCCAATGTATTTCAATGTTGATAAGATGATATCGATGTATATAATGATGTCGAAAGTTTAAATTTACATGACAAAGTCATTGTATATCTTAAACAAATATATAACTTGATGAATAAAAAATATTTATACGATGAATATGTTTGACAATGTAAGGCCTAAATATCGTGCTAAAATACAATCATGCTCAGGGGTTCTGTGTTGTGATCTCGTCTATACAGTTCATCCTGTTTTGCAAAATAATATCTATTTAACTAAATGCCAAAACGAAGATTTTTTTTTTCTATAATCAGTATCCGGGCAAAACATGTTTTTTTAATGAATGTTATCATCTTCAATCAGAATTTGAGGTGGAATGCATCCCGGACACTGGGCCCGTGAACGACAATGAATCCTTTTACGCAATGATGAGCGCAAACTGCGGCAGACATCGGCTGCTCTTTAGCTCTGAGGTGCAAGCACAAAGGAAGGGTGAGATCACACCCCCTCAGCGGAACTACCTTAACATACGCACGATCCCGAAAGGCCTAAAAGCTATACATCCGTAAGATAATTTGTCCCCCCTCTCTCTCTCAGTTTCTGTCTCTCCCATTTTTAAATTAAACGAATAAATAACCTCTCCTAACGTAAAGGTAATAAATGTGAATTTATATAGCCGTTATAAGCAGGGCAAATCCAGGATCCCCCCAAAAGGCGTGCCAATTGTCGGGGTTCAATCGGGGGCACATGTCGTTGCTACTGGTTATGCGGGTGAGATGTTAATCAGAGCAATGGATGTCAACGATTTTCCTTCTCCATCTGTACTCCATCTCCATTCGTTAACATATTATATCCTATATCCCATGGTGTATTCTACCACCTTCATCACGTCCACCATCCTTATCATTCTCTTTCACATTATTTTATTCTCCATCCTTTTATTTCTACAGCATGTGGAATTTGATGTCAGATATTTGTGCAGTTAATTTGTTATTATTATCATCATTATTGTTCAGTATTTGGTGTCACCTGTGCCTTGGAAGGGGGAAGTGAACCGATTCGCTATGACCCTCAAGTCTCTTCTCCCGGTATAACTGATTGGGGATGTGTAAGTGGTCCACCCGGGTTTCTCCTTCTCCTGTACGAATAGTGCATTGAGTTCTCCTCTAGCAAAGTGGTTACTCTACTAGACGGAGACTCCATTTTACGTCCTATCCGAGGGATGTAGTGTTTTCCACCGTAACCTAGCTCGCGTGTATGAAACAGGGGAGGGGTACGTGAATATACAGTACGTGCGTCAATCATCCGCCTGTGTTGGATGCGATCCTGTATATAGTGTCATGCCTGACACGCATACCTTCATTTATACACCCTTACAAGGTGCATACATATAAATACTCCATTTACTTTTCACTCGACAGGATGAAGGCCTTAAAGTGGTGGGCCGCCAATGCCCTTTCCGATATTCCGGAGATAGTCTGTGGATTGCGAGATGACAAACGTAGAATCGTCCACACAGTTCAGTACATCAAAACCAATAAACTACCGACAAAATATGCTCAGGTGATTATAAACAGGGGCGTCACTTTAGTGCCAAGTAGAAATGCCAGAGGAAAAAAATCCAAGAGTTTAAAATGCCAGAGGTAAATATGTCAAAGGTAGGAACAAAATAAAGCTTGAAATTGTTTAGAGTCTCATGGAATTATGACCTTTGCTTTTCAAGTTGAACGAGATTTTGGAAGATTAGTCGGCAAAAGTCAGAATATTTGGATCTGTTTTTATCGTTGTCGGCACAACTTGAAAATCTAAGGACGTCTTTTCTGTGACTGTCTGAAGCGCGGGGGGTGATTTGAAGTTTGGCCGAATTTAAATACATGAAGTTTAAACCAGTTTGAACGCCATATTTATTCTTTAGTACTAATTATTACCATAATGTGGAGATAGAGAGAGAGGGGGTGGGGTGGGTAGAGTGAAGTATGACATCAATTCATATTGATATCTGTGAGCAATATATTAACATAACTATGAATCTATATGATTTGTCCACTTCCATAGAACAAGTGGCGACCAGAAGCTTGCATCAAAACAATGGAAACACTGCTTTCTCAGATCACAGAACTGGTGCAAGATGACGATGCAAGGTGAATATCAAAACGACCTTTGAAAAATTACACTTAAAAGTCAAAGGTTAAAGGGATAGTTGAGTTTTGTTTCAGAGGGCGCTACACAAAATTTTTTTTGTGAGATAATGAAAAAACTGAGTGTCAAATTTGAAAGAATATACAATTTAAATGACAAAATCAACTTTGTTTGATCAAAATCGGATCAGAGACGGCTGAAATATCCATAAATATAATTTTTTTGAAAAGTGGAGCTGTATTGGTATGATCGTATTCAATCTAAATTCACACATTTTGGGGTCTAAAATTACCTTCATAGCAATTTTAGGTTCTAAAAGAATAAGAGCAATAACCATGCACTTTGAAGTCATTTGCGGTCTTAAACAAGAACTCAACTATCCCTTTAAGGTAACTCAAGGAAACAATTTGATCTCAATAGTAACAATCAAAGACGATAGAAGCAGCAATTATTTTGTCTTGATAACACTAAGTATAGTCTTCCATGTTCCTTGCAATAGTGTAAATTATATTTGATAGCCCATATGTCGAGAAGGTAGACCGGAAGATCATTTATGACGATCATTGTGTTTATATCAGCCAGTATTAGCATCTCCCTTTAATTTTAACCTGCATTACTCATTACACCCTCTTTTACATCTCCTTCCTTTTCGTTTCTCAATTTCTCTTCCCCACGCTCCCCCAATCTTCCATCTCACGCCCTCCATCTCCGGGAGGCACCTGTTTTTCCGAAGGTAAATAATTCTGAAACACAAATTTGGTGAATAAGAAAATAAAATAGGGGTCAAAATTCCGAACACTTGCTGCGCTATTCCGAAGGTTCGTAATTCCCAAAGTGAATAGGGTTCATTATTCCGAATGTTCATAGTTCATGACTCCAAAGGTTCGTATAAAAAACAACAAACAAACAAAAACAAAAACAAAAAACGAAAGGGGGGGGGGGGTTCTATGTTGCTTTTGTAATAATGAACCTTCGGAATTATGAACCCTATTACAATTTCGGAATTACGAACCTTCGGAATTATGAGTCTTCGGAGTAATGAACGTTTGGAATTACGAGCCTTCAAAATTATGTTTCTTTAGAAATAACAACATGTAACCTCTCCAACCACCATATACTTGCTCTAATCTTAGTTCCGTCTATCATCTCGTACTCGAGCCAGTTGAAGGAGGTCGGGGGTTGGAGCATCGTCTATCAAGCCGTCACTTCGTCTCTAAGGGCAAACTAGCAGACGATTTCACTTTTTTTGAGGGATCACTTCTTTCCAACATATTCGATTCCGATTGAACATCATTAATCAGAACTCCTCCCCGGCACTGACGTTCTTTGACAAGACATTTATCCACATCTGGATTTATGTCCACAAAACATGAAATAAAAGTGTACAAAATGATACATTTACAATCAAATGAAGTAGAGGGTTAACAAAATTATAAAAACTTATGTAGGCTATCCCCTTAAAAAATATCAAAGCAAATGGGTTCACAAAGTAAATAGATTACAAAATTGAAATTGAAATTAAGTTTAAAACGACATGACTCTTACTCATTAATTATTAAACACACACAATTCTGCCCATAGGCACACAATCACACACACAAACACGCACACATACAAAATGCCTGACTGTATTCTCTATTTACATGTATTGATCACTAAAAAGTGATTTATATCTCCTTTTTGATGTGTGCAGAGTAGGGCTTGCTCTTATGATGTCATCCAGATTATTCCAAACTTCTAGGCCCTTGTAGAAAATAGAAAACTTAGAAGTATTCGTTCTTACTTGAGGCAAATCATAATTTTTGAGATAATTTTGTATTATAATTATGAAAATCGAAATTGAAATGAAAGTATTTAGAAATCTGAATCGGAATACGGTTCTTTGAAACAAAGAAACATAAAAACTGCAACATTATAAAGGTTTAAATAAAAAATATATTCAAGATCTGTAATTGAGAAAAGAGTGGCTTTCAGTGGGCAAGATTAGGGGACTTAGTAATGATGCGAACAACTTTTTTCTGTAATAAATTTAATCTGTTTATGTATACATTTGTAGAATTGTAGAATCATAATAATTTAGATACGGAAGTATAATTGTATTGTATATAGTTGCATCGCACTTGTATATAGTTTTCAAAATTAATTGTGGCAAGAATCGTAGTCTTTTTAAAATGCCTACCCCTTTAGAAACACTGTTGCAGACAACACCAATGTATTCATGCCATGTTAGCTTGTTGTCTATTGTGACCCCTAGAAATGTTAATGAAGATGCACATGATATACTTTTGTTTCCCATTTTACGTCAATTTGTGCATCCAAGTGTCTAATAGTAAAAATCATGTAATCATGTAATCATGTAATCATGTCAATTAATATATAATACCAATTTATTGTCGTATAACCATTTATTTACTCTATCTAACTCACAACTAATTTTATTCATTAAGTACCGGGGGTCTTTGGCTGAAATGAAAACACCGGTGTCATCTGCAAACTGAATGAAATTGGGATAATTAGACACATCATTACATCGTTCATATAAATTAGAAATAAAAGAGGACCAAAATAGAACCCTGGGTCACTCCGCATTTAAAAGTTTTTAACAAAGATTCAACATTATTTACAACAACAACATTGTATACAACCAAATGAATAACTTTTATCACCAGTCTAACAGAACACTTCTTTTAACACAATTACTAAGTTTATCCAGGGAGTTCCGTTCTAACTCCCTGGTTTTTTAACAAAACGATCAAGAGTATCAAAGGCTTTGGATAAATAAACAAATATACCCATCATAATTTTTTGTTGCTCAAAACAATTACTCACCTTTCGAATGAACTTCATTAAAGCAGAATATATGGAGTGCCCTGTACTAAACCCATACTGATCAGTGATGTTCAAAATTTATATTAAAACTTTTCCTAAAATCATTAAGCATTTGGTAAAAACATTTCTCAAATATCTTTGAAAAGACAGGGAGATTGTATTTGGGCCTGTAATTATTATTCACATCATTTTCAACTCCACCTTTAAGAACAGGAATTACTTTTGATATTTTCATTTGATCAGAAAATATACCTCTCAGAACAGAGAAATGTATATTATAAAAACCGGGACTTTACGGGATTACTTTTCAATTTACAAACTAATTAAATTGTTTAATTACAATAATATACAGGTGGAAAAAACGAAGTTCTCTTATTTTCTAAAAATATCTTGTATTTAATATCAGACTATTTCACATGTCCCCTTATATTGTAGCCGATGTTTACAAAATAATCATACAAATTCCTGAGATGTACTTTCATTTTGAATCAACCAACTTTCAATTGATATTTTAGTAATGTTCTTTTTATTACTTTTCTTTTTTGCACCTACTATTTCTTGTAATATATTCCCTGTTTTTCACACGTTTTTCATGGCGTTATGAAAGTTTTTCTTTAAAAATAAATACTTAAAGCTCTTTTTAATTCATTATTAGCCTTGTTTCATAACTTCTTATATTTTTCATTTCGGTAATCTGTACGATTCTTAAGATACTTTTTATACTGCTTAAATTTGTTGTTGCACTTATTACATAATTCGTTAGTAATGCATGGTTTGTTCTGTCAACTCTTTTTTATCCTTACATTTTCAATAGGAAAGTATTCATTATAACATTCCTATGTAAAAAAACAAATATAACTATGATCGAGGTCTTAATTTTTTACCCATTTGATCTTCTTGAGTTTATCAATACACTTTACTACATTTTGCTTATAAGAGTATGGGTGATTTTCCTTCCCTTTTTCCTACAAATATTAAATATTGGTAAATGGTTACTGATATCTGCAACCAAAACACCTGATGGAACGTGTTAAAGTTTATTTGTATATTTTTCTTGTCTAAAGCAGAGCTTGTATTATGAGTACGTGTAGGGGAGTGAATTTATGGATCTAGTATTTATTAACAGATGTACTAAAGGTTTTCCCGCCCAACTTCGTAGACTTAACTCCGAATTAAAGTGAAGATTCATTGAAATTTGAAAAAAAGGCAAATCACACCTCTACAGATTGCTGAGAACATGAACAAAATGACTAAAGTACTTTTTAAGCCCTCACTATTGTGAGGAATAAATTAAATGCAATTTGATACCCTTTCCAAAACCCACTCACAAAGTGAAATGACGGCGTTATTTACATGCGATAAAATGACGTCACACTATGAACAACCTAATATCACTCATTCGGGACAATGTTGGATACCCATTGTAATTTTTAGATATGGGTTAACGTTGTTTGTATATATACCGCCAGTGGTAATATTTCCTTTATTTTAGGCACTTTGAATGAGATACACTGAATAAATAATACTTTCTACAAATGAGTATTCGATTTTTATGTTATTTACCGTCACATTTGAGCATACAAATCGGAAAAATAATTACATATTCTGAAGGCAGCTCAGCGTGTATGTGTCGGATCTGCCTAGGACAGTGCCTAGGACATTTTGCATGCTGACCTTACGACTCTTCTTGAGCAAAATAGGCGACAAATTTACATATACTTGTCCAGATATTCATTACGAAAATGTCTGATTAGGCCTATAAGTTTAGATTTTTGATAGATAAATGGGGAAAGTGGAAGTCGAGAGAAGACTTAGATCAGTCCGGTTCGCGATTCACAGCTAGCTCGAGCGACGGGCTGGCTGGCTGTGATATGCTGGCAAGCAATCTGCGTTGGATGCAGGCAGGTTGTACGTATACGCGTAAATACTGCACAGACGGCCCTACGGCCCCGACAGCTTGTGCTTGTCCATCGACTTTGGCAAAATCTTCCAGATCTTCTTCTAGGTCGAGATCTTCTAAATCTCCATTGTCGTTGTCGCTGTCCGAGGTACTTCCTTCTTCTATCTCCTCAAAACTCAAATCAAGTATTTTTTCGTCCATATCGATATTTCCAGTGTGACTTTGATGAAGGTAAACAACGTTGGGTATGAATGGATACGGTACTCGATAGTCAATGCAATACATATGTGAATTCCACGCAAACTGCATCGTGCACCGTCGCCAATCATTTCAGCTGAGCGGCCCATTGTACTCATTGTTCATTTCGCTACGTCACTCAAAAATCAGCTGACCTACCATGTTTTCGGGGTCTCGGGTGGGGTGAAATTTCGTCAAGTTTAATCAACTTTTATAATTTTCGCACGAATTTCCAATTTAAACAAATGTAATAGTGTTACTCAGTGTAATATTCTGATTGCAATGATACCAAATTCAGTCAAGTTCAAAATCAATGAACCTTCACTTTTACGTTCAATCAAGTTCGGGCGAAATTGAATGACTATGTAGATCAACATTCAAAAAGCATTCAATTTAGAAAAGCGAGCAAAGAGCCGATCAAATTCGCGCCGGACAGACGGTGGTATGTATTTGAGCATTCAATTTCGTGATTAGGCATACATATGTGACATTTATGCACTGCTTTAAATTCGATGTTAATTTGTCACTTCTGTTTGAATAATTTAGTGCTAGGTTTACTTGTAGGTCGACATGCGTATTCGTTAGCATGCAGATATCTGTCATTACACAGGTAACTGTCCCCAGAGAAGGTGCACAATTTGTGACTTCTCTTCTAAGCACAATCTATATATATACAGATCCTGGACAGCGATAGAGTTAAGCTTTAATAGACATGGACATGATGGAAACATAATACAATGATGAATAAAGAAAAAGATGTAAAATGAAAAGAAAGAAAGATGACCTACTCAGACAAGATTGATCAAAACAAACCATTTAAAAATTTATAATCTCATTTATAATGAAAAATATGAAGACACGAATAAAGAAATGTTTCAACACAAAAAAAGAAGAAAGAAAGAGAAAACATTAAATGCAATATAAATGTATCAGACAAATAAGAAGATTGTTTAATGTGAAATCATGTCAGAAAAGATCCTAGAGAAAAAGAACAAATAAATGAACATGAAAAAGTGAATATCCGAATAAACATCGAGCCTCAAACAATGATTATGAGGTCTAGTTTTAATTTGAATGACCCGATTGGTGAAATTGAATGACGCTTACGCATTTCCAAATTGACTGAACCAAGCTTTAATAATTTGAATGTACATGTTTAGAAAATTCGGTGACTGGAAACGAAATTGAATGCAAAAAGTTTTAAAATGAAACAGAGGAGCAACGAGTGGAGCAAATTCGCTCGAACTTGAATGCACGTTAGTGAAATTGATCGCTGCTTTGACGAAATTGGCCGGGAAAACCTATACTAAAGGAATTCATTATATCAATATCAAAATCATCCATTGAGAAAAAAACTTTATTTTCTTTATTACCAGTTTCTAAAAAACATTGAAAATTCTAAGGAATGACTGAAAAGATTCCCCTGGAGGTTTGTATATTGCACCAACCACTGTTCTTTTATCAAAAGCATTAATTTCTAGAAAAATAGATTCTATGCAGTCTTTATTCACATCCCAATCTTTTTTTTATGTACAAAATCAAAATCATTACGTATGAAAATCCCTACACTACTTCCTATTTTCCTTTCACGACAGTTACCAATAAAATTATATCCATTTATATTGGACTGTGTATATATCAATGGATTTCAACCAAGTTTCAGACACCCCTGTTGCACAAAATGAAAGATCTAGGATATCAAAATGAGAAATTTAAAAAATCTGAGTATTTTAAAAATACTTCTACAATTGATGTGCATGCATGAAAAATACATTTCTTAATTAATTCAGATTTAAATCTTTGATATGACTATTCAATTCCTTCTAGATAAGAACTGACATGTTCGATCCATCTTTATATAATACCCCAGCCAAACTGCCATACTGACTCTTTACCGACAAGTGATCGAGAGATTGAGGTTATCTATTTCTTTCTTCGAATTCTTGTCCCTCTGGTGTCAGTCTTGTCAATGTGACTGCGGTATCACCCCCATTGCTTACTGGAACCAAGTGGTTCATGTATGTAGCTTTTGGGAATGACTGGATTCAGTAGTCAACGGATGAACTTTTTGCAACCTCACTGTGGAGTACAGGACGACGTTCTGCTTGAAGCAGATATGTTCGTGGTGTCAGAAGCGGCGCTTTATATATAGGTTTGGATTTGGCCGCTTGAGGGCGTAGGTAATTTTGTGTTCTGCTAATTCTCACGTCATGGGAAAGTTTGTTGCCCAGAGATGCCTGTTTTCGTTTGATTTGTGATACAAGTCCAATGCTGTAAGTAGAAATTATTGTGTTATCTTGATATCTATGAGCTATATTGTCTTTATAGCTATATAGCTTGATGAAATATGAAGTTTATGAAAGTAAAATGAGGTGATAAAATATGACATGATTGAGTCGTTCACGTACTTGCACACGTGTACATTGTACGTTACGTAATTGTAGTGCACGGTCGTGCGTGATAATAAAGTAACATGAATGAGGCCTTCGAGCACTCAATGAATGCATTAAATAGATAAGAAAGAGGCGATATGAGAATGCTATTGAGCAAGATGCAAATTATGCAGCATGTGGTTTAATTTAGTTGGACAATTTAGAGTTCATGCATTACCACAAAATGAAAGATGAATGTGAAAGTCACTGTCAGTGAGTCGTTGTTGCATGTATTTAGGCAAATTCATAGTGAAGAAGGCATTGTTTGTTTTCATTTAGTAGGAGGAGGGTATTTAGGAGCAGTGGCGGATCCAGGGGGGCGGGGGCCCAGGCCCCCTCCTCTAGCAAAAAACCAAGTTGGGCCCCCTCCCCTGGCGCCCAAGGGGTGGCGGTGGAAAAAAATAACCCTTCCCGGAGAGAAAAAAAAATTTCGGGTGCCAAATTTATTTATTTTTTGCTCACTACCGCCCCCCACTGAGCGAAAAATCGACCGGAACGATTTTCAAATTTTCGCATGAAGTGGGCCCCTCTTTAGGCCCCCTCCCTTGCCGCCGGCTGGATCCGCCCCTGTTTAGGAGGGTACATTTAATTTGATACATGATATGCTACTTTCAAGTCAGTTTATGCAAGATGACTTATTATTGTTTGTTCTGTATTAAATTGCAGATTGAACCCTGCTTGCTTATTCCAGTATAACCTGTATACAGCGGTGCATTGTCCCTTTTCTTGGGTCTTGGGCATCTGTCATATCACACGCCACACTCACATAATTATCATTTAAAAAGACTTGTTACCATTAACAACTGAATTCACGGCATTTGATTGGCTTTTTGTTTTTTGTAATGGAATTTTGGCACTTGTTATTGTCACCTATATTTTTTAATGAAACTGGCCCCAGAATATACAACGTATAACAGTATGTTTCCATGGAAATGCGGATGTCTCTCATGTACCGCACCACATGCTGTAAGGGTTGCTATAGAGGGAGTTACATTATTCACCATTTGGAGCAATCATTATTCACAATTGGGAGCAATCACCGGGTGGGGAGGAGGGGGTCGGAGTCCCTGCGTAATTCTTTTTAGAATGATCGCCCAATGGAAGAAAAAGGAAAAAAACAATTACAAAGTGTAAAGTATATTACCCACAGTTTGTGTGGGTTTTAAAGCCCAAGTCCACTCCGATTTTCAAAAATTATAACATGTTGTAAATAAATCAAAGGTTAAAACTGCCAAATATCACGGGCGTACTTCAATCAGGTGATTTTTAAGAGCGATATTTGTTTCGGGTATTTCGAGCAAAACATTTATATTGCTGTACGGATGTGACGTATGCTCCTCACAACGAAAGTGCCAGCGGTATACATTCTGACAATAGGCTATTTTCGTAATGTAACCAAATTTAATGCATACGTCTTTGTGAAGTGCCTTTATACAAACTATTTCATTCACCTGATAAGAATAATAGTGTTTCATTATTCTTATCAGGTGAATGAAATAGTTTGTATCGAGGCACTTCACAAAGACGTATGCATTAAATTTGGTTACATTACGAATCTGTGTTGTGAGGACCCTACGTCACAACCGACTCGATCATTAACTTGTTTTTGCTCATTAAAAAAAATTATTAAAAATAAATCTGAGCACCATTTTCCAAAACCAAGTTATATTTGGGCTTTTTAGATTTTTGTCTATCTAATCAGCTCAACTTTTCAGTGGAGTGGACTTGTACTTTAAGGTCCTCTAAATTACAAGGTTTTGCCTTATCACAATTTCCTACTCACTAGCAAAACTTCCTTTATTAGAAAACCTAAAGACTCGTTGGCAACTACTTTCGAAAATTCAACTTAAAGCAATTTCCATTGCCTTTAATATACGTAACGTAACTTTTTGAAATGTGCAAACATCGCAATGACATATTACGAAATCCAATTTCTGTGGGACATACAATCGGGTACGAAAATTGCCCTTTACTTGATTTTTTTTTCGAAAAAAAGATTGTGTTCAATACACCTAATAATAATGATGATAATGCTAAATATATTACTCATTGCGGATGTAGTATCGAAAATGATATCGCTAGTGATATTCGTTTGTCTCGCAATGTGGTCAATAAGGAATCTAAAAGATCTCGACGTTTCGTGCGCCGCTGCAACACTTCGTCAGGTGATAAAAACTAATGTAAGCAAGGGTGTTTTATACTCTACGGGAGGACCGGCGCGACGGTCAATAATTCGATCGATAATTGGAACAATAACGCACAAGGCCTATTGGCCGACGCACACGGTGCTCGACCAATCAGCAGGCCGCTGGTTCGGCTAATTATGCAAAAGGCCTAATGGTCGATGATTGAGAATGATGGTTTTAATAGCGATGATAACGTCATCCCCGATATCATCATCGTCATCATCATCATCCTCACCATCACCATCACCTCCATCAGATCATCACCATCAACATTTTCATCACCACCCGCAGAAGAAGCATCATGTAACTGTTCCTTTCTTTATGTGCAATACTGTGATTTCTCATTCTATTACAAAATGCCAAATTGTGTGAAATATAGCCTACATACCATGATCAGCAATGTGTGATACTAAGAGGCATCTCTAAACGTGGTTTTATCTTCGTCCTCCTCTTATGCAGAGTTTAGGATATTTTTACTAACAAAAGTTTTGGTGCATCGAGATGGCTGCTATTTTGGTTGCTATATTAATCGCATCCACATTATGTCTGCCGCATTTCTCAGGTTCGCCCAACAATAGAAAAACACAAGTTTCAAAAGTACGAACACACGCACCGGCGTATTTGACAGAGGGGCAAGGGGCAAGATTTCTGACTCGAAGGGAAAAGAGATGAAACTCTTTTCATGCGTTTTATATGTTAGCAGGTTATGAAATTGTTGGTAAGTCGATCATTTGTAAGATTGCATACGAAAATACACGAAGGAGAAAGAATTTGAACAAGTTGAGAACATTGAGAATAATGAGGATATTGGGAGTATTGATAATATTCTCAAAAGAGGGCAATATGGCTATTCCTGTAAATGCAAAACCGAGACCTTCAGCGAGCGGTTCATTTTCTGATCAGTATGGCTCACAGTAAACGAGGCGAGTTTGCTCAGTCGGTAAAGCATCTGCCTGTCGATCCAAAGATCTCGGGTTCGAATCCAACCCAGGCGGATGACTGAAGCCGGTGCTGTGTTAACGTGCCCCCTCCTCTTGTTTCATAGACGCAGGCTATGTTACGTGGACAACACTCCGTCCCTCGGATAGGACGTTAAATGGAGGACCCGTGTAGAGGAGAGTCACCACCTTTGCACGTTAAGAACCCATTGCACTATTCGTATACGAGTAGGGGGAAACCCCGGTGTAGTGGTCCACCTGCACACCCCAAATCAGTTACACCGGGAGGAGAGACCCGAGGGTTACAGTGATTCAGTTCGCTTTTCGCCTCCCAGGCACAGGTGACGCTAAATACTTAATAATAATAATAATATTTTGCTCCTGAGAACATGGTCTGGATACGCCACTTGACACACGTATCAGACCTTTATACAGTCAAACCTGTCTATAGCGACCACCCAAGGGAAACACAAATAGTGGCCGTTGTAGACAGGTGGCCGTTGTGGACAGGTGGCCGTTTGCGGTCATTTTGATTTTGAATAATTGATTGACAGCACTCGCAAGGCCTCTCGCAGACCCGCCGCGACCCGCCAATGCGACCAACAGCAGCCGTGTAGCGAGCGGGTAGCAACCTTAACCAGCCACAGCAGCGCAATTTCGCTCACACAGTCAAGCGGTCGTCGGCACAGCGGCTCACTATAAAGCTACATGTAGATCTAATGGTCATTTACACACAATAAAACTATTCAACCCCTAGCTCTTCAATCAAAACATTTAATTACCGACAGGATATTGTTTCTTGCACATTTCATGAAAACATAACAATGCAGAGTCATTGTCATGAACTTCATGAACTGTAATAGCTATTTTAAGGAAGTTTAAACGTGGAGCGAGAAGTCGACTTGTTTAAAACGAAAGGGGAGTGGTGGATTCACCAAGGGCGGGCAAGGCGCCTTGTTTAAGACGGGTTTAATAGCGAGAAGTCAACTTGTTAAAACTCACGGAGGGCGGGCAAGGCGTCTTGTTTAAGACGAGATTGCCAGCAGATGACTTGTTAAAACTCGCCAAGATGTCTTTGTTTAAGACGAGAAGGTGACTTGTTAAAACTCGCCAATGCGTCTCGTTTAAGAAGAGAATAAGGAAAGGTGACTTGACAACACTAGCTAAGACGCCTCCTCTAAGACGAGAAGGCGACTTGTTTAAAACGAAAGGGGAGTGGTGGATTCACCAAGGGCGGGCAAGGCGCCTTGTTTAAGACGGGTTAGCGAGAAGTCAACTTGTTAAAACTCACGGAGGGCGGGCAAGGCGTCTTGTTTAAGACGAGATTGCCAGCAGATGACTTGTTAAAACTCGCCAATGCGTCTCGTTTAAGAAGAGAATAAGGAAAGGTGACTTGACAACACTAGCTAGGACGCCTCCTCTAAGACGAGAAGGCGACTTGTTAAAACTCGCCAAGGCGCCTTTTTTAAGACGAGAAATATACTTGTTAAATTTCGTCAAGGTGCCATCTTTAGAAGAGAAGGCGAGAATTCGACTTGTTAAAACTAGCCAAGATGCCTAGATTAAAAAGAGAAGGCGCCTTGTTTAAGACGATCTAAAAAGGAAAACAATAATCATCATAAGGCCGTGAGCGCATGACCTCAGAGTTGCGTGCGTTCATAAACGTAGATGACATAGACTCGTCAAACGGTGCTCTGGGAAAATAATATATCCAATAACCCAATGCTTCGGGGAAAAAATCGAATTGTTTTGTGGTGTGATGTTGATGAAAAGAAAAAATGTAGCCGTCATGAATTGAAAACAATATTTCTTAAATTAGGGTTTGGGTTATATACCGATACCTTTAGAAGGACAGAATCTAGAAAGACAGAATTGTTTCCATATTAATAAAAACATGTATTGTGCACGTAAAGAAAAAACGCACGAAATGGAGCTGCAATCGAGCTTTCAACAGCCCCTCACCCCCAGCCCAAATTTTCTCTGGGCAATGTTCCGTCAAAGATGTGGTCTAAGTTTAGGCTTAGGGTTGCAATTCTGTTGTAGATTAGGATTAGAGTAAGCAGGGGCAGCGATCCCGGGGGACGGGGGGGGGGGCACGTCCCCCTCAATTTTGTCGCGAGAGAGAGAGAGAGAGAGAGAGAGAGAGACGGGACAGGTACATAGAGAAGTCATCTAACACCATATCAATTATTGATCGAGTGATCGACAGGTTGCTTACTTTAATTCATATTCCATGCAAATGGCTTACTTCGAATCATCAGTTCATCGCGTCGGGTCGGGTGGTCGCGTTAACCGATCTTTTGTGAAAACATGCTCCTTTATTCACGAAATGTCCGAGTAATTTTTGTGAAATAAACCCCTCCCATCCAAAAATGATCTGGTTTGATTTCCCGACACTTTGTAAAAACCCAACAGAAAATCTACGAAAGGTCGCCTGATCTTCCGCATTCGTTTCACGAAAGGTCGTGTAACGCGACCACGGCCCGACTGGACGCGATGGCCCGATGATTCGAAGTAAGCTATGCAAATTAACAAAGCATAATATGTTTTACAAAACATTGATATTTCTTTAAGTAATATGAAAGTAAGCGATCCTGAATCCTAGAAATATTTTGATACGGAAATGTAAAATGAACCTACTAAAATGATATTGTGTAAAGGTTCACTGAATTAAACATCAGAAAAAAAAAATACACAAACACTAGACTGAGACAAAAAGAGAAATGAAACAAAATACAACATGTTACGGCTGAAAGCGGAAGAGAGAGAAATAGAGGGGAAGGGAGAGAGAGAGAGAGAAGAGATAGATAAATAGATAGATAAATGGGTAGGTATAATAGAGAGAGAGAGAGAGAGAGATGAAGCGAGAACTAAATCGAGAGAAAAAGATAGTAGTATAGAGTATGATAGGACAGTTAAATTCCCTAAACATTTCAATTTCTTTCTCACTTTATTTAGTTTATCCCTGCTTAAATCAGCGAATTATTTTTAAATGTACAGTAATCATAATTCATAAACTAAGATATGCTGTATAGTCAACTTCATTTATTTTTGTTTTATTTGAGTTAAAGTAAGACTTGATTTCATTGAATTGTAAAAATGTTTTGATTGATTTTGATTCAATAAAATAGCCTATGGAGGGCTACAACGTAAAAAAAGAAAGGAAAAAAGAAACTTCATTTCATTGATATTGACTATCAGCTTACATCTGCATTGTTTAAGCATGTAAGAATCAGTCAGATGTTAAAGGTATTCAGGAAAAGTCAATGGCATTGATTTGATTTCCGTTTTAAGCATAATTATGCTTGATACATTTCGACATAAAATATCGCGATAAATTGTACAGCAAAAACATGAAGAAAATATTATAAAATATGAGTAACAGATCATTGTAACTAACCCAAACGTCTATTGCCATTGTTAGATATTAGAGGATAGAACCTGCATGAATTAAAGATACCTTACAGGAATTCCACCTTAAATATTTAAGGCATACATTTAACAAAGCAGACCAAAACAGAAATGTTTGATTTAAGTATTGAATTAAATTTGATTTATTGATTCATCTGTCATACAACATAAATTCTATTTACATATGTTAACAACAACAAAGATCATGTCACAGCAGAATTATACATAAAAAGAAGTGTACAATGACAGATATACGTTACGGGATCACAAAAAAAACAAAAGAAAATGTAAAAGAGATTGTAAGGAAATTACAAAACCAATGTGTGTCAGAAAATGATACAGGAAAAGGAAATTATTTTTAGATTTTAATTCAATAATAACCTTTCAAAAATTCCTTAAAAAAAAACAATTTCAAACATGATATACAATTATACGTTTTTCTCAGGCATTATGTCATCTTTCTTTATATACAATAATTGTTTAAAACAGAAATATCTTATCATTTACTAAGCTTAGGTAAATAATTATGTCATTATTTACAAAATTACATAATGTAGACCTTACTTTCTGGTAAAATTAAATACATTATTAATACATAAAAGAAAGCATGGTCATGTTTCAAATTTAACATTATTTACTAATTTTCTTGAAAATTATAAAATGTACCAAGCACGTGCCTCGCCCTCCTTCAAAAAATCCTCCCCTTTCGCGAGGAAAATCTCTTCACATTTAGTCATATCAATCCTCACCCTAACCTTTTCGACCTTTGACCCACCGTTTGATTTAAGTATTGAATTAAATTTGATTTATTGATTCATCTGTCATACAACATAAATTCTATTTACATATGTTAACAACAACAAAGATCATGTCACAGCAGAATTATACATAAAAAGAAGTGTACAATGACAGATATACGTTACGGGATCACAAAAAAAACAAAAGAAAATGTAAAAGAGATTGTAAGGAAATTACAAAACCAATGTGTGTCAGAAAAATGATACAGGAAAAGGAAATTATTTTTAGATTTTAATTCAATAATAACCTTTCAAAAATTCCTTTAAACAAAACAATTTCAAACATGATATACAATAATACGTTTTTCACTAGCATTATACCATCTTTCTTTATATACAATAATTGTTTAAAACAGAAATATCTTATCATTTACTTAGCTTAGGTAAATAATTATGTCATTATTTACAAAATTACATAATGTAGACCTTACTTTCTGGTAAAATTAAATACATTATTAATGCATAAAAGAAAGCATGGTCATGTTTCAAATTTAACATTATTTACTAATTTTCTTGAAAATTCTAAAATGTACCAAGCACGTGCCTCGCCCTCCTTCAAAAAATCCTCCCCTTTCGCGAGGAAAATCTCTTCACATTTAGTCATATCAATCCTCACCCTAACCTTTTCGACCTTTGACCCACCGCCCCCCCCCCCTCATCTCCGCTCTAAAGGCATACCATATATGTACATCATGTAGATTACAAAGTAATAATCAAACATAGGGAAAGAAGCAGAAAACTGTCGATTGTGGAATAAAAGTGTGCACAATTTTATTCACAAAATGCTTGATTTGGCCCAAAAGAGTTAGTTATCATGCAAACAGTTATTGGAACACCTGGCTACTATTTGTATTAGCTACGTCAAGAAACATGTACATAAAAAGGTATTACTCTAGACCACATTTTAACATGAATTAACGCATTATACACATTATTATCAATTTAAGGGGAAATACAATTTGACACCTATCCGATAAATAAGAAGAAACATACATTATCACATGCGAGAGCCTTTCCTTTTGTTTTGCAGTTTATGAGAAAATACAAATTCCATAATCCAAGAAAGTTTGTCATCAGACCTTTTCCTAAATACGTATTTTGACACATCACAATCCCTCTATGAAATAGATTCCTTCATCAATAATCACAATGAAAGCCCTAGTTTTGGGTCGAGTACAAAGTTGCCATTTTGCGTTCATCATATCAAAACGCTTGGAGCTAAATGGACCCTATTGAAGTAAATGCATCAGTCATGCTCTGTGTACACAATATATTACATATCCCGTATCTCTGTGCAGCTGGTATCGCTCCACCACTGTGCACAGTTCTCAAACTGAATCGTCTCACCAAAAACTTTCGCTCAACAAAGATGTGATGGTCTTACATCTTGGAGACGCGATTGACCAATCGAAACGAGTCTAATATGGTTGGAAAAATAAAATTATATAGAAAAATTTCTTTCTAAAACCAAAAATTAGAAGAGAGCGGTATGCCAAATTGTAACATGGCAATAAAGCTCTGTCGCCCGACCCGTTGATTTTACACAGAAAACGAGCTGAAAATAACAGTAAATTGAGTACTTTAAACAATAAAACACAATAGTAAATCATAATGAAATTATAATTTGTTTCCTTTAGTAGAAAGAACATAGTCTTTGTCGTATTATACTACTCAAACAAGGCAAAATATTTTATACTTTTAGCAGAATGGAGATGAATGTAAAAAAGACGTGTTTTTCACGTCATGCTCCATAGAACATTTTTTTTGCTATTGAAACAAGCACTGTTCAGTGACCCAAACGTTTTGATATGAAAATTTGTTTTTAAAAAGTCGTGAATCTTTTTAGCCCGCTTCGGATTCTCATCAAACTGTCACTAAAATGCATATTTTTTTCCTGGATTTTTATTAACAACATTAGCGGACGACATGGGCCAGAACGCTGTAGTCCCCCCACTCCTGGATTTTCCAATATTAGGGCAACCATCAACTTATATTTTGGCTCTCATGATCGATCTCTCTCTCTAAGTGCCATATCGATTGACTTTGGCGATCATGCTGTTCCAAAACCCTCGGCTCCTAGCCTTCTCTATTAGCACCACTCCCAGTTCTTTTACTCCTCTCTCTTCTAACAATTTCTGCAGACTGTCCATCCAAAGTATCCTTCTTCTTCCCCTACTCCTTCCCACAATTTTCCATGTCAAGACAAGATTCTCTAGGCCTTCTTTACGTGTAATGTGACCCATGAACTTCAACTGCCTAATCAACATCTCATGTATCATTTTCATTTGCACTCCAGCTCTTCTAAGAACTTCCTCGTTACTAACTTTATCAGTCCAAGGGATTTTCATCATTCTTCTTAAAAACCACATTTCGCAACTTTCCAACCGCTTTTAGTATCCGAGGCTAAAGTCCATGTTTCACTACCATAAATACTGGGTAGATGTAACAATTCAGTACTCTTATTCTGGTCTTCATACCCAATTTGCGATTTGTCAGAATTTTGCCTAACTTTGAAAATGCAGATTTAGCGAGAGCTATCCTTCTCTTGATTTTTGTCTCACATCTGGCATCATCGGAGATCATGCTGCCGAGATAGTTAAAAGAGGAGACTTGTTTAATAACCTGTTCTTTCAGTTTCAAGTTACAGTTTGGACTGCTGTTCTTGGAGACTACTAGGCACTTTGTCTTTTTTTAGTTGATATCTAGTCCCATTCTCTCACTTTCCTTTACAGCTACATCCAGGAGTCTCTGGAGATCTTTCTCTGATTCAGATAATAAAACAGTGTCATCAGCATATCTAATATTTGTGATTGAATGGCCACCCACTCGTATCCCATTTTCATTCTCCAATTCTCTTAGAATTATTTCACTATACATATTGAACAGGTCCGGCGACATAACACAACCCTGTCTGACTCCCCGTCTGATGTTAATATATTCACTGCACTCTCCGTCTACCCTGATGCATGCAAACTGATTCCAATATAGACTTTGTAGCAGTCTTAGATCTTTCCTATATATATCGAGCTTTTTCAGCTCTTCAAAAAGCTCTGAATGCTTTACTTTATCAAAAGCCTTTGAATTATCAATAAAACACATGTACACATCTTTCTGCATTTCGACTGCTTTCTCCGTTATATTTCTAACCACAAATAGTGCATTTCTTGTGACCGCATCCTCTACAAAACCAAATTGTTCCCTTCCGACCATGGGAGTTATTCTACTTCTTGCTCTCGAAAGCAATATCCTCAAAATGATCTTAGTAATATGGCAAATAAGGCTGATTGTCCTATATTGCTCACAATCCACAGCTCCCGGTTTCTTTGGGAGAGTAATGAAATGGATCTGCCCAATTCATCTGGAAATGTTCCTTCATCATATATGTTATTGATAATTTCTGTTAATCTATCAATACCATATTCCTCTAATGCTTCTATCATTTCAGTGACCACACCATCTGGTCCAGCTGCTTTGTTCTTCTTCATCTTTAAAATTGCCCAACGAACTTCAGATTTGAGAATTTTTTCCCCTTCAACTACATTTACAAAACTTGGCATTGCTTCCCTACTATCCTCAAAAAGTTCGCCAATATATTGCATCCACCTACGCATTTTGTCCTTATTTTCAAACAGCATTGACCCATCTTTTCCTTTGATACAGCCAGGGTTTGAGCAACCAGACTTTTTGCCTGAAATTTCATTTATTCTTTGGTAAACATTAATATTCTTATCAAATTGAGTTTCAATTTCTGCACATTGTTCGTTTAGCCAGCTCTCTTTTGCATCATTACACTTTTGCCTAATGCCTTGCCTTGTTTGTCTAGGTCCCTATATTTCTTGCTTTGTCTATTTCCAATTTTCTGCCTATCTTTCATCATTAAAAGAATCTCCTCTGTCATCCATTTGTTCCTTCGTCTTCTCTCTTTTATCGGGAAATACTTTTCCGCTGTTTCTACCAGAATATTTCTCATCGTCTCTTATGATAGGTATCCACATTTAAGCAGCGAAGTGACTGAATAGTCTCATATTCGTTCGGGCAACAATTAGTGCTTTTAAACTTTCATTTTGAAATGTATCAGAAATGAGAACCTAGGTAGTTGATAATTAGGCAAAAAGCACCAGCCCCCCCCCCCCTCAAAAAAATACATATTCCCGTACGCTTATGACTAACACCATTTAATAGTAGGCCTATCGTTCACCTACTTTGACAGAATTTCCCTAGCAAATGTAAAACAAGAAATAAAGTTCTAAGGTTTTGCATACAATCTTTCTTGTAACTAAAGATTTGTTTGACACACTGATCTGTAGGTGTAGTCATCACATTCGCGATCCCTCCACTTATTCATGAATGGCGTGTGTTCGAAATTTACCCGAAGACAGTTCTCCAGTCCATGGTATTCGTTTGGCTCTGCCCCGCCCCAGTCTAAAAGACAACAAACAAATCAATCGAAGAATTGATAAATAAACAAAAAAATCTATGTCGTCAGGTTACAGTATTGGGTAAGACCAAGCTTATTGGTCCCATACGTTACCGACCACGTCTAAGGTTTTAATGTTTCTGATGACTGTATGAAACTGATAGCCCGAACAGAGCTTGAATCAGATAAAACATCAGATACAATCATATTCTATAAATGTTATATGCCAAGTTATATTCACGATTCCATAATGCAATTCTATAATACTTGGTAATGTATGGGACATTATACTCCTTGGACTGTCTTATGATAAGTAAGTGCCGTTGTATAACGGTTCATTTATTTGACTTTCAATTAAGAGAAACTACTCCATATTTACCACTCTCCACCTGAGTGTATGGTTGGGTACCTGTTAGGAAAAAAATATCTGAATGCTATATACACGATCCAACCGCCGCTAAACCTTTTTTGAGTAATAATTCTAGAGCGCCAGGAGATTCATACATTACAGATATTTATAACTATTTTTTGGTCAACTAGCTTTGGTTTTAAACGAGGGGACAGGATATAATGTTGAGATTAATCTGTTTGAGTGGAGAAATCCGTTTTCCACCTTAAAGCCATACTGCAATAAAAGCACTACCACAAAATCCCCTCTAGCGCCATCTCAGGTCTGCTGTATAGCATTATAGTCCCGCAACTCGCTGCTTCCTAGGTACGCTGTTGGTTCTCGCATTGAGTCCTCTGTCTGCGAAGTGGGAATTAGGTATTGGGTTACGCAATAGTTGACCATGAGACGGCGCTTTGCAATAAAATATAAGCTAGGGCAAAAAGTTCATCAGTTCGGTATCGCTTAAAGTTATCTATTCACCCTTGAAAATCTAATTTATTCCAGGGTTTTTCCCACCTTAAATAGAACTTTATCAATGTTATCGATGCCCTGAAAGTTCGGGAAGAAATGACATGTATGATCAAAGAGATATCTCTTTGGTATGATTGAGCAAATCCAGCCGTGTTATTTATTGCTGAAAGGGCTACAACAAATCAGAATCATACATTTCATTTCCCAAAGGTGCAGGCGTTCAAGTGCGATTACTCTTGTAAAAGGGGGCCGTCCGTTTAACAGTGCATGTCTTTCTTTTTTTTAAAAGAGGAAACCCGACTTTTCCCATGAATAATTTGAACAACGAATTGTGTCGTGTTAAAGGGAAAGTTGAGTTCTGTTGCGGAGGGCGCTACACAAAATAGTTTTGTTGTGAAAAAATAAAAAAAAACTCAGTGTCAAATTTGAAAGAACATACAATTTAAATTACAAAATCATCTTTGTTTGATCAAAATCGGTTCAGAGACGGCTGAAATATCCATAAATATCACCATTTCTAATATTTGTGTGCTACCACAAATATTAGATAATTTGAACCAGCCGTTGAAAAAACGAGATAGCGCCTTGTACGATTTATTCCAGCCAGGCAGCCAATGTCGATGTTGGCTTTTTGTTGGCTTGTTTTTGTAGGTTATAATACGCACAACCAGCCGGCCCGTGTATTGTTATTATTAATTAATTAATTAATTAACTATCGCCATATATTTTGAAAGTGGAGCTTTCATTACCTTTATAGCAATTTTAGGTCCTAAAGGGCACTAGAAATGTCATAAATAATAACAAGAGCAATAACCATGCACTTTGAAGGCATTTGAGGTCTTAAACAAGAACTCAACTTTCCCTTTAACATTTTAGTACTGCTGTCAAAGATCAATTGCCTCCTTTAAAATATATATATATAAAGAAGAAAAAGAGAGAGAGAGAGAGGTGTGGGGGAACTGATCTATATATTCCTTTAGTCATCGTTCGTCGTGTTGCAACCTTCACATTATATTAGAGTAACTATTTAGCTACAATAAAACAGGAAGAACAAAAACTGGGCCATTCATTCTCCTGATTAATAGATCCTATTCTCATTATGAGAAGTGTTAAAGGTAGTTTGTACACAGAAATATGTAATTACGTTAAAGAACGATGTAAATATTGTTTTAATATATATATATATATATATATATATATATATATATATAAAAGAAAAAGAGAGAGAGGTGGGGGGAACTGATCTATATATTCCTTTAGTTATCGTTCGTCGTGTTGCAACCTTCACATTATATTAGAATAATTAAATAGCTACAAAAGAACAGAAGGAACAATAACTGGGCCATTCATTCTCCTGATTAATAGATCCTAATATCATTAGGCGTTACAAAAAGATGTTGTATTGCCCTTTGCGACCGACCCAAAAATCTTGAAATCTACAGTCGGCTTTCAAAAAAAAATATTGAATGAATAAAAAAATATGTTGTTAAAGCATTCAAAACTAAGAAATATCAGCTCAAAGAGGGAGAAAAATAAAATACAAAATACAAAATACAAAATTAATACATTCAAAACTGAAAAATATCAGCCGAAAGAGGGAGGAGAAAAAGAAAACAAAAGATTTCCGACCGACCGACCCATGTTTTGGCACCTAAAGGGCAATACATCATCTTTTTTTAAAGGCCTTATGAGAAGTGCTTAAAGTAGTTTGTACATATAAATCTTTAATTACGTTAAAGAACGATGTAATTTTGTTGTAATATATATAAATATATATATAAAGAGAAAAGGGAAAGAAAGAGAAGTGTGGGGAACTGATTTATATATTCCTTTAGTCATCGTTCGTCGTGTTGCAACCTTCACATTATATTAGAGTAATTAATTAGCTACGATAGAACAGAAGGAACAATAACTGGGTTATTCATTTTCCTGATTAATAGATCCTACTCTCATTAGGCGTTAAAAAGATGTTGTATTGCCCTTGCGACCGACCCCAAAATCTTGAAATCTACGGTCGGCTTTAAAGGTACTATGTCCCATTTGCAGGCCAAAAATGAAAAGGTGAAATTTCAACGGCATTTGAAAGACAATACTAATTTAGAACTTTCCTTAAAAAGGGGGCTTGAAAATGTCTTTAAGTGGGAAAATAACGACTATTAGTTGTCGAATCGACTTAGGAGCTATAGAGCCAGTAAGTAATAGTCTGATTTTTCAGACCATTGTACCGATTGGTCGTACGTTTTATGCTGCGCAAAGATTCAATCAGTTTAATTTTGGCCATTAAAAGAAGTGGGTTATTGATGAAGACAAATGCTCATGTACCCTTTACAGCTCATTTTATGTATGTTATTACCAAAGATGAAAAAGCCAGTCAGTCACTCAATAGTGTCTGACAGTGAAGTCTAGCAAGTAAACGGGTTTCCTTGCATAATTTGAATATTAGGACACTGCTAACGTTTAAATTTCGCAGATAGGACATACATGACATATTCATAATTCCTTCAAAGTTCTACAGAATTTAATGTTGGCTGCAAAGGGACATAGTATCTTTAAAAAAAGAAGAAAAAATTAACGTTTATTTTTAGAAATTTTTTTTTGAATGAATAAAAAATATGTATTAAAGCATTCAAAACTAAGAAATATCAGCACAAAGAGGGAGAAAAAATAAAATTAAAATAAAAAATTAATAAATTCAAAACTGAAAATTATCAGCCTAAAGAGGAAGGAGAAAAAAAAAGAAAAAAAAGAAGAAAAGATTTCCGACCGACCGACCTAGGTTTTGGCACCTAAAGGGCAATACATCATCTTTTTTGTAGGCCTTATGAGAAGTGTTTGTACATAGAAATCTTTAATTACGTTAAAGAACGATGTAAGTATTGTTGTAATATATATATATATAAAGAGAAAGAGAGAGAGAGAGGTGTGGGGGAACTGATCTATATATTCCTTTAGTCATAAGATTAGAGTAAATGATTAGCTACAATGGAACAAGCAGACAAATGCGGTCTGATGACGGGGCCATTCATTACTCTGATTAATAGATTCCACCCTCATTATGAGAAGTGTGAACGGTAGTATGTACACACAAATCTCTAATTACATTAAAAATTTTGTAACTATGGTTTTAATATATGTATTTTTTGTTCGTTTTGAATGTTTTAATGTATTTGAACTGATATATATATTCCTTTAGTCATCGTTCGTCGTGTTGCAACCTTCACATTATATTAGAGTAATTATTTAGCTACAATAAAACAGGAAGAACAAAAACTGGGCCATTCATTCTCCTGATTAATAGATCCTATTCTCATTATGAGAAGTGTTAAAGGTAGTTTGTACACATAAATATGTAATTACGTTAAAGAACGATGTAAATATAGTTTTAATATATTTAAATATACATATAAAGAGAGAGAGAGAGAGAGGTGTGGGGGAACTGATCTATATATTCCTTTAGTTATCGTTCGTCGTGTTGCAACCTTCACATTATATTATAATAATTAATTAGCTACAATAGAACAGAAGGAACAATAACTGGGCCATTTATTCTCCTGATTTATAGATCCTAATCTCATTAGGCGTTTAAAAAGATGTTGTATTGCCCTTTGCGACCGACCCCAAAATCTTGAAATCTACGGTCGGCTTTAAAAAAAAAAAATTGAATGAATGAAATATGTAGCATTAAAAACTAAGAAATATCAGCCCAAAGAGGAAGAAATATATATATATATATATATATGTATATACATACAAATCGGGGTTGTGGGGACTTCGGTATAGGACATGGCTATGGGGACTTCATCTTCCGAAGGGATATTGAACCCGATTTTTCGAGGAAAATAACATATTAGTATTGACAAATCTATATATCGCTATATATCATGATTTTTTAAATTATTTTAGGAAAAAAATGAAAAAACGTGTTTCAGTACAGGACATGGCTACGGGGACCAGGTCCCCATAGCCTGTTCCTATACTGAAAGATATATATATATATATAAATGCTTTATGTATCATTTTTATTAATCAAAAATATTATATTAGTATTGACAAACCTATATATCACTATATATCATGATTTTGTTATATATTTTATTTTTTTTTTGGGGGGGGGGGAAATGGGAAAATGTGTTTTTCAGTACAGGACATGGCTATGGGGACCAGGTCCCCATAGCCCGTTCCTATACTGAAAGATATATATATTTAAAAAATACTTTATGTATCATTTTTATTAATCAAAAATATTATATTAGTATTGACAAACCTATATATCGCTATATATCATGATTTTTAAAATTATTTTAGGAAAAAAATGAAAAAACGTGTTTCAGTACAGGACATGGCTACGGGGACCAGGTCCCCATAGCCTGTTCCTATACTGAAAGATATATATATATATTAAAAAAATGCTTTATGTATCATTTTTATTAATCAAAAATATTATATTAGTATTGACAAACCAATATATCACTATATATCATGATTTTGTTATATTTTGGGGGGAAAAATGGGAAAATGTGTTTTTCAGTACAGGACATGGCTATGGGGACCAGGTCCCCATAGCCCGTTCCTATACTGAAAGATATATATATTATAAAAAATGCTTTATGTATCATTTTTATTAATCAAAAATATTATATTAGTATTGACAAACCTATATATCACTATATATCATGATTTTTAAAATTATTTTAGGAAAAAAATGAAAAAACGTGTTTCAGTACAGGACATGGCTATGGGGACCAGGTCCCCATAGCCCGTTCCTATACTGAAAGATATATATATTAAAAAAATGCTTTATGTATCATTTTTATTAATCAAAAATATTATATTAGTATTGACAAACCTATATATCGCTATATATCATGATTTTGTTATATTTTGGGGGGAAAAATGGGAAAATGTGTTTTTCAGTACAGGACATGGCTATGGGGACCAGGTCCCCATAGCCCGTTCCTATACTGAAACATATATATATATAAAGAAAAATGCTTTATATATCATTCTTTTTAACATATCACTATAGATCACTGTTTTTATGCCTCCGCCACATAGTGGTGCTGAAGGCATTATGTTTCCGGTTTGTCCGTCCGTCCGTGCGTGCGTGCGTCCGTCCGTGCGGGCGTCTGTTCGTCCTCCGTCCGTCCGTAAATATTCTTGAGAACGTTATAACTTATGAACGGAATAAGGTATCTTTATGAAACTTGGTATGTGTATGTATGGCCATGTAAAGATTCCCTGGTTAAATGTTGGGGTCAAGGAGTCAAAGGTCAAAGGTCAAAGGTCAAGGGTCAATAAATTACAGTAATTTCTACTCCCATCCTGCTCCAATAAACTGCTGATGCTGATTGTGATGTTCCTCAGGGGCGGCTATATGTTGGGGAGCAAAACATGGAGGTCAATGGGAGAAAGCCCCTTGTGGGGGTCCCCGGGGCAGATCCACATGGTTGGGGTCAGGGGGAGAAGATCCGTTGTTGTCACATTTTGGTCGAACAGTGTTTCACCCCCACCCACCCCCAAAAAAAAATCAACTTGCTACAAACGTGTCTAAACCCCGTTTGATCTTAGCATTTGAAAGATGTTCTAATATTTACAGGGGCACAGCCCCTTGGCGGAGGTTCAAGGGTAAAAAAACTTTCGTTTGGGTCAGGGGGCGCGAAGGCCTCCGCAGTTGTTGCATTTTCTATCTAACAATATTTCAAACATACCCCCTGGCCCTCCCCCAAATATGTACATTTCAACATACGTGTCAATACCCCGTTGCATCTCCACATTTTGAAAGCTTTTCTAATATTTTCAGGGGCAGAGCCCGTGGGTGGGGTCAGAAGCTGGGTTCTTTTTTACTTCTTTTGAGCAATTTGTCAAAACCTCCCAAAATCTGAAAATTGTAACTTGCTATATACGTGTCCAGACTGTTGCATCTTCTATTTTGAAAGCTGTATTTCAAACTTCCTAAAAAAGTAAGCTCCTGCTTGACACGAAACAAGTGGCTATCATAAAGCCGCTCTAAAAACTTAGTGTTGGGAACCCGACGAATTTGTTTGAAAATTTTCACTTTAATTGTATGATGTGAATGAGGATGTCATTTAACACTCACCTCTGCATGGATTTTATGTGTTTGAAGACGAATATCAATGAAAGTATATACAGTAATGCTAAATATATTACTCATTGCGGATATAGTATCGAAAAAATATCGCTAGTGACCAGAGGCGGCGGAACCGGGGGGCAGGGCACAGTGCCCCCACTTTTCTAAGAGTGAAAAATGTGCCCCTTTTTATTCTTGAAATTGCACCCTTTCGCTTCCAATAACGCCCCCTTTCTCTATCAATAGTGCCCTTTCTCTTCCAATAGTGCCCCTTTTTCTCTGTCATAAATAAGTGCCCCCTATCACTTCCAAAAGCGCCCCATTTTTTTTCAATAGTGCCCCCTTCTCTTCCAATAGTGCCCCCTTTCACTCCCAAAAGCAGCCCATTTCTCTTCCAGTAGTGCCCCTTTCTCTTCTAATAGTGCCCCTTTCCTTCTAATAGTGCCCTTTCACTTCTAATAGTGCCCCTTTCTCTTCTAATAGTGCCACTTTCTCTTCCAATAGTGCCCCTTTCTCTTCCAATAGTGCCCCCTTTCACTTCCAAAAGCAGCCCATTTCTCTTTCAATAGTGCCCCTTTCTCTTCAAATAGTACCCCCTTTTCTCTTCCATAAATAAGTGCCCTTATCACTTCCAAAAGTGCCCCATTTTTCTTCAATAGTGCCCCCTTCTCTTCCAATAGTGCCCCTTTCTCTTCTAATAGTGCCCCTTTCCCTTCTAATAGTGCCCCTTTCACTTCTAATAGTGCCCCTTTCTCTTCTAATAGTGCCACTTTCTCTTCCAATAGTGCCCCTTTCTCTTCCAATAGTGCCCCCTTTCACTTCCAAAAGCAGCCCATTTCTCTTTCAATAGTGCCCCTTTCTCTTCAAATAGTACCCCTTTTCTCTTCCATAAATAAGTGCCCTTATCACTTCCAAAAGTGCCCCATTTTCTTCAATAGTGCCCCTTCTCTTCCAATAGTGCCCTTTCTCTTCCAGTAGTGCCCCTTTCTCTTCCAATAGTGCCCCTTTCTCTTCGAATAGTGCCCCTTTCCCTTCTAATAGTGCCCCTTTCACTACTAATAGTGCCCCTTTCTCTTCTAATAGTGCCACTTTCTCTTTTAATAGCGCCCCTTTGTCTTCTCATAGTGCCTCTTTCTCTTCTAATAGTGCCCCCTTTCTCTTCTAATAGTGCCCCCTTCTCTTCTAATAGTGTCCCTTTCTCTTCTAATAGTGCCCCTTTCTCTTCCAATAGCGCCCCATTTCTCTTCTAATAGTGCCCCCTTTCTCTTCCGATAGTGCCCTTTGACCCTTTCTCTTCCAATAATACACCAACGAAATGTGTTCTTCTATGGAAATAGATCCCCATTTTGAAATCGGGTTTGTTCATATCAGACGGTGTATCATATTCTTCCACAAGGTGAGCCCAAAAGTAAACCATTGGCCATTTACAGTGTAGAATCGTGTTTTTTTTTAAGCATCCCCAAAATGACTCATCCTATCATTCAGCAACAATGACATATTGATCAGTGGCAGATCTACGGGGAGGGGTTTGGGGTTTAACCCCTTGGGCTGTCAAGTGAAAATGTGATGTATATAGAAAAACGCTATCATTTGTCCAGACCCACACAGTATCCGCATCGTCATTGGGTCACCCCCTTCTGGTCTCCATTGTGTTAGTAGATGCCAGGAAAACATCACTTACGGGGGTTCAAAATAGAAAAAAAAAATTGCCGCTTCGCGGCTCGTGGACGATGCTCCGCATCGTCATTGGGTCAAAAGCATTGGGTCAATAGCAAAAAAAAAAATTGCCGTTTCGCGGCTCGTGGACGATGCTTCGCATCGTAATTAGTCAACCCCTTAGCAAAAAGCTAGATCCGCCCCTGTTGATTCTCATATTATTTACATTAGAAACCAATTTTGTTCGATTAACCCCTTGGGTGAAATGAGCGTAAAAGGGGGAGAGGAGAATAATGTGACATAAACATGAACAATTTCCTTCTCAAAATACGGCGACATAGCACAAAGAGCTTTGTTCTTTTAGGATTTCGAATTCTACTAAATTATAAATGATCAAATGCAAAATGATCTTTAAACAAATGTTAAAGACTCGGTATCAAAATACAAATTTTGACGTCGTTTAACATCTATGCAAGCAGAAAGACCAAGCGTGTATTTAAAAAGCTGACAAAGGAGTGGTTTGGGGTGACATGATTTTTTCGGGAGTATGCCCTTTTCAGAAGAGGAAGTGCCCCTTTTTCATTGTGCCCCCCACTTTCAAATTCGCTCCGCCGCCTCTGCTAGTGACATTCGTTTGTCTCGCAATGTATGGTCAACAAGGGATCAAAAGATCACGAAGTTTCGTGCGCTAACTGCGGCACTTCGTCAGGTGATAGAATTTAATGTAAGCAAGCGAGTTTTATACTCTACGGGTGGATCCAAAGTGTCAAAAAATCGATCGATAAATGACAAAGACAAAGATAAAGACGGTCATTTATCGAGTGATCTATAACAATATCTGTTTTATTACAAACTGATCTGGTGTTCACTACACATAGTCTGCATTCTTTAGTCTTTGAGCATGGAGCTGTGTCTGCTACCCATAAAGGCGTGGGCGCATCCACAGAGGAAAGTGGACAATTTTCATGACACACAATAGCCGTTTTTCTTTTCTTTTTCTTTGCCTTAGCCCCGCCTTTCCGGCCACGCCGTGTAGATTTACATGACCTCCCCAAACCAAGGGAACAGATCGTTGCCCAAACATCATGAGGAAGACTATCGAAACAATTCAACTCTAAAAGGTTGTCTCTTTTATACACAAACTGACCCACGCTAGGTATTAAGTTTATATTATAATCTTTGGGTGCGTTTATGCTCAACTTTTTCAGGCCAGAATGAGGCTTTTGTTTTTATTTAATCTCCCCACATTTCCTCCACAGCAGTCAATTCTCTGAATTACACTTTGTTAGTTTAATTCCTCATCTCTCTTTTCTTCAAAGCAACTCAATAATCTCCTTAATTCCTCAGTATATATCATCCCAAATAAATTTATAAGAAAAAATAAGCAATGCATACAGAATACAGTATTATTTAAATTTAATCATGAGTGAGTCTTCCATATTTCACAATTTTACAGAAGTTAGAAACAGACTGAAGAATTTACTTAACAGGGCAGTAACAAATGGAGTAAAGTTCTAACAGGCATTACTGTCAGCCTTAATTAATTAAAGTTTTTTTTTATAAAGTAGTCCTATTAATGCCAATTAGTTTCATATTAAAAAATAAATAAAATGGCAAATAACTTAATTTGTTTTTACAATATACAACTATCTTACAACAAAAATATAAAACATTGGGTCGAAAATATACAAAGTCATGTCTGCTTGGAGCATGTTGGCAGAAGCGCTGACTTCATCAGCTGTATGCTCAACCTGCAAAAGAGAAACAGACACAGAAAGAAAAAATGCTTGAAAATATTTGTACAAAAAAATATAAAATCACAGAAATGGTTAATGAATTTGTTCTGTTTGTTGAAAAAGAATATACATAAGTCACAAAGGACAGGTAGGTCTATACATATTGTCATGACTTGCAAAGATTTTCTAATTGCCCTTTTTTATATATCACAATGCAGTAATGTCAATCTTATTTTTTTGTTATTACTATATTGACATTTTAATGAATATTAGAACAACATTCAAATTAATTCAGTGACACGATTGTTCCAATTCATTTCATGACAATAACTGTTTCTTAACTGAGCTAAATTGGATATGAGAGCCTCTCAGGATATTATATATATTCTTTCAGTATACATACATTAGCATAATTCTCTTTAATGACAAGGCGATCTTATTTTAATACAATATTTTCAGGGTATGGATTATTTATTAAAAAAAAACTTTTTCAACAATCTTACTGTATGATTCAAGTGAATGTGACACAATATTTGTTGGTATTAAGTAACTGCTGTGTTATAAGCAATTCTTCAACTATTGAAAGTACTATGCACCAGTTGCTCTCCTACAATGAAATTCCTGCAGGAGAGGACACTTTTGACACTCAACACAATTCCATAACGGACTTAGCCAAGCTAAACTTCAACCATCTCTGGCTGTGTCTGGCAGGTGAAACATAGGCCTTATAAATCGTATTAATAAAATAAAATAACACATCAAAACTTTGTATATAGCTATGTCAGGCACAAGCAGCTAAAACAGAGGTCCTATTGATGCTGTAATATCTATTATGACTGGCACAAATGTTTGTGCCTGGAAACAATTTTACTATATAGCCATAAGTACATTAAAACCTCACCTTCCATCCCTATAGCTAAGGGCCCTGCTCGTCTAGCATGCACAGTTCCCTCAATGCATGAGCAGTCGCTTCCACACTTGCATGCAGCATCTGTGAAGAAAAAAATTAATCAATTAATTTCACATCAAATTATAATGTCTCTATTGTTGGTATAACTGCATTTTATCTTTCATATAGACTACACTGCAAGATTTGTAATGGGCACAACCAGGCATACATGAAAATTGCACCCCCCTTCCCACCAAAAAAAAATATATATATATATATATATATATATATATACAGGCACATATTTGTGCCACCTTGACTTGGCAGACCCAAATCAATTATTTTTCTCAAGCTTGTCAGTGATTTTTTAAATATTTAATTAGTGACAAACCTAGGAGATGTGAAATTCTCATCTCCCTGACAAATCATTATTATCTGGGCTGTCAACATTTTGTCAGATTTGTGCCCCCATCCCATAACAAAACCATGGATCCACCAGAATAGTTGATATTGTGCACAAATAATCATTGCCAGTTTGTCTGAAAATTAAGCCTATACACCCATTTAAAGGTGATAGTATAAAGAAATTAATGAAATGCATGAGCATCTAAATATCACAACCACCTTTTCTATGTAACATTGACCTATCCTTAACCTTATGAAGTTATGAGAATAAAATTGAACTTAATGCGTTTAAAGATTTTCTAATCTTTAAACGTATTTAAGATGAAGGGAAGCTTGGGCATTTGTAATTGAAATCGAACATGGATTTAGCATCAAGTTAAAAGTAATGATTATGCACATTAAAAAAGGGGACAATTGGATCAATTTTTCCCTATGGGCTATGAATATAAATTTTAAAAGCTTTGTGTAAAGAGTTTAGTAAAACCTAAAGGCCTACTAGGAGGCACTTTGAGGGTTCACTGAAAATGATGAAAGACTCACTTGTGCATTTTCCACAGCAGGTTCCATCTTTGCAGCATTTGCCAGTTTTACAGCAATCCTGTCCCGTGCAGGCACACTCCTTGCCCTCTATGTTCAGAATTTAAAAAAGGAGAAAATATAATAACATAAATTAATTTAATAAAAGTAACAACAATTTTGAAGCCACAAATCCAAATCAGTGCTTGTTGGTAAAAACTGTTATTGACAGTATTGTTGGGGTAACAAGAATGAAAGAAACAGGCAAGAAAACATGACACAACTCATTTTTCACATACATTTGCAACGTACACCATTGAATGCAAATTTCCATGTGCACATCGACACACTTGACACTCATTTTGGGGTCCGTATAACTCAGACTAAATGTAGATTGTGCTTATAGAAGTCTCATTAGCATAATATATGCATGAAGAGTAGGAATATTCTCCCTTTCTACCTAAATATTTGCCTCGATGAATAGATATTACGTAATCCTGTGTAATAATAGTATGATTAAATAGGGTTTCTTTTAATTTAAAAGAAACCCTGTTTCACACCGTATGCCGGTTGCAGGCAGGCTGTATTGTGATCGGGCGCCTCTCATTGGCCGCGTATGCACGTAAAAATAAATCGAGCGGTGTGTTTAGCTAGAATTTAGAAACGCTACACCGTACACGCTAGACCGAAAATTTCTGTCTCTTTCCTTCGTTAGCCTCTGATTTGTGTAGGGTCGGCTCCTCTCTTTAGAGACAGAAGCCGACCATAGCGGCTGCATTGCAAACTAATGCTCGCGTCCGAGCAGTAAACTTATACCCAAAATACTACATTTTACCCGATGCATATCCGATGCATTTATTATTGTAAATTAGGCCTAGGCTAAACTACATCGGTTCTACTTACCAGATTGACTGTATGATTGATGCGTTTAAGGGTCTTTTTTCCGGATTTTCATCGCCGAAATTGAGCTAGCTCCGTGGGCTCCGTGTTCAAATTCTTGCAGCCATATTTTAAACTGAAGGAAGATGACGTCATCCATTGACAGTAACAGTTTAAAATACGGCTGCAAGAAATCTCAACACGTACTCATTTTCGGCGATGAAAATCCGGAAAAAGACCCTTTAACGCATCATAAAGTCAATCTGGTAAGTGGAACCGATGTAGTTTAGCCTAGGCCTAATTTACAATAATAAATGCATCGGATATGCATCGGGTAAAATGTAGTATTTTGCTCGGACGCGAGCATTAGTTTACAATGCAGCCGCTATGCCTATGGTCGGCTTCTGTCTCTAAAGAGAGTAACTCCGGGGAGCTCCGAAGCAGACGCCGGCGTCGGAGCTCCCCGGAGTTATAAAGAGAGGAGCCGACCCTACCCAAATCAGAGGCTAACGAACGAAAGAGACAGAAATCTTCAGTCTACGTACACGCTAACCCGCAACCGGGTAGTTAACATTGTGATAAATTTCGACTTTTTTCTTACCCGTGCAGCAGACACACTTGACGTCAGGCATGGTGATAAAATTGAGCTCGTCGAGTCGTACGTTTAAGAAGGTAACTAATATAAATCTCACTCGTTCGCTTTCTTTACTTCTGACAATCTCTCGTAAAATTCGGGTTTTTATGTGTTATCATACCAAAATCCGTGTGCAAAAAAAAAGGTAAACACGATACGTACCGTGTGCACGCAAAATAGACAACCTGTTAGCGGTGTGGAGTTCGATATATATATCTAGGTACGGTGGGCGTGTTCTAGTTTTGCACACGCTCCTCTCAGGAATAGTGACAAGCTGTGTCGGATGAATAAGCGAAATCGGTAAAATAGCATATAGATGAATAATATTCCTGCTATTCGATGGGGGACGCCCTCCCCTCCCCATACGCTTGCCCTCAAAGAAAAAGTGTTGCTGAAATAGTACGAAAGTGAAAGATAAAGGTAACACTGTCATTAAGACGTAAAGTTTCAAAACCAAATAGTATTTCAAAATCAAATAGCACAATGACAATTGTAGGCATGTAATTGATAGGCGAATGATTAATTACACTGATTAAGAAAGGGAAGAAGAAGAAGAAGAAATAAAAAAAGGGGGGGGGGGTGGAATAAAAGAAACGGATGCCCGACCTCAATATCACCGCCAGAAAGTATACCTCTCCAGTTCGAAATGTTCATGGTATACTACTGCATTATGTTATATTGATGATCAACCTATAATAAAATGGTTGTTTTTCTCCTACATTTTTCTCCATGCTAGATTACGTAGTCCTGTCAAAATTTGCAGTGGGCGTATATTGGAGACACTTGCCCCCAGTCAAATTGCCATAGTCATCATGCGCACCAGGCACCCTCCTAACTGCCAAAGAATCCTGGATCCGCCCCTGATATTTACCCAGCATTCTTACAGCTATTAAGTTTAAAGGCATATTAATTGAGTGGAAATGTTGCGATATCTACAACCGTGAAGAAATAAAGCTTTTAAAGCCCCACTGCATTACTTGTAGCTACTTGCTCCCTCTATAGTAGCAAACAATGCCTAAGCGGTGACCGTTGGTCCCCCATGATCCCCTTTTTCTTATGTTAATTGAGAGCTAAGTTGATGAGATAACCACCTGTCAGTGACCACGCTGGGAGGTCTGATCCCTCCTGGCCAAACTTGTGCAGAAAGGCTTTAAAGAAAAAGGTAATAAACATCGAGGCAGTCTCAATATTAACCCCTGGTAGGCCTATACTAGAAAAATGCACCCTCCTCCCTTTCAGATGGTACTACGCGTTCTCAACGGGCCTACGCTTTCAATCATATATATATATATATATATATATATATATATATATAAACCAACAACCACCAACAACAACAACCAACAACAAACCACCACTGCCACCACCACCACCACCACCACCATCAACACCGGCAACACAAATTTCGCTTTCGCTACCCGCCCTGGGGAGGGGGGATACAACTATAGTTGTGATCTGTTTTCTGTCATAATTTGTGATAAAGATTAAAACACCGTAAGCATAGAGACTAGAGAGTGTTGAGGTTTGCACTCGAGTAATGCTAGCCTGCTCGAGCTCATTATATTGCACACGAATGTTTGAATATTCAAGATTATTTAAATACGTGACACGAACAGTGTAGCTTTTATGAGTTTGGCTGGGTTGAATCATGTGACCATGCAGCCTTGTGTGGTTTAAATAATCCTGGTTGAACTGCACTTGTTTTCTAAAATTCGCTGAATAATCATCCTTTTAGCCGAAGCTCGAATACAAATAAACTATTCATAATACCTGTATGTTATGGATCACCATTTGTAATTGGCTTTGGGCTTCGGACTGTATGAAGGACACCTAAATATTTCAATGCAATTCCATTTCAGTTTGGAATAATAAGTTATTCGCAAAAAGGGTAGTTGTAGTTAATCTGTCAAAATTTAATGAAAGTTAATTATTATTCGAAGCTGAAATTAATTCAGAGAATCGCAAGCCAATTAAGGGATCGAATGCCTCCCCTCAAGTACTAGCTCCATGCTCCCTCTATTATGACCCTGGAGTACCGGGCATAATATACCACCCTCCCGGTCATATGCCAACCATGTGTAGATACAGAAGCCTTCTGAGGAGTTACATTAATAATAACGTTGAGTACTATTCATGGAATATCAGTATCACTGAAAGTGTCTGGACGTTACCATTCACGTTATGCAGCAAATAGAAATAATAATTGTATGTTGGAAATCATCTGGCCTCATGCATGGTTTATGACAAATTGCTGAAATCGCAAATAATCAGAGGTGGCATTTTACTTTGAGAAAATGCGCCCAAGTTCCTTTGTAAGAATTGCCCTTCCCCTTCAAAAAGTGCCCTCTTATTTTGACATGTGCCCATTTTCCTTTATAATAATTAGCGCCCTTGTACCATGTGATAAGTACCCCTCCCCCATTTTTTAAAAATAAAAGCCTCTCATATCCTTCTCATAAATGCCCCTTTTCATCTCTGGTAAGTGCCCCTTACAACCTCTGATAAGTGCTCCTTCACCTGATGATAATATTGCACAAATTCAAATCTGAGAGGTACACGTTTTACTCAGTTGACAAGTGCCCCTTTTCCTGTGTAATAAAAAGTAGCGCGGCTGCATACACATCCGACTTAAAATTTCTTCCAAAATGTGCATAGTTTTTCCCAAATCGACCTTTCAGAAAACCTTCAAAAAAGAAGCCTCTCCCCGACTCGCATTTATTGTTGATATAATTATTTTACTTATAAACGTTTTTTTAGTCTGTTATTATTAGATTGTGCTTAAAACTCATCAGGATGTGCTTTTAACCTCTATTATAATACAAACTCACATGAACTACATGCTACCTCAAAGATCTTAAAAATGTTTAACTAATATTTAGATCATCACACCTAACTTCAAAATTGATATCATCCCCGATAATATGGAGATTAATGAAACTTTATCCTCTAGAAATGTTAATTTTTTAGAAATCATCGTTTTCCTTTTCTTTTTGTGTGTGTGGAGAAAACGCACGTCTGTAGCTGTCAATACAGGAGCGTCAAAAATTTGCACTCGAGCCGCAGCTTTTTTTGTGGTGCCCCGAGTGCACACAATAACATAATGAATATTCATATACCGTACCGTGCCCCGTGACTCTCCTCGTATATAGAGCACCTGTGCGTGCGGTCTCACGTTCTGAGTGCATAAAACTAATTAGATTAGTGGATATTATACAGGTCACGTTCAAATATTTTGTATCGACTATTTTTGCTTGTATTTTCAAACATTAATACATATTTGACGCAATTCGTACACATATATAATGAGGGGGCTAATTATCCCGGTGGCGTATCTGCTAGACTATCCGCTCTGCACACGACGCTAACACCGCGGATAATGAGTGGTAGGCAATGTATTGGAACATCTAGTAGGCTGCGCACGTCACTACATGAAGGAAATGTCGACGCCCCCTAATGAATATGTATTATGCCTTTGCCTGCACGGCGTATGTACTGTACATGTACCGTACACGCTGTGCACACTATCTACGCTATTTCAGCGCGTCTGAACTATAGTATAGCCTGGTCTATATGTATTTCAGTACACTTGTATTGTTTTGAATCATTCATTACATATATACTTGCATCAATTATAAGTTATTGCCTTCCTATATTTGTATTGTATTATTTTGACTTTTGACTACATACTTGCATCAATTAAGTAATTGCATTTTACCTCTGAGTCTCCCAAGCTGCATTTTATGTCAGTACGTGTTCCAAAATTTCTATCTTTGGGTGATTATATTATATATATTGTTTTGCCTACACACTTGCATCAATTAAGTAATTGCATTCTATCTGTTCCAAGCTGCATTGTACCTGTTCCAAAATTTCGATCTTTGGGTGATTATATCGTTTTTCCCTACAAACTTGCATCAATCAAGTTGTTGCATTCTACCTGTTCCAAGCTGCATTGTACCTGTTCCAACATTTCGATCTTTGGGTGATTATATTGTTTTTCCCTACAAACTTGCATCAATCAAGTTATTGCATTCTACCTGTTCCAAGCTGCATTTTAAGTGTTCCCAAGTTTCCATCCTTTGTATATATTACATGGTTTTGACTATACACACTCGTACTATATACACTCCCTTCAATTAAGTAATTCCATTCTACCTGTTCCAAGCTACATTGTACCTGTTCCAACATTTCGATCTTTGGGTGATTATATTGTTTTTCCCTACAAACTTGCATCAATCAAGTTATTGCATTCTACCTGTTCCAAGCTGCATTGTACCTGTTCCAAAATTACGATCTTTGGGTGATTATATTGTTTTTCCCTACAAACTTGCATCAATCAAGTTATTGCATTCTACCTGTTCCAAGCTGCATTGTACCTGTTCCAAAATTACGATCTTTTGGTGATTATATTGTTTTTCCCTACAAACTTGCATCAATCAAGTTATTGCATTCTACCTGTTCCAAGCTGCATTGTACCTGTTCCAAAATTACGACCTTTGGGTGATTGTATTGTTTTTCCCTACAAACTTGCATCAATCAAGTTATTGCATTCTACCTGTTCCAAGCTGCATTGTACCTGTTCCAAAATTACGATCTTTTGGTGATTATATTGTTTTTCCCTACAAACTTGCATCAATCAAGTTATTGCATTCTACCTGTTCCAAGCTGCATTGTACCTGTTCCAACATTTTGATCTTTGGGTGATTATATTGTTTTTCCCTACAAACTTGCATCAATCAAGTTATTGCATTCTACCTGTTCCAAGCTGCATTTTAAGTGTTCCCAAGTTTCCATCCTTTGTATATATTACATGGTTTTTACTATACACACTCGTACTATATACACTCCCTTCAATTAAGTAATTGCATTCTACCTGTTCCAAGCTACATTGTACCTGTTCCAAAATTTCGATCCTTTGGGTGATTATATTGTTTTTTCCTACAAACTTGTATCAATCAAGTTATTGCATTCTACCTGTTCCAAGCTGCATTGTACCTGTTCCAAAATTACGATCTTTGGGTGATTATATTGTTTTTCCTACAAACTTGCATCAATCAAGTTATTGCATTCTACCTGTTCCAAGCTGCATTGTACCTGTTCCAAAATTACGATCTTTGGGTGATTATATTGTTTTTCCTACAAACTTGCATCAATCAAGTTATTGCATTCTACCTGTTCCAAGCTGCATTGTACCTGTTCCAAAATTACGATCTTTGGGTGATTATATTGTTTTTCCCTACAAACTTGCATCAATCAAGTTATTGCATTCTACCTGTTCCAAGCTGCATTGTACCTGTTCCAACATTTCGATCTTTGGGTGATTATATTGTTTTTCCCTACAAACTTGCATCAATCAAGTTATTGCATTCTACCTGTTCCAAGCTGCATTTTAAGTGTTCCCAAGTTTCCATCCTTTGTATATATTACATGGTTTTGACTATACACACTCGTACTATATACACTCCCTTCAATTAAGTAATTCCATTCTACCTGTTCCAAGCTACATTGTACCTGTTCCAAAATTTCGATCCTTTTGGTGATTATATTGTTTTTCCCTACAAACTTGTATCAATCAAGTTATTGCATTCTACCTGTTCCAAGCTGCCTTTTAAGTGTTCCAAAATTTCCATCCTTTGTATTACATGGTTTTGACTACACACTCATACACTCCCATCAATCAAGTAATTGCATTGTACCTGCATGTTCAAGCTATTCATAATACGAGAAGAGGGTCGATCGATATTCATAAAACGAGAAGAGGGTCGCTATTCTTAATACGAGAAGAGGGTCGCTATATTAAAAATACGAGAAGGGTTGCTATTCTTAACACGGAATGAGGGGCGCTATTCATAAATTGTTTGTCAAAGTAGTTCCTAGATGGCGTAGCCTGTGTTTGTGCGGGGGTGCAGCAGCGTTGCCATCACGGGACTGATCTATCATGTCCCTAACGCTCAGCAAAGGAAGGAAGTGACGGATCGAGAGGAGGTTGTAGTTATATACCATATTCAAGCTTTTCGTAAATATACAATATTGCATGATATATTTCCCATGGAAGTAAGGAAGTTATTTTTTCACGATTTTAAGCCAAATAAGATACGATTTTGTGACCTTTAGGCGTTATGCAAACGGTGGCGTTCCCTACTATTATGTCTTTTAAAAAAATCATATTTTACCTTTTATCTTTGATAAATTTATAGAGACACCCTTATAACCTGGCTTATATATTTGCCCCGCTCCTGCGGTGACGAAAAATAAAGTAAAACATCACACATATAATCCTATCGTAATTTGTCCCCCTTAATTGTGGGAAATTTTGCCCCCGACTGATCTTATATTGGCTGCGCCACTGAGACACTGAGACAAGTATAGAACAAGCAGCCCCATGTTATTTTAGAAACTAGTAATTGTTTATACGACAATGATATTTTAGTGGAAGTAGCTTTCACCTACAAATTATATAGCCTTATATAGCCATATCCAGTGCCAAAATAGTCAAAGGACCAGGCCCCCAAAAGCTCTTCAATTTCAATGTTTAACATGTTCAATGGGTAACAGTCGTATTCATATTGTGTTTAATTATAGAGAGTTTAGGAGGGGGTTCGATAGTGTATATGTAATTTCTTCGTAATAGTTCGTGTTTTATTTCTGTTTAATTATCTATTTCTGGACCTCTAGGAAAAACAGAGCCATTTTAATATTAATGGCTCTCAATAGAGCATTCCAGCCATTTTAAATTCTTGATTTGTATTATATTTGTAAATTGTATTCTTGTATGTATTTGAATTTTTAAACGGAAAATAAAAAACCAAACCAATGTAATATAAAGGATGGGAATTTTGGAACACGCAAAATGCAGCTTGGAACAGGTAAAATGCACTCACTTGATTGATGGGAATGTATAAGTTTGTAAATGTAATACAAAAAATAATATACAAACGATGGAAACTTGGAAACACTTAAAGATACTATGTCCCTTTTGCAGCCAACATCAAATTCTGTAGAACTATGCAGGAATTATGAATATGTCATGTATGTCCTATCTGTGAAATTTAAACGTTAGCAGTGTCCTAATATTCAAATTATGCAAGGAAACCCGTTTATTTGCTAGACTTCACTGTCAGACACTATTGAGTGATTGACTGGCTTTTATTCATCTTTGGTAATAACATACATAAAATGAGCTGTAAAGGGTACATGAGCATTTGTCTACATCAATAATCCAATTCTTGTAATGGCCAAAATTAAACTGATTGAATCTTTGTGCAGCATAAAACGTATGACCATTCGGTACAATGGTCTGAAAATCAGACTATTACTTACTGGCTCTATAGCTCCTAAGTCGATTCGACAACTAATAGTCGTTATTTTCCCACTTAAAGACATTTTCAAGCCCCCCTTTTTTTAGGGAAGTTCTAAATTAGTATTGTCTTTCAAATGCCGTTGGAATTTAACCTTTTCATTATTTTGGCCTGCAAATGGGACATAGTACCTTTAAAATGCAGCTTGGAACAGGTAGAATGCAATAACTTGATTGATGCAAGTTTGTAGGGAAAAACAATATAATCACCCAAAGATCGAAATTTTGGAACAGGTACAATACAGCTTGGAACAGGTAGAATGCAATAACTTGATTGATGCAAGTTTGTAGGGAAAAACAATATAATCACCCAAAGATCGAAATTTTGAACAGGTACAATGCAGCTTGGAACAGGTAGAATGCAATAACTTGATTGATGCAAGCGTTTAGGGAAAAACGATATAATCACCCAAAGATCGAAATGTTGGAACAGGTACAATGCAGCTTGGAACAGGTAGAATGCAATTACTTAATTGAAGGGAGTGTATATAGTACGAGTGTGTAAGGTCAAAACCATGTAATTATATACAAAGGATCGAAATTTGGAACAGGTACAATGCAGCTTGGAACAGGTAGAATGCAATAACTTGATTGATGCAAGCGTTTAGGGAAAAACAATATAATCACCCAAAGATCGAAATGTTGGAACAGGTACAATGCAGCTTGGAACAGGTAGAATGCAATTACTTAATTGAAGGGAGTGTATATAGTACGAGTGTGTATAAGGTCAAAACCATGTAATTATATACAAAGGATCGAAATTTGGAACAGGTACAATGCAGCTTGGAACAGGTAGAATGCAATAACTTGATTGATGCAAGTTTGTCGGGAAAAACAATATAATCACCCAAAGATCGAAATGTTGCCGCTACAATGCAGCTTGGAACAGGTAGAATGCAATTACTTAATTGAAGGGAGTGTATATAGTACGAGTGTGTAAGGTCAAAACCATGTAATTATATACAAAGGATCGAAATTTGGAACAGGTACAATGCAGCTTGGAACAGGTAGAATGCAATAACTTGATTGATGCAAGTTTGTCGGGAAAAACAATATAATCACCCAAAGATCGAAATGTTGGAACAGGTACAATGTAGCTTGGAACAGGTAGAATGAATTACTTAATTGAAGGGAGTGTATATAGTTCGAGTGTGTATAAGGTCAAAACCAAGTAATTATATACAAAGGATCGAAATTTGGAACAGGTACAATGCAGCTTGGAACAGGTAGAATGCAATAACTTGATTGATGCAAGTTTGTCGGGAAAAACAATATAATCACCCAAAGATCGAAATGTTGCAACGGGTACAATGCAGCTTGGAACAGGTAGAATGCAATTACTTAATTGAAGGGAATGTATATAGTACGAGTGTGTATGAGGTCAAAACCATGTAATTATATACAAAGGATCGAAATTTGGAACAGGTACAATGCAGCTTGGAACAGGTAGAATGCAATAACTTGATTGATGCAAGTTTGTCGGGAAAAACAATATAATCACCCAAAGATCGAAATGTTGGAACAGGTACAATGTAGCTTGGAACAGGTAGAATTCAATTACTTAATTGAAGGGAGTGTATATAGTACGAGTGTGTAAGGACAAAACCATGTAATTATATACAAAGGATCGAAATTTGGAACAGGTACAATGCAGCTTGGAACAGGTAGAATGCAATAACTTGATTGATGCAAGTTTGTCGGGAAAAACAATATAATCACCCAAAGATCGAAATGTTGCCGCAGGTACAATGCAGCTTGGAACAGGTACAATGCAATAACTTGATTGATGCAAGTTTGTCGGGAAAAACAATATAATCACCCAAAGATCGAAATGTTGGAACAGGTACAATGTAGCTTGGAACAGGTAGAATGGAATTACTTAATTGAAGGGAGTGTATATAGTTCGAGTGTGTATAAGGTCAAAACCAAGTAATTATATACAAAGGATCGAAATTTGGAACAGGTACAATGCAGCTTGGAACAGGTAGAATGCAATAACTTGATTGATGCAAGTTTGTCGGGAAAAACAATATAATCACCCAAAGATCGAAATGTTGCCGCAGGTACAATGCAGCTTGGAACAGGTAGAATGCAATTACTTAATTGAAGGGAGTGTATATAGTTCGAGTGTGTATAAGGTCAAAACCAAGTAATTATATACAAAGGATCGAAATTTGGAACAGGTACAATGCAGCTTGGAACAGGTAGAATGCAATAACTTGATTGATGCAAGTTTGTCGGGAAAAACAATATAATCACCCAAAGATCGAAATGTTGCCGCTACAATGCAGCTTGGAACAGGTAGAATGCAATTACTTAATTGAAGGGAGTGTATATAGTACGAGTGTGTAAGGTCAAAACCATGTAATTATATACAAAGGATCGAAATTTGGAACAGGTACAATGCAGCTTGGAACAGGTAGAATGCAATAACTTGATTGATGCAAGTTTGTAGGAAAAACAATATAATCACCCAAAGATCGAAATTTTGGAACAGGTACAATGTAGCTTGGAACAGATAGAATGCAATTACTTAATTGATGCAAGTGTGTAGGCAAAACAATATATATAATATAATCACCCAAAGATAGAAATTTTGGAACACGTACTGACGTAAAATGCAGTTTGGGAGACTCAGAGGTAAAATGCAATAACTTGATTGATGCAAGTTTGTAGGGAAAAACAATATAATCACCCAAAGATCGAAATTTTGGAACAGGTACAATGTAGCTTGGAACAGATAGAATGCAATTACTTAATTGATGCAAGTGTGTAGGCAAACCAATATATATAATATAATCACCCAAAGATAGAAATTTTGGAACACGTACTGACGTAAAATGCAGTTTGGGAGACTCAGAGCAGGAAGATGAGAACAAACACATCTTCCTGCTCAGAGGTAAAATGCAATTACTTAATTGATGCAAGTATGTAGTCAAAAGTCAAAATAATACAATACAAATATAGAAAGGCAATAACTTATAATTGATGCAAGTATATATGTAATGAATGATTCAAAACAAGTGTACTGAAATACATATAGACCAGGTTCAGACGTGCTGAAATAGCCTAGATAGTGTGCACAGCTTGTACGGTGCACAGCGTGTACAGTACATACGCCGTGCAGGCAAAGGCATAATGCATATTCATTAGGGGGCGTCGACATTTCCTTCATGTAGTGACGTGCGCAGCCTACTAGATGTTCCAATACATTGCCTACCATAATGAGTGCGATGCACTCGGCGGTCTGCTACAGATTTAGCCTTTAACGAAGGCGCACTCACCGAATTCTCAAATTCTGAATCATCGTGAGAATAGTAAAATTAGATTGTATATTTCAATCTTACCTTTACATTTTCATTTCAAGTAAAAGTCTATTTCTCCTTTCATCATGGGCTAGATCAATCATAGCATGCGGAATTAGGAATAACGGTATCTTTTCATAATTTTCTGGAAAAAGAAACACTCGATCGACTCCGGTAATATACTTATTGTCTTATTGTCATCATTGTATTATACATGTCTAAGAGTATCAGCCCTGCATTGTTAATGATAAAACATGACCTGTGCTTTTTTTTCTAATGCTACTTTTATATACTTTTTTTGTAGTATATATGCCTATACAAGTTTATGTAGGCCTATATACTATTACTTCCTTTGTTGATAATCAGGAGTGTTAATAAAGTGACATTGAAACATTATTATTATTATTGTTATTATTATTATTACTATTATTATTAGTAGTATAGGCCTACCTGTAGTAGTTTTGATCATAGGCATACTGTATGTGCATGCGATAAAGACTATAATTTATATACTACGCAGTTTTTCAGTTTTGCACACGGTTCCAAATAGTCTGCAACTGCAGACCTGAATATTGTTCTTAATCCAGTTAACAAATTGATTTCCCAATGATTTTCTTTGTAAAATTTAGGCCTATCATTAGCCATCGACAATTCGGAATTATATGTATATATATATATATATATATATATACATATATATATGTATATATATATATATATATATATATATATATATATATATATATAATATATATATATATATATATATATATATATATATAAAGATAAAGAGAGAGAGAGAGAGAGAGAGAGGTGTGGGGGAACTGATCTATATATTCCTTTAGCCATAAGATTAGAGTAAATGATTAGCTACAATGGGACAAGCAGACAAATGCGGTTTGATGACGGGGCCATTCATTACTCTGATTAATAGATTCCACCCTCATTATGAGAAATGTGAACGGTAGTATGTACACACAAATCTCTAATTACATTTTCATGTAGGCCTACCACTTATAAAAACTTCTGTCTCCATAAATTCGATTTGCTTTAAAGGACCAATTTTATAGAATTAATTACCTCCTCATGTAAAATCAAGCCCAACTTTAAATACATTTTAACAGAGATACAAACAATTACGTTTTATGTTTTTATGTTGTTGTTTGTATCTACAGTTAACAACTAAACTATTCATACCCCTTACCAAGTTTTGTAAGTTTTTAAGTATGCTAAAAATTAATTTGTCCCGATTGATGTTTCCTGAGAATGTGACATATTAATGCATAAATATAAAAGTATTCAACAACGGCCCGAATTTAACAAGTCCACTTTTCATTGTTAAGTTACGAAAAACACAAAACAAATATCAATTACAAGGGGTATGAATAATTTAGTTGTCAACATGTCACGGGCTTTCTCCACACTCCACATTATGCACATTGTGCGCTAGGAACAAAGCTCTGGAAGTAAGTTTGTTTAATCCCATATGTCTTCAAACAGAGCTAGAAAATAGCGAAGAAATAATATTTTAAAATGGTCATGGTAGGGTATCACTCCGGCATGTGTCAAGAATGTTATGATTTCATAGAATATATTTGTGTTGGTTTCTTTCTATGTGTGTTTTTGGGTATGGCTCTTTTCTACTCTCATTCTTCAATTAGGCAAATGTAAATGTCGCAGCTGCAACCATAATTTTATTATAGATTAATAAATAAATGCATAAATGAACGTATGAATGAATAAATAGATAAATGAATAATTTGATGAATACATATACAGATACATTAAATAATTACTTAGTTAATTAATCAATTAAATAAATGAATATACTTGGTCTGCACAATACTTACTCCAGTAGCTATCGTTGGGAGAGCTAAATGACTCTGACCACTCTGCACCGGTTGCAGGACAGTACCAAGATGAAACTCCCGATTGACTTTTGCATCCCAGCCAGATATCAACCCTTTCATGACCGTAAGAACGAACGATGAAATCGTCCTCCTCCTTAGACTCGATGACCAACATGGTGGCATCGTAAAGAATTTGGCAATTGTTGAAATGCCAGTGCCATGTGTCCGTGACCTGAATGTACTTGTAGCACTTGCAACGGAAGGCATCCCAGCCTGGCGGGCACGTCCTGTTTGCCTGAGAACCTTTTATGGAGAATAAATCATAATGTACGAGAATTCACTATCAATGGCGTATCAACAAGGGGCATGAAAGACACCCGATGCACGAAACTAATAACCTAAAGCCTACATTACAAAAGGTTAATGTAAATCATATTTTAGACAATGGTTTTCATTCGAAAATGTTGTTACCCAGGATCTAAGCATCATTAATGTCTTACTTACTGTTTTATTTCTTCTCATTCTCCTGCCTGCTCTCTGTATTAACTTTTTTCCTTCCTTGCTTTAAAAATAAATAAAAAATATATATACTGATGAGCGTTTTTCATTTGTTGTTATATACTTACATGTTTATAATCTCTTAGTATTAATAATCGACAATTAATAGTTTGATTATTTGTGTTCTTTACTGTTAGTTAAACAGGTGTGCTTCAACGTCATTTACATCTTATATGAATAATATGATATGTTTCATTTTAAAGAAGAAAAAAAAAGGATCAATGAAGCACGAAATACATATAAGTAAATGAGTAAATGACTTACACTCTACATTAGGTGACACGGTACCCGTTACCGACATCGTGGTTGTATCTTCCATCCCCATGTTGATGGTAATCGGCGTCCAGGACTCCGTTGTCAAAGCAGGCTTTCCAGTGGGGCTTGTGTTTGACGTTATAACGGCGGCTGAAAAAATCAATAATTTCCGCCGCGAAATTAGGAATTTGAACAAATGCCGCCGATCTAACTTACTGCACCTAATACAAGATATCGGTATAATAATGTCTGTTCAAACCACAAGGATGTTATATTAATTTGTATCTCTGTTTAAAAATGTTTTAATTTTAACGTTCTTCTGACTCCCAGCAGAGGAACAATTAAAATTAAAATATTCATAAATTTATCGTAAATTATTTTGAATGAACCTAGGCCTTATGAAAAGCAACAGGTAAGATATTCTATTATATCAAACGAGTTTGTAAAAAGATTATCTCTTTTCATTTAAGTGCTGGTTTTCTGAAAGACGTTCCATTAATGCAATTAGGGGACACGTGCCAAAATGTCTTACAGTTGCATTTTTAAAGGAAATAAAATTATGTCCATGTGCTCTTTAAACGATCACTATGTCCTAAACCATTGGTGTTAAATTATTCTTCAAGAAAATATCTCATGGCTGATAGCTTGTTAAAACTATGAGCAAAAACAATTAGATTTGCGGAAAGAGGTTTCTCTGTTTACCTGTTTCACACGTAACACCAGTGAATACAGATGGGCAGAGGCACTTGAAATTGTCCTTAGTCTCCTCACATGAGCCTTGATTTTGGCAAGGGTTGGGTAGACAATCTGAAGAAGAAAATGTGAAATCATGTTTTGCTTTGAACACCTTCCATTAAGCTGCCATTCTCAAACTTTTGCTTATAGGATTAGTCCATTAAAATTCACTGTATGTAAACATACATCAACACATGCGTACCAACACACACAGAAACACATGCACACCCAACATACACGCACACGTTTCTATGCGTAAAGCATTCACTCCCTTTTGGGAAAGGGTATTAGGGAAACCTCACCCAAAGAAATAGCTTCAGTTATTCTGAGAGATTTATGGTATTCTTGCCCATTAATCTACAAGATTACCCACCGAAGTGTATGAGAGAGGCATAAAGCAAGAAAATGTACAGTTTCTTAGCATGAAATGGGCATCGCCATTTTTTTGATAACGTGACGTACTATTTGAAGTCGTTTATCAAGTAAATGTATTCAAATTCATGGATGCTTTCTTCCCAGGTGTGTGTGTGTGTGGAGATATATTATTTAATTCACCTGATATATTATCCTTTGTACTACAATTGACAGAGCGCAAATCGCATAAATAAGTTACTGCTCTTCTGGGGTGAAGGTCTTGCATAAATTAAATAGTTTTGCCAGCTGCTATTTTTCGTATTTATATTTTTTACCAAATATAAATTTTACCTTCTCAGTTATGATTTTCCCTCATTGAAAAGTAAAGGTTTTGTTATTGAATTAAAAAGACTTTCCAACTACGCCTGGTACGTCATATTTTAAAGAAAATAACTGCGCCCATGTTATGATGTATGGCTTTACATAATGCCAAGAATATCTTCATTTTTATATCTCTTGTACATTTTCATAAGGGATTTCTTACATCAAAGGGCAAAAATACATCTTATTATTCAGAATACAAACTCGTAGACTTTGGAGTGAGATTTCCTTTTATACGTTATGCAATGGATTTATATGTATTCTCTTTCGTATGAGGTTTTGCAGCTAAAGTAATAAATATAGGTTTGGAGAGCATTACACTAATTATCTTTAATTTTCTTTCCTTGCTTTTTTGAAAATCTTGCAAGGTGTTGCCCATTCCATTCCCCAACGCCTTCTCCACTGTCGGCAGTGTCACATACAAACTCGGAAAAGGCTTTTCAGATTAGCATGATTAAAGAAGAAAGAATTCAGAATTCATTTACCTGGAATGCGACAAACGAATATTCCCGACTCATCCTCAGTGTTCGCTCGGCCTGGACAGGGAGGTATGGACTTTGATCTCCGGATCAACTTCGGAATGGTTTGAATCGACTGACCGTCGGGTGCCTCTCTAACTGGACAGTGTTCCTTGGCGACTTTCTCTCCATTTATACGCTGAAGTTTTCCTTCGCTGTAAAGGTAGATTGGTTTCTTACAGGTCTGTGGGTTCGAACTGAGCGATGGTGGAATTCTTGCAACTGTGTGATGACATACGAAAGACAGACATTTCAGTATTTTCCTTACGTCAACCAAAATGTAGTGCTTTTCATCAGTGGACAAATCATGTATACGCGCGAATTAACCTATTCAGGAACTTGAAGGTTCATTTAAATTTAAAGTTTTTATAAAACAATGCGCAAAAATGAGGAATTTACGTGCATTCAGTGATGTGCCTATACACAGAGACTGCAGATGATTTGTTTAGTTTCGTTCGTCATGTCCTTTTTATAACTTTTTTGTTAAAGATACTATGTCCCTTTTGCAGCCAACATCAAATTCTGTAGAACTTTGCAGGAATTATGAATATGTCATGTATGTCCTATCTGTGAAATTTAAACGTTAGCAGTGTCCTAATATTCAAATTATGCAAGGAAAGTTAGGAAACCCGTTTATTTGCTAGACTGCACTGTCAGACACTATTGAGTGACTGACTGGCTTTTTCATCTTTGGTAATAACATACATAAAATGAGCTGTAAAGGGTACATGAGCATTTGTCTACATCAATAACCCACTTCTTGTAATGGCCAAAATTAAACTGATTGAATCTTTGCGCAGCATAAAACGTACGATCATTCGGTACAATGGTCTGAAAAATCAGACTATTACTTACTGGCTCTATAGCTCCTAAGTCGATTCGACAACTAATAGTCGTTATTTTCCCACTTAAAGACATTTTCAAGGCCCCCTTTTTTTAGGGAAGTTCTAAATTAGTATTGTCTTTCAAATGCCATTGGAATTTAACCTTTTCATTTTTTTGGCCTGCAAATGGGACATAGTACCTTTAATGTTATAGTTTTTTTGTGTTTTTTTGGTAAATATATAGATATATGTTTTTTTATTTTTTTATTCATCCATTCATTTTCTAAAATTTAATTTTATATTCGTTTACTCATTTGTTTTCCGTTCATTCATTTTATTTTTAATTTACTTATTTATTCACGTATTTATTCGTGTATGTATTAAATATTGTTTATCCTTTTTTTTTTTTGGGGGGGGGGGTATTTATAGAGTAAGATTACTGCGGCTCTGTCAGTTTCTGCTTTTCAAAATGCTACGAATAGAGTATTATTGTTTTGAATCTCTGTTTTCCCCTCCTTTTTAATTTATATTTTCAACTACATTTTGACTTTGCATTTTTACTGCCAATGAGGATGTATTGGATTCTTTCCGTATGAATGGTAGTTGAAGTAAAGTAAAATGATGTCATCCACGGTTTGTGATGTTTTCATATTTGTTGTCGTTGTCAAGGAGTCTTCTTTAGGCTGATAGCATGGCTTGGCAACAAATAATTAGTAATGTTTTAGATACTGCAAATACCAATCATGTTAAAACGTTATATTAAAGGTACTATGTTCCTTTTGCAGGCCAAAAAAATGAAAAGGTTAAATTCCAATGGGATTTGAAAGATAATACTAATTTAGAACTTCTGTCAAAACGAAAGGGATTGAAAATGTCTTTTTGTGGGAAAATAACGACGATTAGTTGTCAAATCGACATAAGTGATTGCAATCACTTAAGTAAATAGACTGATTTCCGGACCCTTGTACCGAATGGTTGTATGTTTGGTGCTGCGCAAAGACTCAATCAGTTTAATTTTGGCCATTACAAGAAGTGGGTTAGTGATGTAGACAAATGCTGCATGTACCTGTTACAGCTCATTATGTACATACATAATGAGCTGTTACCAAAGAAAAAAAGAAGTCAGTCAGTCACTCAATAGTGTCTGACAGTGAAGTCTATAAATTAAACAGGTTTCCTTGCATAATTTGAATACTAGGACATTGCTAACGTTTAAATTTCACAGATAGGACATCCATGACATATTCATGATTCCTGCAATGTTCTACATAATTTGATGTTGGCTGTAAAAGTGACACAGTATGTTTAATGGATACCAAACAATTCAAAAACAGATTAGGTTTACTGATAGATAGGAAATTAGACATCTCCCCCAAATCAATCACGCTTATACTAAAGTCTCGAGTAAACCAAGGGAATACATAAGGAAGTTAAAGCAAGATGAGAGGATAGAAAACAAATTAAAGTATAAAATGAGAAGATGAAAAGGGAACGATTATGTAGAAATACGTTTGATTGCCATTTTTCGAGTCTGGCGAAACGATGGCAACAGAAAACTACCAATTCCATGACAGCCTCGGGGAAATAAAAAGTACCATTCATGCCACCTCAGTTTACCATAGTTTCAACCAGACCAATTGATGTCAGTATTTGAGTTACATGTAGGCCTATTTCTATAATATAATGACATTACAATAATGACAGTGCGATATTTGTGTTGTGAAATTTGGGGTATATGTTAATAGGCTTCTTTTTTATCATCTCTCTCTCAAGAACAAAATTGAAAAGAATTAAACAAACAAAAAAATAAGATGAGAAAGAAGTTGGAAAGGAACTGTCTTTTATTCATATGAAAGTATCAAATAAAGGATACCTGTTTTGACCCTAATTATACTTTTATTCACTTCTTTTCCCTTCTTTCTGCAAATATATGAAAGATCAGTTGCCCCTCCCCCACCCCCAATCAAATTCAAACGTGGTTTATTTCTAATTTGATACCAGTAATTTACAAATGTTGCTGCAATGACATGATTTTCCGGGGTTTTTTTTCCCCAAAAAAAAAAAAGTTTTTGCTCATTACGCCAATGCAAGTAAGCAGTATAATTCACGAGCTACAGCTCCAAATATCGCCCCTATCGACACATGCATGCGCACTGACATTTCCCCCTACCTTTTTTTTTAAATGCCATCTTACCAGTCTTCGAAGTATGTCTCTCAGACTTTCGTTTTGAAAACCTAGGTCATGCACTCCGGTATAGGTGAGGGGTCTCAGTAAACATATGATGAGAATTTCTTTGCAAAAACTACATGGTCAACAGTTAGAATCAAGTAATAGGCAATATACATAGTAATGAAAAAGTGATGAAACACAATAGTTATAACCATAACAACAATAACAATAGCAATGATAATACATTTAATTTTTCATTGTTTTAACTGAAAACACAATCCTATAATCAAATATGCACAATATTTTCTTTTCTGACAGAAACTCACAGAAATAGACTCTGCTCAAGGCTTTAGGATTGTGGTAAAGTGTCAAATTAGAGTCTGTGCTTGCAGACTATGCCAAGATGATATCAGAGAGCTGGAGGAGAGAATGCCACAAGCCACCACTTCTATTTGTTATACGGTGGGTGACACGTTCGTACTTGATACTTGTGCGTGCTATAGTGAGGGAACTGAAATTGATGCCCATTTAATCTACAAAAAGTATCATTAATTTTCCAGGGTGTAGAAATTATGTAAATATTTTAGAGCTAACCGCTTTCAGCTATGATTTTTGATCCGTTAATGGATTTTTTTCTTCCCATGAGGTGTGAGTAAGGCATACCTAAAGATTGTATTATTAATTCATATATTTACCGGTTACCATCACAACAGTTGATATCCAAAGTCGATTAAAAAGCCTCATTCTCGGTTGTATCTGCAGAGTTATTGGAGCAAAGGAAACGGCACGCACGTCAGTTCGACAGATAGGCATAAACATGTACAATTACTCCATGTAGTAGGAGGTGGCATTTGATTTTTAAAAGTGTGAGGGCAAACTGGTGGCAATTTTCTTGATCCAAAGCAGGGAAGTCAGTTTACCAGCTTTTAGAAGAATGGGTCCCCTTGAGCAGAGAAATCAAGTAAAATGTTGAATACAGTTTTCTTCCTTGTTCAAAAGCGTGTCTCCGTAGATACTTGGACATGGTTTGACAGGGAGAATGGGGGCTCTAATCGGATGCAAATCATTTGAAAAATGGGCCTTGCCGCAATTTTTCGATGTCATGTGTCAAAAGAGGGAGGGAGAGAGGGGGTGCCGTCTTCGGAGCACTTCCCTTTTAGAGCCCACCTAGAAATCCTGATTTGAATACACTTAAAGGGGCCTCTCAAATGTACATCATGCCCTTAATTATTTGTGTGGAAAGGGAAGAAGGCCACGTAGTTCTTCTTTCCCGTCACTTCTTAATTTGCAGATTTTGTTTCTGATTTTGATATGACATTATTTGAAAGGTCAGTAACATAAATTATTTGCTAGCGAGCATAGCAAGCAAGCAAATTTTCCCCACATAATGTTTGGACAATTTTCATGACAAGTTCAATATATCTAAGATGCACTTAACTTTTATTCATTTGTATTTTTTGAGGATATTTGGAAGTGATTTCAATTGATAACATTCGTACTGCGTTCAGATTTTCTTTATAACCGGCATTGCCCCTTCAAATACGCTAATGACACAAAATATACTTTGCAGACGACTGGTCCTTTATTTCTAGAGATTATGACAATTTCTTTGAGACCATTCACACTTTAAATATTTGCTCTCTCAAACACTTAAAGATAAAGTGGAGTTCTGGTAATACATGTACAATCACACAGGATGTCCGTGAAAAAAGGATATCCAGGTTTACGGGTAACTAACTGGATCATTTCAAATAATTCTTTGATTAATACATATAAAGACACGATTGGAAATATAAATTTATCTTTTTTCATATGTTACCAAAATATGAAGGAATTATCAAGAAGCCACGCATGACTAATTTCGAACGACAAGAAGTGACAGTGTCACAACTCAAGAGTCCAAAATAATTCGATGTTTGTTACGTTTGGGTCATTATGCTTTGGAAATGATAGGAAATGATGTGGAATTAATAATCGTTAAACATACACATCATTCAAAAGCTCATATTCTCTTTATTCATATGAGACCATAACGCAATGACACGATCATTCATGAGTGAGTAGGTAGCATAATTTGCAAATGGTTATGCACATGCCATCTTGTTTTACGGGAAAACATGAGGCAGTTGAACAAATGCCATTTTGCCATACCCATTACAAATTTTGCCTGCTCGGTCTCAGTGTGACTCTTCCATCGTGAAAATGGTGCCATGTGGAAGATGATATTATGAGCTTTTGTATGTAGTGTATACCCCATGATAAATAATTCCATATCCTTTCTTGCCTTAAAAAGGCAGAAAGAACCGAATGTATATAGTAGTCATTCTCTTATTTTGGCAATTGGGTTTCTGACACTTCTACTTCAGACCGTCTGAAATCGGTTATGCGTAACCTCTTGATCATGGTTGTGGTGTCATATGAACAAAGAAAAATGAGTTTTCCAATGATTTGCTAATTATTGAAAATGATTTGGAATTCTCGAGTACTTTACCAACAAACTTGGGATTCATTTTTCCAGGGACACTCAGTAGTGTAAAATAAGCCCAACTCTAAAGCAATATGGAAAAGCTGCAGATATAATTATGCTTCGGTGTATTATTTGAGGTTTTGGAATCATCAAAATGAAAAAATAATTTACTCAATCTAGTGAAAGTCACGTGCACTGCACACAGAGATGTGTTTTTTGCATTGCACACGCGTATAAGCATTAAATTTTGGTCTCAACTTTTCAGCTATTTCATACATATTTCGAACGTATATTTCGACGTATTTCGAATATAAGGCTAAGCAATGAAGAGCAATTCTTTTCAGGGAATGTTTACTATGATATTGTTCAAAACTGACATTTACAAAATGAGAGATTTCACCCATTTTCTATACCTGAATGATCCCTTCTTCTGGTTGAAGTTTGCATATTATAAATCATTTGCTTGTAGGCCTATACCATTTGGAGGGTGTTTAAAGTTCTTATCGTAAACAATATGTCATGTAGGTCTAATTAATATCCGAGACATCTACAGCGACCAAGCTTAAAACATTGAACCTTTTTATTCATAAAATATTGAAACCTTGCATCTTAGAGTCCGCTCAGTTACTTTGAAATTTAAAGCACTGCCGATTTTTAAATAGGGTGTTTACACGTCATACCAGATAACAAAGATTTGCATCTCTAAAATCCTTTACTTCTAAATTGTTTGTTTTGTTTTGTAGGGGATGGCACTTTTACCATTTTGTTTTTAAATCACAAATGAATATTCCTAAGCATAATTATATTATGGAATTACAGTGTATTCCTACTTGCCATACAAAGCCCCTCTGCACTACTTGTAGTTACTTGCTCCCTCTATATAGAAAACAATGCCTAAGCGGTGCCCGTTGGTCCCCGTGATCCTCTTTTTCTTATGTTAATTGAGAGCCGAGTTGATGAGATAACCACCTGTCAGTGACCACGCTAATCCCTCCAATCCCTCCTGGGCAAACTAGTGCAGAGGGGCTTTAAAGAAAGTAGCTAAATCAGCAAGTTCAATCAGAAATAATTAATATAGGAAGATCCGTATCTTGCGACTTTTTGTACCGAATTTGTTACCAGAAACAAATATTTCTAAGCACAATTTTATTATGGAATTGCAGTGTAGACCTACTCACCATGATGCAGCCTGCTTCAAACGTGAATGCTGGATTGTATCCTACAGAAGTATAGCGGCGTGCTTATGCAAAATAGCATGAAACCTCCGCACTCAATATTCGGTTGCCGTCTGGTATAATTCTTTTGTTGAAGCCTTAAGTATGTTGATCGACACCGTGACGTGTGCAAATGTTACGACCGCTATGCTCATGTTCTGTTTTGTTTGGATTTTGTTCTGTTTTTATTTTTTGTGTTTAGATTGTACTTTGCCATTTCATTGGGTCTAACGCACACCCTAGATATATAGGGTTAATGATAATAATAATAATGATAATGCTAATAATAATGATAATAATCATTGTGATCCCTAAATCATATACCCCCTCTATCTCTCTCTCTCTCTCCCTCTCTCAACTTTCTTCATCATCTATACTCATCTCACTCTCCTCTACTCTCTCCTTCCTATCTCTAAACAGTTTCTCTTTATCTCTCTCTCTCTCTCTCTCCCTCTCTCAACTTTCTTCATCATCTATACTCATCTAACTCTCCTCTACTCTCTCCTTCCTATCTCTAACGAACGGTTTCTCTTTATCTCTCTCTCTCTCTCTCCTTCTTATCTCTTAACATTTTCTCTTTATCTCTCTCTCTCTCTCTTCAATTCCCTCGCACTCCGTGCGTGTGTGTATGTATGTGTCACTCTCGTTCTGGTCATGGAATCAGTTATTTTCGAGCGGAATCCAGCTGAAGGTTTTACTGCTCGTCTAATCGTCAACTCATGCTTTTGTTTTGTTCCTTCACAACATCACTATTTATTTTCCTCGTTTAATATTCTATTTCTATCTGTTCTTATGCTATTCTTTACTTTCTCCTCCCTCTTGTCTTCGTTTTATCTTTCTTGTGTTTTTTTTTCTCGTTTTAACTTCACTTTTTGTAAATCTTTTCTTGCGTTAATCTTTGTTTTTATCTGATCATTTTCTTTCTGCAGGTATGTTTCATTATGTTTTATTTTGTATTTATCCTATCATCTTCTCTCTGTCTTTGTTTTCCATTGCTTTTCTCATTTCACCTTTCTCCTTTTGTAATTCTTCAATTACATCATTCTTTTATCTTTCCTTTCTATCTGTCCTATCTGTCCTGACCAAAATGACAAATTGCACAAATGAAAAATATACTCTAGGCTAAGGTAAAAAGTTATACTGGTCTATCCAGAATATAAAAAGAGGAATTATTTATATAATGGTTTGAAATCGAAGGAAGATGAGTAGTACGGCTAAAAAGTTGGTGTAGAAGAAGAAGAAAGAGCAAAAAGAGGATTGTTAGAAAACAGATAAGAAGGAAGGAGAAGGGCAAGATGAATAAGGAGGTGGAGAAGTAAAAGTGGTAGAGGAAGAGAAGACAACTGTGACATTGGCCATGGAAGATAATTGCGGTCATTACAAAAAATAAAAATAAATGGTTAACACAGATTTCTAACTTCGATACAGAAGATGTAGCGTTTCCATTATAAAGATACGAAGATTAAACCCAATTATAAATATAAAAGGGGTATGGATATCAACTATAATCTATTAAAAAAACTTGCTTTCATTACAGTATAATTGAAACCATAGGTTGTACTAAAAGTTCTGAAATCCCTACTATAATATTGGCAATATTGAAAAACATCTGTTTTCGTGTGAACTAGAATTATGGATGCGTATAAGTGATGGTATGGGGCTTTTTTTTCACTCTGTATTTTCGACTTTTACTGGCACTTTGTATTTGCATGAACTAAATTGGGGGTCAATAATGAATCATAATTATGTCTCCCCTCCGCCCACACAGGGGCGTACTTTGACCTGTTGGAATAACTGAAGAAGAAAATAATCAGATTGTGTGAAATATGCATCTATGATCAGCATAGTGTGATACTAAGAGGCATCTCAATCTTATGATTTTGTCCTCTATATGCTTACACATAGTTTATAATATTTTTCGATGCATTTTGGGGCTTACAAAGGTTTTGGTTGAGATGGCTGCTACTTTGGTTGGTATATTCATCGAATCAATGTCAAGTCTGCCGTATTTCTCACGTTCGCCCGTTAATAGAAAACCCAAGTTTTCAAAATATGAACACACTCAGGTGCCTCATATAAGACGAGAAGGCGAGGAGATGACTTGTTAGAACTCGCCAAGCCGCCTTCTTTAAGACGAGTAGGCGAAAAGCCGACTTGTTTAGGAAGACCATGGGTGAAGTTACATATTCGGTTAGTGTCAGAAATCGACCTCGGAGCAATTGCTACCAGAGCATGTATCAGACAACTCCCGAATACATACAGTTAAAGATAAAGACCAGTTCTGGTCATGCGATTGCATTGTGAAAGAAACGTTGTGGAATCGATCAGAAAAGGTTGATCATCTAGCATATAAGTATTGGTGTGTACTGCAAGGTTCTGGAATCATCAAAATGATAAGAAATTTGGCCCAGTCTTGACAAGCACTGTACACAGATAGAGGTATATGGGACTACGCGACCACGTGCACGATATCTATTTGGTCCCAATAGATATAATAATTTACCAAATATATCAATTAGTAGGCGTTTTCCCGACTTTCCCGGCAAAATTTGTATCATCACGTATTAGTCAAAACATATTCTTTCACATGATTGGTAATGAGAGCTTCCATTTCATTTTTTTGAGAGAGGCGTTTCCAAAACTGGTCTTTACCATTTAATCTGTTTATTGCATGTAAGCGTCTTGAGCATCATCTGCTGAATATGTTGGTCAATTAAAATGTCTGCATTATTATAATCATTATTATTATTGCTTTTACCTACTTAAATGAAAGAATTAATTTAAAATGTAGAGTAATCGTTATTCATAAATAAAGACATGTTGTATAGGCAACTTAATTTATTCATATCAACTGTCAGCTTGCATCGGCATTGTTTAAGCATGTAAGAATCAGTCAGATATTAAAGGTATTCAGGAAAAGTCATATATACGCTAAATTTCGACATAAAATAACGCGATGAATTTGTACAGCAAACAAAAATGAATAAAATATACAATTATAATTGATCCAGGCGTGTATTGCCATTGGTAGATATGGTAGTATACAACCTGCATGAATATCAAATACCTAATACAGAAACTCCACTTTAAATATTTAAGGTGTACATTTAACAAAGTAGAACAAAACAAATATATTTGAATTAAGTATAATTGATTTGAATTTATTGACTCGTCTGTCATACAACAGAAATTCTATTTCAATTTGTTTAACAATAACATAGATTATGTCACAGCAGAATTATACATACACAGATAGTGTACAATGACAAGTATACATTGAGAGATCACAAAAACAAAAGAAAATACATATTAGGTTGTAAGGAAGTTCCAAACTACTGTGTGTCAGATAAAAATTCATTTCAGTAATAATTAGCATTCATTTTCCTTTTAAACAATAAATTAAATTCCTTTTCATACATAACATACAATCAAAAGTTTTCCATTAACATTATATCATCCTGCTTTATATACAAGAATCGTTTAAAACGTTATCATTTACTTATCTTACGTAAATAATAATTTCATTATGTACAAAATTACATATTGTTGACCTTACATTTTGAAGAAATATTAAACGTTATTAACACAGAAAAGAAAGAATCAGACGTATTTCAAATTTAAAATTATTTACTAATTTTCTTAAAGGAATCGTTTAACAATGTTAAATCTGAGATGCATGGCCCTAGTGATATTAGTGTATGTGGTATGGTGTACTATTGAAGCCCTAAACAAATTGCGCCTCAAAATGATCATGAAGTGCCTCAAAAAAAAAAATCTTTGAGTGACCGGTTTTACCATAGTCATTTCCCCTAATAGACTCTAGTGTTATAAAAACCGTTAGGAAAACGAAAAATGACATTTCGATTTCCAATCATAAATATCTTGATAATTAGACAGGCGATCGGCTTGTAAAAGTCATGGGATTCCTGACTGACCTAAAGGTTTATAATTATGATTGCAGCATGATCTGAGCTAAATCCAGGATTTTGTTTCAGAATCTGAGCCAATGTTACCGAGTCACTTTAAAGGGATAGCTGCGTTTTTGTTTAAGACCGCAAATGCCTTCAAAGTGCATAATTATTACTCCCATTCTTATTTATGACATTTCTAGTGCCCTTTTAGAACTCAAAAATGCTACGAAGGCAAGTTTAGACCCCAAAATATGTGAATTTAGATTGAATACGATCATACCAATCCAACTCCACTTTAAAAAAAGATACAGTGACACTTAATTAGTTGATTAATTAATATATAATAACAATACACAGGCCGCCTGGCTGTGCGTATTATAACCAACGCGAAAAAGCAAACAAAAAGCCAATATTGGCATTGGCTGGAATAAAACGTATAAGGCGCTAATCTCGTTTTTGAACGGCTGGTTTAACATTACTGAATATTTGTGTCCCACCAAAAATATTAGAAATGGTTATATTTATGGATATTTCAGCCGTCTCTGAACCGATCAAACAAAGATGATTTTGTCATTTAAATTGTATATTCTTTCAAATTTGACACTCAGTTTTTCATTATCTCACCCCCAAAAAAAAAAGAATTCTGTAGCGCCCTCTGCAACAAAACTCAACTATCCCTTTAAATGAATCAACCCTTTATTTCTAGCTCGGGATCCTCGGCGGGCGCGTGCCGGGTTGTTGAACGTGTTTCCAAGTTAAAAATGGTTGGCATGGTAGCCACCTGGCATGCGCCCGCCAACATTTCCATGACATGTCCATGCATTTCAACATACTTGGGTCTTGGGAGTTGGTCGTTTGTAATTACCTTGCGTACTTTTCCTCCGAGCAGCAGCAGTGCAGCTGCCCTCCCAATAACTTTTTTAAACCTTTTTTTTTTTATATATATGCTATGTACTTTCTCCCTCTTTCCTTTCTCTCTCTGGCTCTCGCTTATCTTCCTCTATTTGTTTCTCTCCCACTCTCCTTTTCTTTCTGTTACTTCACTTTCCTTTCTTTTTTCGCTTCTTCATTCCACTGATTTCTCTCCCTAGTCTCTCTGTCTCTTCGTACTTCGTATTCTTCTCTATTTCTTCCTTCTAGTCTTCTTCCCTCTATCCTTATATGTTCCATGTAATTTGTATTAAATGTATGTAATTTGTATTTATTTATTCATACTTTGTATGCATTTAGAATTTTGATATGAATTTCTTCTTTTCTTTTTCAGCCATTATCGATCCACTGCAGGATGAAGGCCTCAGCATGCTGTCTCCAAATGACTCTGTTCAGTGCCTGTTGGTACCAGTTAACCTGTTTCCAGTACTGTTGCAGCTCATCTCTCCATCTTTTTCTTCTTTGGCGTCCCCTGTTACGTTTTCCCGCATATGGTGTCCAGTGAGTGATTGCTGCACTCCAGCAATTATCATTTCTACGGCTGATGTGGCCCGCCCAATTCCATTTTCTTCTTTTCACTGTATCAAGGATGTCCTGGACTTTTGTCTGCTCCCTAATCCATTTGTTCGTTTTTCTGTCTTTGTATGTGATGTTTAGGATACTTCTTTCCATGTTGTGTTGAGATGCTGCTAGCTTTCTTTCCATTTTTGACGTTAGTGTCCATGTTTCTGCAGCGTATGAGATTGCTGGAATGATGCACTGGCTATATACTTTCCTTTTCAGGCATAGTGGAAGTTTGCCTTTCATGATGGTGCTGTATCTGCCAAAGGCTTGCCATCCAGCTTTGATCCTTCTTCTTATTTCGTTATCTTGGTTTTGTCTTGTAGAGAGAAGCGCTGTCCTAGATAAATATACTCCTCTACTTGCTCCACTTTGGTACCATTCACTTGGATTTGTTTTGGGACTTTGGCTGATCCTACCATGCCTTTAGTCTTCTTCATGTTCATATTGAGACCTGTTAGTCGGCTTGCATCGTCCAGTTCTTGCAGCATTATTTCGAGGTCGTTTAAGTTGTCAGATATGATGACAATATCGTCTGCAAATCTTAAATGGCTCATTTTTTCCCCGTTTATGTTGACTCCCTTTGATGAATGTGATATGAATTTACTTATTTTATAAATTTTGTATAAGTTGTGTAATTCTATGTAATATGATTCACCTGGATGGAAAGTTTCTTCTTTTGTTTTGGAAGAATACAATAAATGATATATTCTATTCTATTCTATTCTGTATAGTGTACCCAGATGGGTAGATTTATGTCAATATTTGTAGGCCTATCATTAGCTGCTTTCATAATGAGTTGGTGTAGAAAACCTATAGGCTACACCTGTTAGTGTTAAGAATTGTGCTTCTCAGTATAAAGTATTGTGTATGAATATTTATACGTATAATGTATTCCAGACACCTTGAGGTGGAAGAGCCCCGTTTATTAGCAATACAAAAGAAGGTCTGATATACAGTAATAGTTAGGTAAAGAGATAATTTGTATCATTAGTATTGGGTATTTTGTTGTCAAAGTAAAAGTTGTCGAGCTTGAGTTTGAAAAGGTTGGGAACATAAAATATTTGTTTTATATCAAAAGTTTGCATGTCACTTTATAGGGATTTGAAAGTTATAGAAGTTATCATTTAAGTTATCATTGATGTTACAGAGGTCTATCTCCATCATTAGGTTGGAGATTATGGTGCACTAGTTGGTCCAATTCTAGTCTCGGTGTGTCGCTAGGAGTCTCTCCTCGAGAGCTCAAGAGGGGATGAGTCAGTGTAATAGTAACGAGAACTATACAAATAGGCAATATATATTTCTGTATTAATGATTTATCATGCATATTTGTGAATTGTATTGTTATATCTTCCTGTAAACTATATCTGAAAAAGTATCCAAGTACTTGTACAGTATTTGTACGGTGTGGGGAAAATGCCAAGTAGGGCAATAGTTATTTTGACGGACGATTGTTATGCATGTTAATAGGTGACCAGAAATGTTAGGTCATAAACAATACTTACTAATTATAGGAATGTTCTATTTGATATTTAGACACAATTGGACTCGTTTATTGATGAACCTATTTATATGGATAATCATACGTTATTACCTTGTTGAAACACTTACATACACATAGATTTAAAGCACATACTACTGTTTCGAATTGTTACAGCTGCCTTTCTTATTGTTGCTGATGTTATGTAGAAAAAAACAAAAACTAATCTGTTTGCCTGTTTCTTTTTGTCTTTCTTTTTAAGGGTTGATCCACCCTCAATTAAAGTGCGGGTTCAAAGAAAATCACAAATATGGCAAATAACATACTACTAGAAACTGGTAAGCTAATAGATGGCCATCGTACAAGTTGTAGGTCAACTACAAATCGGATGATTTATAAAAATACAAATAAAACCACCTCCATAGCATCTGGGATATGCGAGAGATTCGCCAGAAAAATAACGATGTTTTAATGCCGTCACAATATGAACCAATCCTGCCCAAGCAGACGACGTCCCATAAAGAATGAACATAATTGCAATGCTATTATTTCTCAAATTATAATGAGTTTAGTGTATATAAATGTGATGGAATTTTACACCATTCAAAAAGGGATATGACCCCGATTCTGATAACTAAATTCTTTTGTTTGTAAATACACAGGATACACTGCAAAAACCAGGGTGTTAAATTTCTAACACCAGTATGGTATTGAATTTTTTTGACACCATTGGTGTTATTTTTAACACCGGTCAGATTTAAGCATGCATTAATAATTACTGGGTGTTAAGTAACATGGTGTTGTTTTATGCTTGGTGTTGAAAGTATCATCACGTGATTTCGTTTAAGGCGGTTGATTGGTCGAATAAGTTTTCACAAAGTGTACGCGCGCTTAATGATTACTTTACACGTGTTCACAGAAAAATACATTTATCATGATTTGTTAAGCAAATTATGACAATGCACATCAATTTTGTGATTTGTATTTTCCTTTGGCAATTATTGACCAATAGATTATATGTCCGATCTTGTTACAATTATATTAACGTTTTAGCAATAGATATATTGATTATATGATTACTAACCAAGAAACAACATGCATGTTTATTATATATATATATATGTGTACCAGCCTGTACCACATACATGTTAATCTTGAATTTACTTCAAATGATCTATGTGATGGAGTTAATGCAATGGAGATTAGAATATACCTGATGATGTTTGAAGGTTTGCATGGTGGTATGAATATCGCGGAAGAGGTTTACGGTACACCATGTATAAAGTCCTAGAAGGACTAAGAAAAGTGGATAAAAATAGAAGTGAAATGGAAAGGCGAGAAAAGTGGAGGTTGGAAGGAAGAATATCTTTCGGAAGTGAGTATAGTCCTGAAAAGGACTGTAAACCAGAAGTGGTTTGAGTTAGAGAGTTGAGTAGAAGGAGAAGCTGGCTTGAGTTGGCGAGTAGAGTTGCAGAGCAGGAGAAGGAGAGAATATACCTATTGGTGGACAGTTGCCAACATCGATTATGAATTATCAGTTAACCACTGGTTCCTTTACCCTGGTCGATAATGGTCGATAATAGGGAATATGGAATGTGGGACCATTAGACATACATAGAAAAATCTCTAATGGATCAACAAGAACATAGACACCAAAAGTGGAATTGAATTTGTTATGATTCCAGATATTGGTGTTAATCTACACCAGTAGGAGTTGTCAAATATTAACACCAAAAGTGGAATTGAAATTATCTAATTCCAGAAAATGGTGTTAAGTAACACCAGAGGAGTTGCACGATATAGATACCAAGAAAGTGTTAAATTTAACACCCTTGGTGTTAAATTTAACACTCTGGTTTTTGCAGTGTAGGGGTTAATGAACAATCAAAGAAACCACACTTTCAAATTTAAAACCCCCTGGAATGAAAACATGGACGCATTTGTTCCCTCTTGAAACGCCGAACATACCGCGGTGTATGCAGCTGAAAATACAATGGCGTCTTATTTTGTTCACAAGCGACGGATTCCTTTTTTTTTTTAATCGCTGCATTTTTCATCAAAATAATACCATGCGCGGGGTTAAGAGTGAGGCAATAGATTAAACATTTAGTCTGACGGTAGTGAAGTAAGAGAAATAACTGAAGAGAAGACGACGAAACAGGCACTGAAAATGTGTGAGATGTCATGGGACATCGTCTGCTTGTGCAATCATGTTCAACATGTGACGTCACACATCTCAGCAGCGATCGGAGAGCATTTCAGGTGCTATGTCGGGGCTGTATTTAAGAGTTTTGTAATTCATAATAATCATTACTTCGAATGTTTCCGAGCATGGAATTTCGATAACCTTGTCAAATCAAAGTGTTACCTTTGCAATAATGACAATACAGTTAGTTTTTAAAATCAATGAACCTGATCTTTAAATACCACATAAAACTCGGAATGACTTCATCGAGTGTCATCTGTGCCTGCTGTTACACTACGAATAAAGTATCATAGTTTAGACTTTCTGTTTTCCCCTCTTTGTTAATTTATATTTTCGATTACGTTTTGAATTTGCAATTTCACTGCCAATGAGAATGTGTTGGATCGGGTCAGATCGTATTCGGATTCTTTCAGTACGAATGGTAGTTTGAGTAATGTTGAACGGAGTCTTCCACGGTTCGTGATGTTTTCATATTTTTTTCGTTGTCAAGGAGTATTCTTTAGTTAGATAGGACGGCTTGGCAACAATTAATTAGTAATGTTTTAGATACTGCAAATACCAATCGTGTTAAAACGTTATATACAAAAAACAAAAAAAACAAAAAAAAAAACATTTACTGATAAAAGGGAAATTAGACATCTCCCCCAAATAATCATGCTTATACTAGAGTCTCGAGTAAACTAAGGGAATACATAAGGAAGTGATAGAGAGATGAGAGGATAGAAAACAAATTTACGTATAAAATGAAAACAGTACTAATTTCATTACAGCCTCGAGGAAATAGAAAGACAAATTGATGTCAGTATTTGATTTACATGTATTTCTATAATACATATGCGATATTTGTGTCGTGAAATCTGGGGTATATGTTACTACGCTTCTTTTTTAATAATCTCTCTCCAGCGGCGTAGCTAGGGGCATGTACCCTCCCCCTCCCCTCAAATGACGAAGGAAAAAATGAAAAGAATTATTCAAAAATAGAAATAATAAGAGAAAGAAAATGGAAAGGATTAGAAAAGAACACAAAAGAACCCTACAATACCCTACCTAGGTGAGGGGTGTCAGTAAACATATGATGATGGGGGCGATGGCCGGAATTTCTTTGCAAAAACTAAGTGATCAACAGTTAGTAGCAAGTAATAAGCCATTGACATGGTGAGGAAAAAGTGATGAAACACAATAATTTTAACCATAACAACAACAGAAGCAATGATAATATATTTTCTTTTTTTCATTATTATAATTGAAAACATATTCCTATAATCACAGATGTAGAACATTTTCTTTTCGTATTTCTGACAGAAACTCACATAAATAGACACTGCTCAAGGCTTTCGGAATCGTGGTAAAGTGTCAAATTAGAGTCTGTGCTTGCAGACTATGCCAAGATGATATCAGAAAGCTTGAGGAGAATGCGACAAGCCACCACTTCTATTTTTTACGGTAGGTCACACGTTGGTACTTGGTGCGTGATATAGTGGAGGGAACCAAAATTAATGCGCCTTTCCATCTACAATAAGTATCAATAAAAACAGGGTGTATAAATTAAGTACACATATATGTTTAAAAGCTAGCTATGATTATTGATCTGTTAATGGATTTTTAATCCATAAGGTGTGAGTAAGGCACACGTAAAGATTGTATTATTAATTCAGTAATTTACCGGTTACCATCACAACAGTTGATATCCAAAGTCGATTAAAAAGCCTCATTCTCGGTTGTATCTGTGAAGCCAAGGAAACGGCACGCACGTCAGTTCGACAGATAGGCATATACATGTACAATCACTCCATGTAGTAGGAAGGGGCATTTGATTTCAAAAAGTTTGAGGGCAAACTGGAGGCAATTTTCTTCGGGTGGGGCAATATTTTTTTTCCTGATCCATAGCATGGAAGTCAATTTACCAGCTTTTAAACTGTTTTAGAAAAAGCGGTCCCTTGAGCAGAGAAATCAAGAGAAATGTTGAATACAGTTTCCTTCCTTGTTCAAAAAGCGTGTCTCCGTAGATACTTGGACATGGTTTGACAGGGTGGGTGGGGGGTGCTCTTATGGGGGCGTAAAGCATTTGAGCGTGGGATCACGAATTAAGAGTGGGCATTTAGCATAATTTGCAATAGTTTATGCACAAGTCATTTTGTTTTAGGAAATGAAACAAGGCGGTTGAACGAATTCCATTTTGCCTTTCTCATTACAAATTGTGCCTGCTCGGTCCCAGCATGATTCTAACATCGTGATTATGGTGCAATGTGGAAGATGAAATTATGAGTGGTTTTTTTTCAATGATAATTATTCCATATCCTTTCTTTCCTTAAAAAGGGAAAAAGAACCAAATGTAGCAGCCATTCTCTTATTTTGGCAATTGGGTTTCTGACACTCCTACTTCAGACTGTCATGTTGAAAATAGTCATGTTGCAAAAGAGCCCAAACAAACAAAAGAGCCCAAACAAATGTTATGAATACTTTATAGAATATATAGCATAGAATTAATCCGCAAGTTCAATCTGAAATAATTCAAAACAAGATGACCCGTTTCTTTTTGTCCCGAGTTTTTACCACAAACAAATATTCCTTATCATAATTTTATTATAGAATGGCCGGCAATGTAAGCCTACTTACCATGATGCAGCCTACTTCAAACGTGAATGTTAGATTGTATTCTACAGAACTATCGCAAAATATGCAAAATAACTTGAAACCTCCTTTCTTAATATTCGGTTGCCGTCTGAAATGATCGTTAAAGCCTTATATAATGTTGATCGACACAGTGACGTGTGGAAACTTTTTTTACTACCGCTTTGTTTATGTTCTGTTTTGCTTGGGTTTTGTTTTGTTCTTCTTTATTTTTAATATGGTACTTTGCCGTTTGATTTTGTGTAACGCACACCCTAGTTATGTACTGTTGATAATAATGATAATAATGATGATAATAATGATGATAATAATGACAATAATAATGATAATAATAATAATGATAATAATGATAATAATAATGTTAATAATGATGATGATAATAATGATAATAATAATGATGATAATAATGATGATAATAATGATGATACATGTAATAATGATAATAATAATGATAATAATAATAATGATAATAATAATGATAATAATAATGATGATAATAATGATAATAATAATGATAATAATAATGATGATAATAATGATGATAATAATGATAATAATAATGATGATAATAATGATGATACATGTAATAATGATAATAAGGATGATAATAATGATAATAATAATGATAATAATAATGATGATAATAATGATAATAATAATGATAACAATAATGATAATATAACCGATTAAATTGAAGCGTCAAAAACACAAAGAACAATAGTGCTTATAAAATAACAGATTTCAATTGAATAGTCCAGCGTACATTATACGATCTGACTACGATCTGATTTTAGAAGAAGCTGCAAAGGTATTTGATCCTTCAGATAAATTAAAAATCTTAATGATCGCGGTTCTTAATAGTCATATGAATAATAAAATCGAAATTACTAGGGGTTGCGAGCTTCCTTAAAGAAGGAAAAATTAATTAGGCTTAGAATCGTAGCGACGTCTGTCAGACCAGTATTGCGATTATCTACGATTTGAAGCGCCGATTCGGCTTTTATTCTGACCATGGGCCTACTACATACGTAGTAGGTCCATGTTCTGACTAGACGGCGTAAATACACTAAGATTCCGGTTGTTAATATTCTAATCATTATTTAGAACCTAAATCGGGTAGATGATGTTTGTTTAGAATTCCATATCTAATATCTATAATTGTAATTTCTTCGAAAATCCGATCGCGTTGTATAATGCTCAGTCGGCTTTATACTTATAACGATACGTGCATTTTCAATACAAAATTACGATGTCATTCTTTATCAATGATTCGATGATGTGTTTTCTAATATATATTTGGAAAAAATTGCTTTAAAGTTGTCTTGTCATAATAGAATTATCGCATTTGGAAGGGAACTGGCTAAAAAATCCAGCGTACTATTTTATTTCACAAATTGTTTAGGATGTAGAAAATGGGGTCCTTGAACTGAAAACACACAACTCATCATTTTTCTTTTGATCCTATTTTTATGTTTCTTGTGATCTTCTCCATCCCTAAATCATATTTCCCCCTCTCTCTCTTGTCTTTTCTTCATCAATCTACACTTATCTCACTCTCATCTATAAAGATCTCTCCCTCAATTCTCTTGAGAGTCTCTTTTTACCTCTCTCTGTCTCTTCCGTCCGCCCACCCGATCCGTCCGTCTGTCTCTCTATCTGTCTCCGGATCCCTCTCTCTCATATTTTCTTCATTATCTACACTTATCTCACTCTTATCTATTTATCCCTCAATTCTCTTAACAGCCTCTCTTTACCTCTCTCTCTCTCTGGTCATGGTATCAATTATTTTTGCGCGGAATCCAACTGAAGGTTGTAGGCCTAGCAAGACAACTGCAAAGCAATTTTTTCCAAATATATATTAGAAAACACATCATCGAATCATTGATAAAGAATGACATCGTAATTTTGTATTGAAAATGCACGTATCGTTTAAGTATAAAGCCGACTGAGCACTATACAACGCGATCGGATTTTCGAAGAAATTACAATTATAGATATTAGATATGGAATTCTAAACAAACATCATCTACCCGATTTAGGTTCTAAATAATGAATTGTGAGGTCGCAGTGCGAAAAATTACATCTTATAAAGAGGAAAAAACCCAATCCTGATGGGGTTATGAGCACATTCTTATAACAGAAGAATGAAAAGACCTTTGATAAGTAACATAAGTATTCATCTATAGACGCGTGCGAGCGTAGCGAGCGAGCTTTGGGGGAAATTGCTCTTAGTCGCTTGAAATTAGGGGCGCGTTTAATGATGAGAGGAAAAGGGACACTTATCAGAAAAGAAAAGGAGCATGTGTCAAAGTACAAAGAGTAATTATCAGAGGTGAAAATGGGGCACTTCTTACACCCTCAAAAAGAGGCACTCACCAGGGATGCAAAAGTCAGTAATGAGAATAGGGAATGGGCATTTGTCGAGGGAAAAGGGGCCCCCATCAGACTTTGATAGGGGCATTTATAAGAGGTGAAAAGGGGGATTTATGAAAAGGGGATAGGTCCCTTATTGGAAACGAAAAGGGGCACGTATCATTGTTAAAAGGGAAATTATCAGAGGTGAAAAGAGGCACTTATCGCACCTGAAAAGCGGCAATGATCAGATATAAAAAGGGGTACTTATGTGAATGAAAAAGGGGCACTTATAATAAAGAAAATGTGCATTAGTTGAAAGAAAATGGGCACCGATCAGATTTTAAAAGGGCATTTATCGGAGGTGAAGGGGGCACTTATCTGAAGCGAAAAGGAGTAACTTCTCGTACATGAAATGGGTCATTTACCAGAGAAGGGGCACTTATGAGAAGGGAAAGGGGCTCTTTTTTAATGGGGCATTTATCATTAGGAAAAGGGGCACATGTGAAAATGTAAGGTGCGCTTATCCGAGTTAAAATGGGGGGAGTTATTAAAAGTGGAAGGGCACTTCTTACAAAGGAAAAGGGGCACTTGTCAAAGTAAAAGAGGCACCTCTCAGATTTGAATAGGGCAATTATCAGAGGTGAAGGGGCACTTATCAAAAGTGAAAAGAGGCACTTCTCGTACCTGAAAAGGGCACTTACTAGAGATTAAAAGGGCACTTATGAGAATGGAAAATGAACACTATGTCTTATTGCAAAGGAAATTGGGAACTTGTCGAAGAAAAAGGGGCACGTGTCCAAATAAAAGGGGCACTTATCAGAGTTGAAAAGGGGAAGGGGCACTTTTACAAATTAATAGGGGCACTTGTCAAAGTGAAAGGGGCACTATTCCTATGTAAAAAGGGGCACTTCTTACAAAATTAAAGGGGCACTTTTCCTATGTAAAAGGGGCACTTTTCGGGTGCTTGAAAAAGTGGGAGGGCACTGTGCCCCCGGAGGGCCGCCTCTGCTCTTCCTTTCTAATATTTCTGAGCATAAATAGTAAAGACCTTTTGTAGGATTTAAACAGATTCATGACAAGTCAATTTTATTCTAGTTCGATGAATTCTCCCGCGTCCCATTTCGCCAAGTACGTACTCCGGGGCTGCGTCTCACGAAACCGTCATAAGTACAAGTCCAGCGACATCCCATTGAAACGCGTGTTAAACTTAATACACGCGTTTCAATGGGATGTCGCTGGACTTGTAGTTATGACGGTTTCGTGAGACGCAGATCCCATCGTCCGCTATCCAGTTTGCAATTTTGATTTGTGTCGTTAGCGTTACCTTATTCACGAGAGAACATTATTTAACTTTTATTGTTTTAATCACTTTTCTTTTTCATGACTAATATGATTTTAAAAGCGTTTAGAACAACATGAGAACCAAGCAGAGTAAGTATGATTAAAGTGTTACAGTTTTGGGATTTGTAAATAATGGATGTAACAAAATCTTTTGAACTTCGGAGTCCGGTGCGGTGCCAGCTCCTGTCCACACTCCACAGGCCGCCAGGCCTGCGCTAGTCGGCAGCCGCGCAGTGCATGTGGCTCTGCTGTGCACTACCATGCCCATGGGCACGGACGGCGTCGGGGTCTGTCACTCTGTGCATGTGTTAATTGTTATTATTAGTGTTGATATGAAATAAGATGTTATCATCATGCATGCATCACCTAGCCATAATTGGCACCTATATCCCTCCCTGCGTGAAGAATGATGTAAACAAAACCTAAAATACGTTTGTATAAGCACCCATTCCAGCACCTGTCGACAGTCCTTACAAACCTTTCCTTGCAGTTGCAAACTATCTATTCTAGAGACTAGACGGAAGACCTAGACTAGACTAGATCTACTTTGGAATTGCCAATTGGCAATTGGATTTGGAGTTCGCTTGTCTTGACTCTTGACTTGTGCATGCATGTCACTGTAACTGTAATGTGTAAGTGTCAGTGTCACTGCACTGTCAGTGATGTGGACTCTTTCTTTCTAGTAATTATACTGTACTCTTTGGTCTGTATAGAAATAGAATAGTCATATTATTATTACAATACAAGGCACTTTTCATTGAAATCGGTCAAGAACATAAACAAAAATTTGAAAATTTGGGAGTGATTAGCCTACCTTCTTGTAGTTGTAATCTAAATATGAGCTAACACTAACACTTTATAACAGTAACATGCAATTTACATTAGTCTATAGGCCTAGTAATTAGTAATTTTAGTATGATGGATTATTATGGGGTGACCAAAGTTCGCAGAGATTTTTGAAAATATTAGAAAATGTGATATTCGATCTAGAGACTATATTTCTCATATTCTACACAAATTTATTTATTTCAATTATTAACAAATGGACGGCAAAGTTTTTTACTACAAATTGGTTCAGCTAGAAAATTTATCATCGTAGGATTCCAGAGATATCTCGATCTAAAGATTTGATGTCTGATCGGCGTGCGAGCTGCAACTTAAGTCGTAAAAACGTCATAAAATTAAAAACAATGAGACCTTACTTCGCGCACAGGGGTTTACAGCCGATTTACAAAAAAATGTGATCCATCAAAAATAAGATAATTTCATAATTTGCAAGGCAAGATATCATATCAGTGAGTTGGTACCACTTTTAATTAACAATTTTGAGGATATCTGCTCTCAAAATGAAGATTTGCAAACCCTTATCGGTATTAAAAGTTAATAATTTTCGGAACGGATGCAAATGACTGCAAAATTTTCATAATTTCACACCCAATTCCAAAGAAATTTCTGTCTCTGGGTAATTTTATGTTCCTCTTTCCAATCGTGATATCAGATTTTTAAAAATTTTACCGATTTTTTGAGATGGCGAAATATAGTCACACCACCATACATTACAAGACTAGTCAAGCTAAAGCGCTTTGCGAAGTTGGTTCTGCCAGAAACACAAATACACAAGGTCACTGTCCAGGTGTACAAGAAATTCACTATTTTTTTACGCTTTGCCAATTTGTAATACTTACTTTATGATAATTGGATTAGAGTTGAAAAGGCGCGTGCAGGGAGTTCACTTAATTCAGCGAACTCCGTGCATGTGCCTAGTACACTAAACTAATCGCTATTATCGTAAAGCCAAATGCCTACATTCATTTAGTTTTATGACTTACATGTACACTAATCACGATTGTTAAAGAGAAGGTTCATAGAAATATTTAAAAATAGGTAAATTTTACATCTACAGATTGCTGAGAACCTTCAGAATATGAGTGAAGTACTTTTTAAGCCCTAACTAGTGTTAGAATGCAATTTTGACACCCTTTCCAGGACCCACTCACAAAGTGAAATGACTGGGATAAAACACATGTGATAACGGTGACGTCACGGTGAGAACTACCCTACATTGTCATGACACATTTGGGACAATGTTGGATGCCCATTACAATTTTTGTCTCGTCTGCGTAGCAAAAAGCGAGACATACATGTACCGGTAGGCGCCGCTTTTCAAAAACTTAACCTAAGGTTAAGTTTTTTGAATTTTTAATATAATTTTAAAAGTATAAGTTCTTGACTTCTTATTCAATGAAACTTGGCCTAAAAATTGTCAAGTGTCCCCAATCATGTGAGTAGAATTTCAGGTCTCAAGGTCAAAGGTCATTTCAGGTCAACAAACTTAGACTTTGTTGTGGCATCAACATCAATATTTGAATTTTTAGCATAATTTCAAAATTGCTTGTTTAAATTCCATGAAATTTGTACCCAAGGGTTATCAAGTACTGTATCACAAATCATATGACACAAATTCCAGGTCACAAAGTCAAGGTCAAAGGTCATTTTAGGTCAGTAGACTTGGATTATGTTTTCACAACTTAATATGAGAATTAACAAATCAATTTTTGTTATTTGTTCATATTTCATGAAAGTTATCAATCTTGGTACAAATAATAGTAAATAATTCTTCTGATTCTTAGTCAATATTCACTTAAAAATGCTGATTATATTCAGAGGATTTCATATTTAGGGGGCCTGCTGATGGGCCACCCTGCCTATAAAACAATGTCCCAACCTCAATTTTTCATCATATCGAATTGCGTAATGCAGGCGAGACCGCCGAGACCGCCGATAGCGTTTCCCTTGTTAGATATATGGGTTTAACGTTGTTTCTATATTTACTGCCAGTGGTGATATTTCCTTTATTTTTGGCACTTTAAATGAGATACACCGAATAAATATTACTTTCTACTTATGTTTGCTTGATTGGGGGTAGTGAGCACTTCCCCCAATATGTGAGAAAGTATTTGGCGGCGACTCAGCCAGCCGGTGAATAAGCGGGTGGGGGATAGTACTATTTTCTTTTTTAACTGGACATCCACCCCTTGAGCACCAGGAGGGCCCGTCTTCTTCTTTTTTAACAAAAAAGGGTGTTTTTACCTGTTTTTTTTGCCAGGGGAGGGGGCCCAGGCCCCACTCCCCCTGGATCCGCCACTGACGGTACTCAATGCCATACATGTGATTTGCACACAAACTACATGTACATCACGCATAGTCATTCAGATCAGTTGAGTGGCCCATTGTTCACACCGTGACGTCACTGAAAATTCAGTGTGTATTAAGATCGTTTTCGGGATCTTGAGTGGGTTGATTTTTTGTCAATTTTAATCAATTTTCGCTCGAATTTACAACAAATGAGATGTTCTTACTCAGTGTAAGTTAATGATTGCAATGATAGAAAATTCAGTCAAGTTCAAAATCAATGAACCTTCTCTTAAATCCCCCTGTGGACAAGAGGTACCATCTGTGTATGTGGGAGGTTGACAAATGTCAGTTTTATTAAAGAATTCCCCATGCCAGACTCTTATTTCTGTCTAATGTCCTCTATGCTATGAGATGATTGATAGATTATTTTCCTTGTTCATTTCAGCGGCTGTCAGACATGTGGTAGATTCAGAATGGTTGGACACTGACCTGAACTCATGGACATTACCACAAGGTAAAGGAATTGGACATGCGTAACTGAGAATTGAGATTCAACAGATTTGATTCTTTACATCTGGATTCCGGAAGTTGAACTTCAACATCACCATCCGAATCAGGGTCCAAGCTCTAGCTCTTTAGGCTCATTTTCTCACATGTGATCAAAGTTTCAAAATTTTCCTTTCCAACAGTTTAGTGAAAAGCTAGGGTAATACATTCCAAAGCTCTTTACAAGCACACAATGGCATTGCATTTACATTTAAACAAAAAGATTTTAAGTACTATTCATAATTTGTTCATAATTTAATACAAATATTGATAATAATAATGATGAGAAAATAATTATCATAATAAGTGCTGATGATTATTAGTATTATTATATTTTCATTGTTTATATTATGATTATTATTAGACTATTATTATTTCATTGTTGTTATTTTCGTTTTCATATTGCTATTACTGTTCAAGATTTCATGTACATTTTTATATTTCAACAGATGTAAGCAGTCCCATCAACATGCCTCAAAGTTTGAGATGCCAGATGCTGACATCAGAAGAACCATCATTAGAAGAGAATGAGCACACTCAAGATGGCATTGAACAGAATACTGTCATTGATGTACACATAAGAAATCATACCGGAGGAAAGCCCCATAGGTGTAATGTCTGTAAAATGAGATTTCATTTGAAAAGCAACCTTGATAGACATATGACCAGGCACTCAGGAGAAATTCTCCATGCATTTTCTGCTGATAAACCTTACCAATGTTCCGAGTGTCCAAAGGGATTTAATTCCAATTATGACCTTGTAAAACACATCAGAACTCACACAGGTGAGAAGCCTTTTTCATGTCTAGAGTGTAGTAAGAGATTTGGTGATAGGAGTAGCCTATGCAGACACATAAGAACTCATACAGGAGAAAAGCCCTATGGGTGTCATTTCTGTAAAAAGAGATTTTGTGTAAAATGTGACCTTGCTAGACACATGACAACCCACAACAGAGTACTAGAAGTACCAAGTCCTGTACCTTTCCATGTTCAAACGAGAGCTCAGGCACTGCAACACACCACAGTAGAGGATACTTGTGATAATATGATGGACCACAGGACAAAAGACTATTTTCAGGAGAATAGTAGTAATCAAGATGACCACAGCCCAAGAGACTACGGGCAGAAGGATTATAGTGAACAGGATGACCACAGCCACAGAACCTACTTGCAGGATAATAGTAGTGAACAAGCGAATGCAGAACCTCCTGAATCGGGGAATGAATTGGAGAACGAAGAGAAATGTCCGACTATAATTTCTTCCTTAAACTCTCAGGTTTCACCTTCCATGGCTCAGCAGTTTCCACAAGTTTATGATAAGGAATTTGATGAAAAGGGTAACCTTAGGCTGGACATGGATGCAAATACTGGATTAAAGTCTCATAACTGTTCTAATTATAATCAAAGATTTGACGATGCTGTTCAGCTCTCTGAACACATGGGAAAACATTCTTCTGATAAACCTTACCAATGTTCTGAGTGTCCAAAGGGATTTAATTCCAACTATGACCTTGTAAAACACATGAGAACTCACACAGGTGAGAAGCCTTTTTCATGTCCAGAGTGACTCAGGGATTTGGGGATAGGAGTAGCCTGTGCAGACACATAAGAACTCATACAGGACAAAATCCCCATGGGTGTAATGTCTGTAAAAAGAGATTTCATTTGAAAAGCAACTTCGATAGACATATGAAAACGCACTCAGGAGAAATCCTCCATGTATTTTCTGCTGAGAAACGTTACCAATGTTCCGAATGTCCAAAGGGATTTAATTCCAAATACGACCTTGCAAAACACATCAGAACTCACACAGGTGAGAAGCCTTTTTCATGTCTAGAGTGTAGTAAGGGATTTGGTGATAGGAGTAGCCTGTGCAGACACATAAGAACTCATACAGGAGAAAATCCCCATGGGTGTAATGTCTGTAAAAAGAGATTTCATTTGAAAAGCAACTTCGATAGACATATGACAACGCACTCAGGAGAAATCCTCCATGCATTTTCTGCTGATAAACGTTACCAATGTTCCGAATGTCCAAAGGGATTTAATTCCAATTATGACTTTGTAAAACACATCAGAACACACACAGGTGAGAAGCCCTTTTCATGTATAGAGTGTAGTAAGAGATTTGGTGATAGGAGTAGCCTATGCAAACACATAAGGACTCATTCACCTGGTACAAGAGAGAGGCCTCATCTGTGTTCGATATGCAATAAGACATTTGTATCAAAATCAAAACTTATGGGACATGTCAGGATACACACAAAAGAAAAGCCTTATTCCTGTACAGAGTGTGACAAGAGATTTGCCGAAAAATGCAACCTCATTAAACACATAAAACTACACACTGGAGATAAGCCTCATCATTGCTCGGAGTGTAGTAAGAGGTTTGTTGACAGAAATAAGCTCACTCTGCACATAAGAGCACATACTGGAGAAAAGCCTTATGAGTGCTCAGAATGTTATAAGAGATTTGGTGATAAGGCTAAGTTAACACAACATATGAGAGTACACACTGGTGAAAAACCTTATGAATGTCCTTATTGTAACAAGGGAGTTTTTAATCTCACTAAACATGTGAGAACGCACACTGGGGAAAAGCTGTTTACATGTTCAGAATGTGATATGGGGTTTGAGGATAAAATTAGTCTGTGTAGACATATGAGAGTACATGGTAAAGAAAAGCCTTATGAATGTTCTGTGTGTAACGAGAGTTTCATTAATCAACATGACCTTGTGATACACATGAAAGTACACCCTGGAGAAAGTCCTTTCCCTCATGGGTGGTTAGAGTGTGGGAAAACATTTCTTGAAGAGAGCGAACTAAATCAACACATGCAAGTACACAGAGGTCAGAAACCTTTCGAATGTTCCTTCTGCAGCAAGGGATTTCATTCAAAGTATGATCTTACAAAGCATGTCAGAACACACACAGGTGAAAAGCCTTTCTCATGTTCTGTTTGTGGGAGGAGCTTTGGGGATAGAAGCAGTCTCTGTAGGCATAGGAAAACTCACATGGGAAAAAAAGTTGTTTCCGTGTTTACTCACACTGTGTGATAATTCCCTGAATTCCAGTTTTGATCTCACAAAACATTTTAGATCTTGCAGAAAAGAGAAGGTTGACTGTAATAACACTATCATTGATGAGAGTAGCCTGTCGGGTCACATGACTCTTCATAGGAATTAAATGCCTCACGAGTGATATGTATATAGTGATGCACAATTGCATATTTGAATTGTGTTTCATATTTGAAATACATGTGCATGTAGTTGGGCCTCCTAAATCTCTATTTCACCATTTAATTTTTTGTTTAAGAACTTGATTATTAGTAAATGTTTTATATATAAAATTAAAAGAATCTGTAATGTGAACCATGTAGAATTGTACCCAAAGCTTGGAGATTATTATTTTTTTTCTTTTTAAATGGAGAGAGCTCACAACATTTCTTTGACAATGGGAGGATTTTTATAATTTTTTATTTAGAATTTCAAGACCGAGTGCTTATTGCATTTAATTTAGAATTTTAAGACTGGGCACTTATTGCATTTTAATTGGGCTATTATTTATTGTCGCCAGTCAAAGGTGACCTTGATCTTGGTCATTTTGGTTAGAATCCAGACCCTCCCATTATCTTTTTCAAGGCATCCAATTTCAATCCATGCGATAGCCAAAGTATACCATGCTCTTCTAAACCCAGTAGTTTTTCTTGCCTCTGCCTTGCTTTTTGCCAAGAAGAGAGCAAGTAACATTTACAGTACTATAAATTTGTACTGTTTACACACATGATTGTCTTATAGGGGTGTACATTTTGATGCCAGGAACATGCGACTCATTTGTAGAAAATAATATTGTATGCAAAAGAAATTTATTATTCACAGTGGCATGTTTATGAGTAGTCAGAACAAGAACAATGAGACAAGATGGGTACACTGACAATTATTATTAGCAGGGACACAAGAATAGCATACATGTAATATATCAGACGGGTATGTTTATTTTTTTAATGAATTGTATATATTTTATGAACATTACAGTATACGTTTACAAATTCTATTATAACTGTTTACTGATGCCATCAAAACGACTCACAACTTCATAATACACTGTACACAATCAATGAACATGAAATAAACTTTTTGTTTAAATTTGTTTTATTTAATATGCATGTTGCAACTGACTCTTTTGTAAAGGGCGTTCCCAACAAATAGATCATATAAAGAGAGAGTGATGAAAACTGAAAGGAAGTGGAGCAATAATCTGATATTAAAGATACTATGTCCCTTTTGCAGCCAACATCAAATTCTGTAGAACTTCACAGAAATTATGAATATGTCATGTATGTCCTATCTGTGAAATTTAAACATTAGCAGTGTCCTAGTATTCAAACTATGCAAGGAAACCCACTAAAACTTGGCCAAAATTAAACCGATCGAATCTTTGTGCAGCACAAAACGTACGACCATTTGGTAAAAGGGTCTGAAAATCAGACTATTACTTACTAGGTAATTGCAATCACTTAAGTCGATTCGACAACTAATGGTCGTTATTTTCCCACCAAAAGCCATTTTCAAGCCCTTTTATTTTGAGGGAAGTTCTAAATTAGTATTGTCTTTCAACTGTTGTTGGAATTTAACCTTTTCATTTTTTGGCCTGCAAATGGGACATACAGTGGTACCTTTAAAATGTATTGTATGAAAATGTATTTTGTTTGAGCATGGCTGGCAGAAGGAGGTTATGTATGGAGGCATGGGGCACATGCCCTATTTTGTGATCCTTTTTCTTTGGGGTGCTGGTGTGTATGTCAGGTCCTTCGAACTTTATGACAATGAGTGCATTCGCCAAATGACTTCAGATTTTATGCTCTTTAATTTGATTTTTTTTTTTTTATAAGAGTTTTGATTTTTGAGAAAACAAGGTGCCATACATGTAAATCAACTATAGAATGAGCTTCAATGGGATACCAAATTTCCAGCTTCCATAATATTTCATGCATTGCCTTTCAATGTATTTTGTGGTTGTTTACATGTATATAGTTCTGTTTTGTTTGGATTTTAAGAAAAACCCATGTGCCATTTGGGGGCCATGCATTGCTACAAATCGCGAATCTTTGGTATACAATGAATGACATTAGTGATATGAATAAGTATGAGTCTTGCTTTTCATGATACTGTATACATGAATTTTACAGGAAAACAGTACATGTACAAAGATTCATTTACTGTATAAAGTGATTGTTTTTAATAACATAAAATAAAACTTAAAACTATGCAAGACATACATTGTATTTAAAAAAATGCTGTGAGTTCACAACTGTCAAGAGTTATTGCATGAGATAGTAAGGAAGTCAAAAAATTCAAAACCCTTGTCATTTAGTGACTTTGAAAGCAAAAGTCCAAAGTCACCAAAAAGGTTCAAATTCAAACCATGGTGTAGACGATGTTTAAATCACCCACATTGAGAAAAATAATGATAACTCTGCATAAGTCAAATCTGAAATTGGGACCGCAAAAAATGCAAAATTGTTAGTGTACATGTTTTGCATGGTTTAGTCAAAATATTCATTTGACTTAGAAAAAATTCGACTGGTGATACTCCAAGTTATGCAGAGTTAATTGTATACATGTCTACACGTATGTATATTGCCTATAATCATTAGACACAAGGACATCTGCTAATGACACTTGACGATTTACCATGGGTTAAGATAATCCTCCTTTGTGAAATTCAGGCAAATATTTTGATATTTCCATCTCACCAATTCGGAGATTATTCTACTTGCAACATTTTGATGTTGACATCTGAGATTAATATGTCGATTTTATAGATATTTAAAAATACCGGTAAAGATTCATGTTAAAAAAAAAAAGTTTTAAGCAAATCATTGTGGAAGAAGGATTAATGATGCACAAAACTTTCGATATCTGACAAATCATATTTTTCAAACAAATGCAAAGAAAAAAATTGTCATTCTTTTTAATTCAATCACTCTGAATTTACAAACAGTAATTAATCTTTAAATGGGGTAAGGTCTTACCCCCATTTAAAGATATGATGAAATGAGGAAGCATAAAGATGGCTAACACCACGACAACGTAGACTGGAATTGTCATTGCTATGTCCCGTATTAAAGTTACTCCCAAGATATAAACACTTGGTTACTACATTGGCGACGGGGATGAAAGTACTGGCAACTGTTTTCGATGGTTTGTGAATCGTTATCCTTATCGGTTCAGATAAGGGAAGCTTTTTGATTGAGTCATCGAGTGTGCTGTGTGGAATTCATGTGCGCTCGTGAGTGACTGTACTTTGTAGTTTTACTAGTGTAGCGGAGATCGAGGTCATCGTCGTCGGTGCATTTCGTTAGTCGGGACTGTTTGGAACTGTGTCTTTCCGCGGTCTCGGAATCAATGAGAATGGTGACTATTGGGAGTATTGAACAGTTGTGGTGAGTCTTGGACTGAAAAAGTCAATATTGATATCGTCTGTTGGAGGAAAGACATACAAATTGATGAGGACGCTGTTGGCTCCAGTCAAGCCGGGGGAGAAGACTTTTGATGACCTAGTTAAGCTTGTGAAAGACCATGAATGCCCACAACCAAGTATCATTGTTCAGAGATTCAAATTTAACAGTAGGGTTCAGCATGAAGGGGAGAGTGTGTCAGATTTTGTGGGTGATTTGAGATGAATTGCAGAACACTGTAGTTATGGGACTACGCTGGAAGAAATGTTGCGAGACAGGATCGTGTGCGGTAAGAATGATGTGCGCACTCAACGAACGTTGTTGAGACAGAAGGAGCTTATAAGTTTGCAGAGGCTCTTGAATTAGCACAAACCATGGAACCTGCTACCAAGAATGCTCAAGATCTTTCTGGGATTGTCAGTTCCAAGAGCGTACACAAGTTAGCCTCTCCCAGTAAGGGCAATCCTCTCAAGGGGCGCTGTTTTTGATGTGGTTGTCCTGAACACATAGCCTGTGATTGTATAGACACATCAACACGATATGCCACAACTGTGGTATTAAATGACATTTGGCAGCTGCTTGTAGACAACCAAAGCAGAATAACAAGAAGGCATCACAAGCAAAGACGAAGTTTACATACCCTAAAAGTAGTGGTCAGGCGAAAGGGAAAGGGATAGCTAGGACACCCTATGCATGCCCTTGATGCTGGTAGTGAGACAGATGAAGGTGAAGAAACGTATTCACTCTATACTATTTCAAAAGTGAAGCTACCGACCCTTACTTCACTACAGTTGATATTGATGGAGAGTCCATTGAGATTGAAATCAATACTGGTGCAGCAGTATCAGTGATGAATGAGTCCAAGTTTAGACACTATTTTCCAAATGAGAAGCTACACGCTTCAAGAGCTTATTTGAGGACCTATACAGAGTCAAAGGTCAAGATCATTTGAATATGTGAGTTTCCAGTTCAAGAAAAACTGCTAACTGCTGATGGTAGTATTTGGAAAGGGAACCGCTTAGACGGAACTGGCTACCATACTTGAAACTTGATTGGGGCCAGATCAAGCGTGTAGGGGTCCTCTGCTTGAGGATGTGACACATATTAAGTATGCTTCGGTCTTCAAGGAGGAGTTGGACAAAGTGAAAGGACAGAAAGCTAAAATCCACTTGAAGGAAAATGCCACTCCTCATTTCTTCAAACCTAGTCCAGTGTCTTTCGCTATTAGGGAGAATGTTGAACAAGAGCTAAGATGCCTACAAGATGGAGGGATAATTTCTCCTGTTGAGTTCTCTGAATGGGCAGCCCCCATAGTTCCAGTTGTAAAGACAGATGGCACAATACGGATATGTGGCGATTATAAAGTAACAGTTAACAGGGAGGCTAAGGTGGACAGCTATCCCTTGTAACAGATTGATGACCTCCTAGCGCAGTTAGCAGGTGGAACGGAGTTCACGAAGCTAGATATGTCTCATGCTTATCAACAAGTGGAACTTGATGAGGACTAGAGAAAGTATGTGACTATCACAACACACCCAGGTCTATTTCAGTACAATACACTGCCCTTTGGAGTGTCGTCAGCACCAGGTATTTTCCAGAGGACCATGGAAAGTTTGATCCAGGGTTTACCAGGAGTCGTTGGGTACCTGGATGATGTGCTGGTGACAGGAAAGACTGATGAGGAACATAGAGAGAACCTACAGACAGTACTCCAGCGATTTGAAGAGGCAGAGGTTTGTCTGAAGAAAGAGAAGTGCGTGTTCACAGCCCCTGAGGTTATCTATCTGGGCTACAAGGTAGATGCCTGTGGTTTGCACCCAGTAGATGACAAGGTTCAAGCAGTGTTGGAAGCTCCAAGTCCAAACAATCTAACTGAACTGAAGGCGTACTTGGGTCTCCTGAACTATTATGGGAGCTTTCTACCCTCGCTGAGTACGGTGTGGGCACCATTACATCAGCTCCTTGCTCATGATATTAAGTGGCAATGGACTGAACAGCAAGAGACTGCCTTCGAGAAGTCGAAACAACTGCTATTAACGTCACAAGTTTTGGTACACAATGATCCAGCGAAGCCACTAGTTCTCTCGTGTGATGCATCACCGTATGGTATTGGAGTAGTGTTGTCACACCAGATGAGTGATGGTCAGGAGAGGCCCATCGGTTTTGCTTTTAGGACTCTGTCAAAGGATGAACAGAATTATTCACAGTTGGATAAGGAGGGCCTCGCCATCGTGTACAGCGTCAAGAAGTTCCATAAGTACATATATGGAAGACATGTCACTATACTGACTGATCATAAGCCCTTGCAAGGAATATTTGGTGAGACAAAGGGCATTCCACAGATGGCATGTTCAAAAATGAGAGATTGGCATGCATTAACGTTATCAGCCTATGACTATACTCCGAAGTACAAGGCAGGGTCTACTCATCAGAATGCAGATGCACTGAGTCGTCTACCACTGGCTGAATAAGTCACCTGACAAGACGCCACTTCCTGGATATGTAGTACTTCTTTTGGAGTACATTGACTCATCCCTCATCACCAATAGTGATATTGTGAATTGGACAGAGCATGATCCAGTCTTTTCTAAAGTCTACCAGCTGGTACAGGAAGGTTGGGGAGATGAATGTGATGAGGGAGCACTATAAGGCCATACTTCATCAGGAGAAGTGAACTGAGTACACAGAATGGATTACTTTTGTGTGGTTCTATAGAATCATTATATCTCCCAAAGGTAGACGTACCTAGGACAGTTGCATGAGGGCCATCCAGGGATAACCAGAATCAAGCAGATAGCCAGAAGTTTCATCTAGTGGCCTAATGTAGACAGTGATCTGGAGCAGATGGTGAGAAGTTATCAGCAGTGCCAGGTGAATCTCAAAGCTCCACCCCAAGCACCAATGAATCCATAGCCTTGGCCAGAGAAGCCATGGAGCCGAATCCATGTTGACTTTGCCGGACCTGTTTTGGTGCTAATGATCGTTATCGACGCCCATTCAAAGTGGATTTAGGCTATGCCCATTAATGTCTCAACTTCGCAAGCAACAATCTAGGGACTACAAACATTGTTTGCTACCCATGGTTTACCTGAGATGCTAGTTACTGACAATGGCAGTAACTTCACCAGTTCTGAGTTCAAGGACTTTGTGCGCAGAAATGGTATCAAACATGTGAGGACAGCTCCTTACCATCCGTCGTTGAATGGTGTGATGGAGAGAGAAGTACAGGTAGTGAAAGGAGGATTGCGGAAGATGAAGGAACAATTGAAACAAAGCTAGCAAGATTCCTATTCCATTATAGGAACACTCCTTACACTACAACAGAATGCACACCTTTGCAGTTGCTCATGAGTCGTGAGGTCAGAGGACACCTAGCCTTGCTGAGTCCATCACTTTAATCATTTGTTCGATTCAAGCAGGACAAGCAGAAAGAACAACGTGATCTCCACGCTCATGATCGTCACTTCAAGGAAGGAGATCCAGTGCTAGTTCGTGATCTAGGCCATGATCCATGAACAAGATGGCTTAGTGGATTGATCATGGAGCAGAGAGGACCAGTTTCTTTTGTCATTCGTCTAATGGATGGACGGGTTTTTAGAAGACACCAGGATCATCTTCGACATCGCACATTCTCAGCCGACATATCTGTGACTGAAGATGATTTCCAACCTGAGAATGGGTATGTTCCCTCATCTCAAACACTGCAGAGGACAGAGGCATTTAGCAAACTTCTGACATTAGCATACAATCACCTGAGCGACACCGATTGTCGAGTTTGGAAACCTCCTGACAGGTTAAACTTGTGATTCATCATTGTCATGAGGGGCAGAATAATCCCTGATGAATGATTATGATAGAGAGCAGGGTAGTCTACCCCATAGTCTTGATAGGTTGTTTTGTTTTTGTATTCTATTAGATTTAGCATAGCTACTGTTTAGTTTAGCAAGAAGCTGCAGTCTTCATGGACCTGAACTTTGTTACTTTTCCAAGATGAGAAGATTTCCACAGACTTTTGGACTTACACCTATTTTAGAACAATGGGCGCTGCTGCAGTTCTAAACAAGTGACCTGTAGCTCTTTTATTGGGTTTATTGTTGTTTTTTACAAGTGCAGACCAAATGTATGTATGTTCCATGCTCACTTTTGTTGTTGGAAATTATTTACAACTGCATACCTCATGGTCATAATTTTAAGCAGTATTTGGCTACTTCGATACTGGTAGTTTGAGTTTGGTTTTTATGTGCAGGGACGATTATGGTGAAAGGCGAAAAATTATTATTTTTAAAGTCAGTAGACACAGAACGTCATACGCTAACATCAAAGAACAGAAGACTTCATCAATATCCCAAAACACGATCTTCTACATCTTCGAAAGTGGTTTCATGCCAAGCAGCCTCATTCCATTGGCCAGAGTCGTTCTTGCTGACCTGAATAGCTGAAGTCTAGCCTGTAACAAAAGTATTTAAAAAATAAGACAGACACAAAGATCAAGTAAAGCTCCTTCAAAATGGCTAGCAGGGACTATGCATGGTGTGTAATATAATGTGGTATCCACAGTATGTATCATCAATTCTTGTATTCATGGGAACACAAACTCTACAATCACATAAAATAAAGCATGCTGTACAAAACAGCAATCTGGAAGCAATAGCAAAAATATTCTGCCATTCATTCGATGGGTGCAGTTTATCCTTTTGCTACATCATGGCAACTTCATAATTGTCTTGACTCTTCTATTTTGATTCTGTCACCATAAAAACACTAGCAATCATACGTTTCCCTAAAGTAATTTATTCCATATGTTACATGCAACAATGTACATTTTGAATGTCACCACAAGTGGGTTTATTTATCATCTTTAACAGAGAAATTTAAACTTTCTAACATTGTATCACATGAAATTATTATCATCACTCACCCTCTTTACATCCTCTGGACTACCCTTCACTTTAAGTTTGTTGTTGGCTCGAAATCAAATGTCTGTCAAGAAAAAGAAAAAACAGAATATTTTCTCCATTTGAATTAAAATATAAAGATGAATATATTCCTACTTACACGTAGATGGAGACCTACATGTACTAGCATTTATAGCTATATAGCCCTGTGCCTGTTTGAAATGTCAAAACAATGATAGTTCTGCAAGACGTCTGTGAAATACATGTACATGTACATGAAATTATATTTTCAAGATCCCTTCTATCTATCCTATTTCTATCCATCCATCCATCTATCAGTTTGTGACATATACATCCTTCCTTTCTCTATCCTTCCATCCTTTCTTTCATCTATCCTTCCATCCATCCATCCATCCATTCATTCCATCACCAATGGTTCTTATCCAAGCAGGTACTGGGTCACAACTTTAGGCTCCATCTCTGCTACTACTCTCCTCACAGCCACACCAGTGCATCATCATCCACCAATCCACCTATTCATATCATTCATTCATCCATCCATTAATCAATCAATCCAATCATTTATCCCTCCATTCATCTATTTATTCACCATGTTTTGATACATCCACCCTTCCATCCATCCATACATCAATACAAACCAATTCTTCATCATACATCAATACAAATCCATCCTTCATCATGACTGTTGAATACTCACCCAAGCTGTAGCAGGTACTGGGCAACTGCCTTAGACTCCATCTCTGCTTCTGCTCTTCTTACTGCCACATCATAGTGGCTGATAAACCACGCTAGTTGTACCGCTTCAGGCTCACACAACAGATTGCTATCTATTTCATCATGTGAGGATGATGGTGGCATACTATTCAACTCCTCAATGCTACAGCAAAGGAAATACAAAGAAATAAATAGTATACTATCAAAATTGTCAGGTGAACTTACATAGAAATGGCAAACAGTAAGTTCGATGGTACAGTTGAACAAACCATAGCAAATTAATATCAACCTTAGCGCTAAAATAGTTTCAACTCTAAATGGCACATCTACTGCCAATTAGCATTACATAATGAGCTTTAGGTAGTCAGTATGTGTCGATTCATGTGAGCCGGATGATGACTAGGTAGTAAATTTTAAAAATTACAACCTATCAAAATAAAAACAGATACATGAATTAGTTCTTCCACAATCTATTTCTGTGGATATCAATGCTCTATTTTGAAAAGCTGCATTAGAAGAATTACCTGCAGAGCCTGGCATGAGAATACTGTAGAAAGACTCCGGTATCTCCCTGACTAGTAAGGACTCTGTCCCAGTCAAACTTGTAGTCTGAGATTATAGACCCCTTTAGATCCTGGAGTATGATGGCTGATACTCCAAGGGTTTCTGCTACACTTTCAGGGTCTTCCTGCTCCTTGGTTGCTAATAGATTAACGAAAAAAAAGACTTTGATAAAATCTGGTAGATGTTAGTGTTGCTCCACTCGTCAACACTCTGGTCTGCCCATATCAAGACCAGGCGATGAAGGATTGGGGGCACTAATTACCCTCCTCAAGTAATTAACTTTGTATACTACAGAGGAAACTTCCTATATAACAAGGACATTAGGACCATGAAAATGTTCTTGTTATATAAGATATTTTGTTGTATCAGGGTGTATAAAAAAGAAAAATATATATAAAAGACGTGTGACAAGCAAAATTACCTTGTTTTATCTGGTATCACATTAAATCAGAACTCTTTATAATGAGATACCTCTGTATCCAATGCAGTACGTGTGTGCCTGTTTCTGAACTTATTATTTTTCTTCCATCCCCCAAAAAAAAAAATGGATCCCCACCCAACCGAAAATGGCTCGATGCCTCCATTTGAGATGAATGAGATGAAATGTTCCAACATAATAATCATCTTCATCAGCATTACTTACTAGAAGTCTGCTCCATATTATGCAGCATGCGGTCCCTCGTTTCATCCAAGATATCGGTCAGAAAAACAGCTGTTCCTTTTCGAGTCTGCATGCCCAAAACTTTACCGAACTTAACATGATGGATTCTAAGAGAAAGAATTCATATTGATTAAAGAAGATGGACTGGTATGATTAATAATCAAAATTATCGGTAGAGTTATATACCTGCAACATGAAAATTCTTGACATTGAATGATACACACATATGTATAACCAACACAGTTCCGCCAAATCGGTATCACAAAAAAGATTTAACAAAACGAAATATTTAGGTACAGGTTCATTGTTTGGTATTTATACAAAGAGCGTTGAAGGGGCTTAACAATCACATTACATGAGGCAATTTATATTGCACGCTGACAACAAGCCATTCTTAGTCTGAACATACAATCCACCAAATAAAAACTTGAGCAAAATTTGCCACCTAGCTATGGTAAAAGGTTAAACATAAATTAAACCTACGGTATATTAAACCCCTATTTCTAAATTCATGCAGTTTTGTTGTTGTTATTGACAAAACTGAGAAGCCCCATACATGTATCTCACCCTTGAAAGCATTCCTGATTCATCTTCCTTAAGACCCCTTTCAGCTGCTCAAAGTGCCCTTCTTGTCCCTTATCCACCACGTAGTACATGTGGTCAAAGGTGTAACGTTTCCTCCTGTCAAGTACAGCGGCCAGGTCTCGGGTGAGGTAGAGGGACGAGCCGTCGCTCTTGGCAAGGGTGGCTACGGGAAACCTGTGGCAGATGTCTGAAAGATTGATGTCACTAGTTCCTCTCCTGAACAAATAATTGTTTTAATAAAATAAAAAACAATTTAGTTTATGATTGTAGAAACGTAAAGCAAATTTGGTACCAATTAAAGATTTGTGTAGATTTCCAGATTTACAGATATCTGTACAATAATTACAAATTCTAATTTACAGCACTAGTTCATTTCACTACTGTCCCTAACTGTTATGTGCTCTGGCTTGAATGCACAAAATTCTGCTTGTACCTAGTATAGGTATATGTACATCTAATAAGCACATGAGTTGACAGGGACATTAGAATAGCATCAAAGATGCAGAAGCCATTACCTGGTTTGAAAAAGAAAATCATTCTCATATATATTCAGCACATGGCTATCAGTTTTTCATGTACATGTATTACACATACACGGAAATGGGTTTATTTTCACTAGTTTTCATTCCCAATAAACATTCACTCACTCTGATGTAGTTAACAGATTTTCCTCTCTGATACTGATGAGAAGATTCTGTGCTTCACTGCTGTATTGAGATTCACTGCAGTACTCATCAAAGTGAACTCCAAGCCTCTAGAATATAGGGAATTTAAGAAAGATATGGGAAATAAGAATGGTTCTTTAAAATAAAACATATATGGAAAGAAAGGCGATAGCTTGGATTATAGTTAATTGATGAAAGAATGAAAGATGGAAATCAAGGGGGACAGGAAAAGCGAATAATGAGAGAAGTATTAAAATAGGTTTCTTTCTTCATAATAAACACTCACCTGATATGTTTTCTTATATTCTGCAATACTCAGCTCCTTAAACCTGTGTCTCAGCTCTAATGCATCTGAATCTCCTGGTGTGAGTATGATACAATGAGGAAGTGTCAATGATTATTTTGCAAGTTTATGATCTTGCATTGCTAGTTTTGTTTTCCACTGTACTTGGATTTTGTTTTCTCCATCTATCATAGAACTTTAATATAACCTTATCACAGTAATAAGTTGCAAATGATTGAAATACTTTGGAGCCATTGCCTAAACTTGCACAATCCTTGCATGGAATTCTGTGGCAATATTTTAGTGCTTATTATGAAATGAAAAAGTCTAATAAACGATGAATGACTACCGTAAATCTCCATGTATAAGGCGCACTTTTTTGCCGCCGAAAAAATTTGAAAGTCGGGGGTGCGTTTTATACACAGGTACAAACAAAATTAAAAAATTAAAAAAAATTAAAAATTAAAAAAAATTAAAAAATTAAAAAAAAATTAAAAAATCATTTTTTTTTAATTAAAGTTTCGATTTATGCCCCTCCACCTGGCACTAAGCCTGGCAATGTCTCCCAGCTCAGTAATCGGTGTGTTGACTCACCACTCGGAAACTAGAACAACACTCAAATTTGTCTGTCATCTTGGTTTGAAAGTAATCTTTCTAATAGATCTCAATATGTAGTTTATAATAATAATTCCTCCAATTTTTCTTCTATTACACATGGCATATATACCACAAGTTCCTATCCTACATGTAGGTCCTCTACTGTTTTTTAATTTACATTAATGATCTTACACATTCTTCTAAAAAACGACATTGTTACTATTATTTGTGACAAGTTCACAAGCACAAATCGGCGCCTTCAACTGCACCTACTTGCAGTTAAATGAATTTCCTTCCCCGCGTGGTTTTTTTAACACAGATCTGGCTTGCTGCCGACAGAGTTTTAGGGGTGCGTCTTATACACAGGTGTGTCTTATACACAGAGATTTACTGTACATGAATTAACCATTGAGTGACACAGCATTGTGATAGCACATGTCATGACCCTGAACAAATTTGTATTGAATATTTGTATGTTGAGTAGACTTTAATCTTTGAAAAATATTGTTGAAATATCTCCTTTTCTCTAATACATGTACATATATACCATCACCTTGTGCTAGGTGTCCTTACATTATTCTATAGCCCTTGCCCATACATATGTACCGTACTTGGATCTTGGCCTTGTCTGCTTGCACAACTTCTACACCTACATGTAGGTCTTCCCCCTCATCCTTCCTGGGTGTCATGGTCTTACATTTACCTTGTTCCATTCTTCTAAAGAGGTCCTTAGCCCTTTCCCATATGGTTGGGTCATTCTCTGCTGCCTGGTTGGTCAACGTAAACCTCATACAGGTGCTGAATTGGATTCACCTTAAGTTTTTCCTCACTACCAAATTGTTGAAAACCCACTCCAAGAATACCTGATGAATAGAAGAGAGAGAGAGAGAGAGAGAGAGAAAAAAAAGAGAGAAAGAGAGAGATGAAAATACAACTGATAGAACCTTGCTTTGCAGCTTGTGGTTGAAAAGTCTCATTGGTTTGCCTCAAATTTGTTCACATATCTAATTCTAAATATTTCCATAATTTAGATCCCTTTGTAAGTATTCCCCAGAAATGAATAAAATTATAACATACATGTACATATGAAGTAAAATAAAATAACATGCACGTACTGTATTTCCTATAATAAGTGTATTTGAATCAACCACAAGTTTTATCTAGCAATATTGCCTGTCCCTGAGAGACCTACCAAACTGAGTGCCCCAGTCTCCTAGGTAGTTGATCCTTGTGACATTATGGCCAAGACTTTCTCGAAGGTTGGCAAGAAAGTTTCCTATAAGTGTGGATCTGAGATGCCCAGCATGGAAGGGTTTGGCTATGTTAGGAGAGCTGTAGTAATGATTGAATGAGAGAGAGAGAGAGAGAGAGAGAGAGAGAGAGAGTGAGTGTGCAGATTACTCATACATTTATAAGTAACAAAAAGAATATATTTGAAGGTAAGGGAATGGAATTATTACAGATGAGATTAAACTTATACATATACTTGGTACATACTATTAGGTGAAAGCTGCAAAAAAAAATTATAAAGACATAAAAGAGATATGGAAAAGACAAATACGATATGAACTTTTTTTTTTATGCTGACTTTATTCTTTCCAATAGTAAGACAATCATTGCTGTACATGATATATCAAAATTTCTCCAACTGAATATTGAAGAGCCAGTGTCAACAGTCAGATTAAAATGGAAGCTACAAGTAGGTTATTACTTTAGGTTGGATATCCTTGAATTCATTACCTGTATTCCACAATGATATTGAGTTTGTTTTCGATGCCAGGGTACTGTTGATAGCCATAGCACCCTTGTTGCTCGGAAACATCCTGTAAGACTTGCTAAAAAATAATGCAGGGGGATAAAAATAGTCATATATGCATTAATACAGTACAAGAATAGAAATAGACAGGGTAACCGATGCTATATGATTGATATCCTACTGATAAGACATGTGTGTAAAACATTATAACTCATTTGTACTGTTGGCCTACAGAATAAGTTATTCATTAAAGGGACAGTTGAGTTCTTGTTTGAGACCGCAAATGCCTTCAAAGTGCATGGTTATTGCTCTTATTCATATTTATGACATTTCTAGTGCCCTTTTAGGACCTATAATTGCTATGAAGGTAATTTTAGACCCCAAAATGTGTGAAATTTAGATTATTAAAGTCCGATCATACCAATTCAGCTCCACATAAAAAAATATGTTGACCGTTAATTTAATAATAATAACAAAACACAGGCCAGCTGGTTGTGTGTATTATAACCAACATAAAAAAGCCAACATTGGGCATTGGCTGGAATAAAACGTATATGGTGCTTTCTCATTTTTTCAACGGCTGGTTCAAAATTATCGAATATTTGTGGGGCCCCAACAAATATTATAAATGGTGGATATTTCAGCCGTCTCTGAACCGATTTGGATCAAACAAAGATGATTTTGTCATTTAAATTGTATGCTCTTTCAAATTATCTCGCAAAAAAAGTATTTTATGTAGTGCCCTCTATACCAAAACTCAACTATCCCTTTAAGCTAAGAATAATGGCACTGGCATCATGGTGGAAGGGGTATAAAAAAGCCTTTTCTTCTCGTGTTACTGAAAAACGTTGGTGGAGATTTAATTTTTTTCTGTAATCATGACCTTACATCAAAATACAAGACCAAATAATTAGGAATAATAAGTGTATATATTACAAGAAGGAAAATCAATGTTTAAATCTAGTATTGAAGAAAAGGGATTTGTAACTTTGTCACATCAGTTAGATGAGTATGGAAGGCCACTACGATAGAAAGAAATATAGAAAGGATAATCATTTGTAGAATACTTTATACTCCTCAACTGCAACAAGAAAATGCCACTGGTATGGAAATCTTTTTTTCTGCATTAAAACGTTCTCATTAAACCAATAGGATCAATCCCAATGATCATTATCGATGGCATTTCCAGGGAAGAACAAAGAAAGTACACTACTCATTTTTTCTGAAGGAAAATAACACATCAAAATCAAATATATTCGCTCCCTCATTTAAATGAAAATTACGGACTACAACATCAACAAATAAAAGAACTTTTAAAACTTCCATTTCGTATCACCATACATGTAGATACAATTCAAAATCCTTAATGAATTGATCCCTTCCAAAGTTTGGCTTTTCCGAATTCACAAAGTTAAGAAAGTGGAAAGGAAACAGAGATTCAAAGATAGACAAAGAAAACAAGAGTGACAGAGGTAGAAAGAGAGAGAAAGGAAGAGAAAAGGGAAAGTCATTTACCTTGACAATAAATTGTGGATCCAGTGAAAAATATAATACTCCTTTCTCAACACTGATGTTCTGCACATGTTCAGGGCATGTAATCTGCAGAGTGAAAAAGCATTACAAACTTTTATTCAAATTATGTAAAATTAACTTTCATCTCATTCTCCACATATTTTTCACTAACTTTAATAACGTTTATCTTATTTTGTAGAATGTAAGATCACCAAACTCATCAATTAAATGAAACATTCTAATCAATGTTTATTAGGCTATTTGATCAATTTACTAATAATGACATACTTCACGTTAGTGAACTAGTTTGTTATCCTTACCTGTACATCAAAAGCAAAGTCAATTAAAGTTTTTTTTTTTTAAAGCAATATTCTGTACTAAATCTGAGTGTACAGTTTGATGAACACATCAACAAACTGCAGTATTAAAATTACGTAGCATTTTCCAAAATCATCATCATCTTCTTCTTCTTTTCATCGTCATGGTTTCTATTATATTGTTATTATCATATTATTAAGTATTTTTATCATCACTATATAATTATTATTATGATTGTTATGATTATCATTATCATCATTACTCTTATTATTATTATCATTATTATCATCATTATCATCATTATTTTTTGTTATTATTATTATATTTATACATACCTTCTTGGCGATTTTCAAAGCTGTTTCATTGAGTACATTGAAATCAGGACGCCTTGAGCGAGAACCATTCTCCTCATCAGAGCTCAGTGAAGTCACAGGGAATCCAAGCTTGAGATCAGTGCTATTCATAGGCCAAATAATGAATTGAGAATAATGAGCACATCATTATGATTTATATTTCAGGAATAACCAAATATCCATCAATATTCTTTGGAATATTTCTCTTTAAAAATAGGTGACTTTGATACTTTTCACAAATTGAATTGATTACGCCCTATCAAAAAATGAAGAAATACAATGTAATTATTATCATCATTATCATTATCATTATAATTATTTCTATTATCATCATCATCATCATCATCATCATCATCATCATATCATCATCATTAATATTATCATCACAATTATTTTCATTCCTAGTATTATAGTCATAGTAGTTAGTATTAGAAGTATAGTATCATCATTACCAACCATTAATTTTATTATAGAGTACCTTACCTGCTCTTTTTGCCTTTCAATGCTGGGGTCAGAAGTGGAAAGATGACATCCTCTGATTGAGCAGTTACTTTAGCTACCTATCAGCCAATGAAAACTTTAATTTAGTCAACTTGTATTAATCTGTTGTTTTGATTTATGAAAATAACTTTGCTTACATAATGCAACAATTCTGTTCTTTGGGGATACATAATTAGAGTCATCTGGATAAATTCCCCACTTCAAGTTCGATCACCCATGGCCATGTGCATTTAAATGTAAACTGCAGCACCACAGTGATAAATTTCATCTAATTATGTAAAATAATAGAAGAGGAAAGACATCTAGAAATAATTTTTTTTAAAGCCTTTATAATTAAAGGTGGAAGAAAAATGATGAGAAGGAGAGAACAAGATGAAGAAGAAATATAATGAGAAAAAGAGATATACAAGAAAAGGTGTAAGAAAATGGATAAGGATAAGGGTGAAGCTGAAAAGAATAAGTCTACATATATGAACTAGATGAAAATTAGACATAGATGTGAAAATAAAATATATAGGCCTATATACACCCCGGCCTGTATTAAACTTTAAATAGAAAGAGATTGGGTATTAAAATAAATTGAAAGCTAGAAATTGCAAAGGGGAAAAAGCTTAAGAACAATAAATATGGTAGCTATATTAAACATGAAATAAACCTAAAGTCCCGATTGCAAAAAAAGAAGTATTCAGTCATTTGAGTAGAAGAAACAATAGAAAAGAATAGACTCCAGTCTAAAAATATAGGAATTACTATTAGAATAATTGCCACGATTCCTTTCAAATTCAATATTGTATTACTATTAGGTTAGGATCTACAATTATTATAACAATATGTAATAATAAATCATGATTAAGTTAGTACATGGGGAGGGAAATAATTGCAAAACGAACAGGAGAGGTGATTCGTAGAAAACTGAAAAGGATAATTCATACTTCATAATCATTGAGTAAAAATGTTAATATTAAAGGATGAAGAACTCAAGAAGTTTATTCTTTTTAAATGAAGAAAAAAAGAAAGAAAAAAGAAAACGCACAAATTACAGGAGAGGGGGCTGCCACCCGGCACATCCCTGCCCCAACAACTAACAGTTAGTCTTAGACAGAAAAAACAACTAAATAATGTAGACTCTAGGCCTAGCGCTAAAGAGTCTACAAGTACAAGTACAAATACAATACAAATTGCATTTTCAAATCAAGTTCTAAGACACAACATAAAAATGAGCACATGGGACAACACTGTCGTCTGCCACGACTGTCTGGCAGTAGTAATCGCAAATTATTTCCTTTTAAAATAAAATGTAGCAATCAGAATCTTACTCACCTTCCTTGCAATTAGTCTACGAAGAATTAAGGACATATTGCTCTTTATTGGACAAGCGCAGTTTAGGGATAATTGAAAATTTAAGGAAACGTATTCGTAAGTTCTCCACCCAATCCAACTATATTTGTCGCTTACTTCAGCAAATAATGAAGTTAGTCGAAATAAATTAACATATTTCGTGCGTCGATCCTTTGAGGCGAGGGCCAGGGAGAGGATCGGGTCAAACACGGTTTTCCCTAGCTGCAAGCATAAATTAACGATGAAAATAGTTGGACTAAGAGAGGATACAAAAGTTACCCTGGAAAATATAATTTTTGTTGGAAATGTTATTCCTGTTGCCATGCAGATAACTGCGACCGATTGTTTTTTGTTAGGAATATCTCATATTTACTAAAGGAGAAATGGTTAGAGTATGACATTTTCAGGATACCTTCTTCTTACATCTGCAAATGCAATCATAAGAAAGAAATTAAAAAAAATTTTCATTTTGATTACTTTGCATAATTTCTTTAAACTAGTAATGAAAAATGAATACCGGTGCATCAAATCCGGAGGCCTATAAATCAAAGATAATAAAAATAAAAGAACGTTCAACGTTGATTGAAATTAATGAAGGCAATAAACCGAATAGATGGGAAACATAGATGAATGTGTAAAACCTAAATTAAAATGTAAAGTAATGCAGTTGGGAAAAAATGAAAAAAAAGAAGAAAAAACCCAGTAGTAATTTGCAACTGTAATGCTTTAAATAAGGATTTTGCAAGTCATACTCTTGAGCCTCATATTCGCCCCATCCCGAAAAAAAAGAATATCAAACCATCTTCGTCAGCACTGTCATCAATCATTAGTACTACCATCATCGCCATTACCATCACCGCCCCCACAATAATCATAATCCATAATTCTCATCAGCATTATCACCACACCAACATCATTAATCGTACATGCACCAATTAAAAAAACTCAATGTCAGGAGTCAATTGATCTTCATACAGTTAAGCCTTACATAGTCGACATAAGATTATCATGTTATATATAGTTATCAAAAACATTAGACTTCTAAACCAGCCAGCATTATCACCTGTCCAGTGATAGATAAATCATCATCTTCATTGATCAACAATAATCAAATTCAGTATTAATACACTCATCATCATCATTATCATCATCATTTGAAATAAGGAAGAGTAAAAAATGCAGAAAAAAATACTAAAGTGATAGGAAGAGAACTCTATCAAACAGACATAGTCCTACAAGTACATGCACAGAAGGAAAGAAAGTTTTTTGACTAGATAGACAAAAATTCTTTGGGGAAAAAGCACAGAAGAGAGGGAGAGAAAACAAAAGAGGTGAAAAAGAGACAGAGAGAGAGAGAGAGAGAGAGAGGGGGGAGGGGGATAGTGTGATATATATAGGGAAAACTACTTAGAACAAATTAAAATTTATAAACCGAATGTATTAAATATGCAAGTAATAGTAACATTTTCCTTTTTAATATCTCTTTTATACAAGTTTAAATCACAAAACAGGATTTACAAGATAGAACTTATTTTCTAAATATACAACATCACACACGCACATCACAAATTAAATTATATATTCCATGACACTTTTAGATAGACTGACTTTTGTAGGATATAAATACAGAGCTTTTAGGCATGCCATCAATATAAAAATGATTCCACCAAATCACTTATAAATCATTCTTCCCATAAATAACTGGACATATGATATGTCAGTAACTCTTTATGCAGAGACGTTGACAAAATGTATCAAATTATTACTTTTTCTTCAAAAACTGACCATGTCACGTGGAAAAAGATTGGTACCCAAGTTTTAAGCCATTATAACCATCTAATTCAAACAGTGAGTCGATCAGTTCACTCAAATTACAACCTTCTGATAATCTAATATTTATATGACTTCTAAACTTAAAATAATCCCACTGTCTTTATCACATCATATGTGTTCAAATACAAGTTGCACATACAAATGTGGAGAAAATTGTGAAACGAACGATCCTAATAAATGTTAAAATAGGCAGCAGTATATCATATATTAAAATAATTACATTGTGCACTCATTTTGGGCTACATTCGACCTCATTTTCAATACAGAAACATTGTAATGAGAAAACTAATTGTAATAATAAAACGGTGAACTGTATGTGACTAGAAGTAAGCTAGTACATGTATCTTCATCTCAAGGTGACGTAGTGATTCTGTCATTTCAGTGCTGACAAATACACTTTTACAGCAGTCCAATAAGAGGTATCATGTCATATCGCACTGTACTTGCTTCCACAAAATTTAACTATTGACATGTAAATAGCAATTTATATGAGAGTTATAAAGCAATCTGAAATATATAGAAATTATTTACCAAACCAATATTGTATTGAATCAATATATTGGTATGAATTCTTCTTAATTCTTGAAATATTTTCAATATAACAATATCAAATGCATGGCAAAATTTATCTGCATGGAAATAAAATCTTGTGCAATTTCCTAAGTGGTGATTTTATTACAACCCTTCATTCCCAATACATAATTGTTTTCCTACTAGATAATCAATCATATTTCTGGTTGAATTCCATTAAATGTTTAAAAATCCTGACATTATTTGTTTTAGAGTTTGATTACTCCCCAATCCTCTTCCAACTCCTATAGTAACAACCTTACCCTAGTCTATTTCATGCTTTCCCAGCTCTTCTTCATATCAGTTTGAGATTGTCCATTTCCAGGACATCCCATGCAACTTTTATGAAATAGTTGTAAGTTACAAATTCCTATTTAGTTTGTCCGTCTCTTCTGCTCATAAGCAGACTTCCCTATCATATAAAATCATCACTTTTAGTGGATAATTCTGAGTCTGGAGACATACAGCAACTATTGTGACACTATGCAATTACTGAACGCACTCTATCACTGCTTTGAATCCAACTTGAACATATTTTAATCCGTTAACTCTGGGAACTGGGTGGTCGCTGTATTAAGCCTATGGGAACGAAAGAATTCAATAGTCAATGTGTTAACGCCAGATCTGACCAAGGAAAGACATCTCAAACACTTTATATCCAGTGGAAAGGTATTACATAAATAGCTACTAATGGGGGAAAAAATAATTGTCTATCTTTTCATTACTCCAGGCATCCTTTCATCCCAGCCAGCTCTTGATAAAAGACCATGTCTATTCTGGGAGGAGGTCATCTCCTAGTTCCTCGTCTCCAAACTCATCCTCAGCGTCTCTCTTCCTCGCTGCTGTCTTGGGTCTCTCTGCAGATGGGCCCAAGGGATCAATGTATGATGCATCTGTGTATAGAGACAAAGGTGTAAAGTGAAAGGTCAAAATGTTGGAAGAATTTAAAGAGAGTTCCCCTGAGTCCAAGATTATGTATTAAAGAATGATGAAGACAGCTTTCCTCATTTTCCTGTTAATCTACCCCGGTATCTTGTTTTTTAACAAGTCAAGAATGGAATAATCCTAATTACAACAGCAGGAATATGGCAAAGACAATATGTTTAACCTCCAATCGAACTGATGTACATTAGCATTCATAGTGCACCACCAATGTTGTAATTATTCTGAGGCACAGAGGGGTATTGAAAGGAAAGATTTGTTAATAAAAAAGAGAGGAATAAAAAATAAAAGGAATACAGCTGAAACATTAACAATTTCTGAGAGTATTACTTACCGATGTTCTTTTCCTCTGCTTGGTACACACCACTCGTTTCAGGTAATGCTGCCCTCATCCTACCGCTGCTACGGCGAGCGCTTGACCGCCCGCTGTTCTGTCGACTGCTTGTTCCACTGCCACCCCTTCCTGAATCTGTTAAAACAAAGCGATGAATTTCAACTATTGGTTACTTTCTCCCATTACAGATCTACATGTACAGTGCAGTTTTGAACACTATTCTACAATTATGCATTTATATTATATTGACTGGGCTTGAGGGGTTCATCAGATATATTGACCAAGTTAAGATCATATTGCCCCGAGTCGAAGACAAGGGCAATATGGTCTTAGCGCGTTCAATATGTCTGATGTACCTGAAAGAATCCCTGTCAATATAATTATTGTTACCTATACAAGGCATTTTTTTACAAATGATATGACAACTTTGGTACCAAGCATGATTTTTACTCACCATGTATGCATGTATAATTTCCCTTACTCTTGTCCAGAGATGAAAATGTATGAAAATGTCGTGACGTAAATTGTTACCGCGCGTACACTTTAACGCGTACACAATACTGTGCGTATGCACTTTGATAAATGCATGCGCACTGACAAGAAAGAGTGGAATATGGCAGAATGTTGCCCTCTGATTTAGTACTAGTGGTCTACGGGGAAAACCCGGAAGAAGGCAATATGGCAAATGTTGCCCGCTCCGGTTTCGTATTCGGAGTGGTGTGCAAAATACGACTTTTTATTTTACAGCTAAAATGCCTTGTATTGGTAACAATCAATTGTCCTTATCTACTTATGTTGATTTTGTTTTCTCTTAATTGGCACTTAACAAATCTTTTTAATTACCCTTAATTGATTACAGTAAAAAGAAAAGAAAAAAGGGACAGTGGTATCTGATTACATAACTGAAACTGGCAAAACGAGTGTATAAACATACATGTATAAATGAATAATAGGCCTCTACTTAATTTTGACCAAATCTTCTCACTAATGCAAATAATTATTTCCTTTTATAGATATGTATAGCCTCAAAAGATAACTGCACAGGACAACATATATTTGTACACTTCACTTCAGTCAATCACAAGAACAACAATACAATAACAAAAGAATTTTATGTCATTGAAGGAAAGTTAATAAAGGTTCGCACTAAATATAAAACACACAAAGGTTGATTCTGATATAATAGGAGCAAATAAGTCATGTGTAGATTCCAAATGTTAAATTATAATTATAATAATAATAATAATAATAATACAAACAAAAGTTATAATAATGATAATAATAATAATAATGATAATAATAATAATAATAGTGATAATAATAGTAATAATCATTATAATTTTTAGCATGTGATCACGCAAGCCACTGATAGACTCAATATATTATGACATCTGTTGAAGATAAATTTCCTATGCAAAAGTTATGAAATTTGTTTAGGTTAAAAGTTATTTGCCATGCTTTAATAGAAATTTAAATTCTCTAAAGAAGTGCAGGTTGTACATATGCATTTTCAAATCATAGCTTTGCCAATGTTGAAATTTTGAAGGGAGAGAAAGAGTATGCACATGCAAATAAAGTTACTAGCACTTAGAGACTTTGGTGGAAAGCGCTTTATAAGCACCGTTTTATTACTATTGTTACTATATCAAATGAGCTCCTACATAGAAAGAAACCTTAAGTGAATTTGAGTTTTGGATAGCATTTTAAGCTTGATTTAAACAGCTACTATCTAAGCAAAAGCAAAAGCAATATCATAGCTATTGAGCGACAGAATTACTTGGCTTGAAGGGGTGTGGTCCAGTGGATATAGGTCATAATATGAGGATCAAATCCCTGCCATGGCACTAATATCTACATTGATCTACCCTTGCCATTCCCATCAAGGCAATGTAAACAGGCCCCCCAGTATGAAAAAATTCTTCACGCAAGCTTGAGCGCCTTAGCATGGTAGCTATAGGCTAGGCTAAGTTAAAGAGGGGTAATATGATTACAAGGCCCTCAAGTAGAGCAACATTAATACTGTTGATTCTAACCTGGATAGATAAGACAAGGGTGGTATTCTGAAAACAATGTTATCTACTAGTTTGTAAAACAGTATTAATTGTCCTAATAACTCTAAATTCGGACAAGCCATGGATTTATGTCTACCTTCGCGCACCAATGGTCAGTGTTACCCAGGACCAAAATCCAATTGAAACCAGTTGAAATCTCCAACTGGTTTCAATTGGTTTCAACTGGTTTCAATTGGTTTCAATTGGTTTCAATTGGAATACAAAATTTCCAGTTGAAACCAATTACCGAACTGGAAAATATTGTTATGGGGTGTCATTTCCAGTTCAAACCAATAAGAAGTGCAACTGGAACCAGTAAGATAATTTTTCCAGTTACTCAATTGGTTCCAGTTAGAAGTCATTTCCAGTTACCCAACTGGTTCCAGTTAGCATTCATTTCCAGTTAGAAGTCATTTCCAGTTACCCAACTGGTTCCAGTTAGAATTCATTTCCAGTTAGAAGTCATTTCCAGTTACCCAACTGGTTACAGTTAGAATTCATTTCCAGTTAGAAGTCATTTTCAGTTACCCAACTGGTTCCAGTTAGAATTCATTTCCAGTTAGAAGTCATTTCCAGTTACCCAACTGGTTCCAGTTAGAATTCATTTCCAGTTAGAAGTCATTTCCAGTTACCCAACTGGTTCCAGTTAGAATTCATTTCCAGTTACCCAATTGGTTCCAGTTAGAAGTCATTTCCAGTTACCCAACTGGTTCCAGTTAGAATTCATTTCCAGTTAGAAGTCATTTCCAGTTACCCAACTGGTTCCAGTTAGAATTCATTTCCAGTTACCCAATTGGTTCCAGTTAGAATTCATTTCCAGTTACCCAATTGGTTCCAGTTAGAAGTCATTTCCAGTTACCCAGCCAACTGGTTCCAGTTAGAAGTCATTTCCAGTTACCCAACTGGTTCCAGTAAGAATTCATTTCCAGTTACCCAATTGGTTCCAATTAGAAGTCATTTCCAGTTACCCAACTGGTTCCAGTTAGAAGTTCAACTGGAACCAGTAAGATAATTTTCCAGTTACCCAACTGGTTCCAATTGGAAAATATTTCCAGTTACCCAACTGGATCCAATTGAAACCAGTTAATTTGCATATTATCTGCTTGTGTGCAGATCAATGTTTTTATGTAATTTATTTTGATTTACAACGTATTTATTAATTAATTTTCATTTGTAAGTAATGCATTTGTTTTAGATACATATAAAGATTAATTAGCAATGATAAGCATGTTCATAAATAACATATTGTTTTAATTACAACAGATTAAAAGTTGATTTGTAAAACACTAACCATGGACAGAATACATCAAATACAAACATATAGGCCTATTTCCTTGCTAAGTATATTATATGAAATGGTCTGCATATTATAATGCCCTTTACATTGTAATTAATGTAGACATATAACAATGCTTCTGTGTTGACATGAGCGATAATTAGTGCATGAGCTAATTAACTTATAACTAATTAAGTTTATGCCAACTGTAAGTTTCAATTGGATCCAGTTTCAATTGGATCCAGTTGAAACCAATTGAAACCAATTGAAACCAGTTGAAACCAATTGAAACCAGTTGACCTATTGAAACCAGTTGAAGCCAACTGGTTTCAATAGGAAATGGAACAACTGGTTCCAGTTGAAACCAATTAGGCAACTGGAACCAGTTGGCAATTGGTTTCAATTGGAACCAGTTGGCAATTGGTTTCAACTGGTTTCAATTGGAACCAGTTGGCAACTGGTTTCAATAGGAACCAGTTGTTCCAATTTCCCTATTGAAACCAGTTGGCAACTGGTTTCAATTGGTTTTGCTCCAATTGGTTTCAACTGGATTTTGGTCCTGGGTAGTTCTGCGCAATGTCATTTTCTGAATGACAATTAACATTGTTTTCCCTAAAATAAAAGATAACATCGTTTTCAGATTATGGCCCGATTACTACTATTACACTTGTTTTATACATGTTACCCCACACCTAAACTTACCAGATGGGCTATCGAGGCGGTCGTCTTCCAGACCCCTCCTCGTGCCACTACCAACTCGCTCTGAACCTGACTCACCATACAAAGAACAACAACACACAGAACCAGTGCAAAGGGTGTGAGGTATTAATATTGGGATTAGGGGTGGGGTGGATGGATTCATTACATAATATTTGATTGTACTACACATGCTCCTGCAACATTTGATGAAACTTGATTCCAACCCGAACCGAACCCTCCATTTTTGACGAAAATAAAGCCTGGAGCAAACGTTGCATCACCTATGTGTATCATCTATCCACTCTTGTGAATCATGTACAATCTTGTACACATTCATCTTGCCATGGCATACATGTACCTGCACATATTTGGTAGTATTTAGTACAAATAATACAAGTACATGTACACCTTGGAAATGTTTTCAATGCATAGGGACGTACTGGAACAAGTGAAACTATTGCTTCAATGTGTAAGGAATGAAATGACTAATGGTTCACCACTTGAATAGAGAGCAGCCATGTGAGTGAGATAGGTGAGTGATTGGTTAAATGGTAGATATAAATAAATAGCAATGCAGGGATAAGATGTCTTACAGCTACTGTAGGGGCTATTAGATATGGCAAGATATGTGATTAGATAAATGTTGTAGCTGTTATAGAGACCAGTAGTAGATAAAGTAGGTGTCAACTGTCAAGATGAGGTAAATGTTGAAGTGAGTGCTTGTTTTCATTGTACAAATTTAACAAATGTATATGGATCTATAACTTATTTGGCAATTGCAAAGGGGTGAGTTTGAGATGGACTGCAGTGCATAAAATTTAATAATGGTATACTTGTTGAAAATAATTACCATCAAAACTCTACTTTTAAAAGGGATACTGTTTTCACAAATAGTAACCAAAGGATTGCTTTTCATTTACATTTTCCCCAAAGTTATATGTCTTTTGTTTAGTCTTCCTTGTAAATCAACCTTATATAGGTCAATTGAGAGGTGAGATGATGTTATTGCAAAATGATATGTAAGTGTTTGGAAAGTACATGTTGTATGTATTCATAAACTATTCATAACCCCAACTTTGCCTGAACACAAATATTGAAGGTTTCTTTCAAAAATGATTTGAAAGTCTGCTGTCAGCAAAGTGTCCCTTCGGTGTGCATGTGAAACTGACTATCTTCAAATCAATTAATTATTACATCACATGATATTTATGTATAGGTATATGCAGTCAAACCTGTCTATAGCGACCACCCAAGGGAAACACAAAAAGTGGTCTTTGTAGACAGGTTCCTTTAGTACATGTTTCAATGAGAAACCATTTTCAAGGGAAACAAAAAATGTGGTCTTTGTAGACAGGTGGTCTTTGTATACACGTGGTCACTAAAGCAGGTTTGACTGTACATATACATGTACACTGGTCATGTAGCACTAATGCCACATTACGCAAAATGGCTAAACATCAGGCTTTATCACTTGTAAAAATTAAATACCAGTTCCCCAAACAACATACAAGAAATTCACCATGGCCCCAAACCCACTCCCTTGAAAGAACAAGAAATGTGCGACTGTGCCAAATAAAAAGGAAACTGTGGAGTTTAATACATGTACAATCAAAGATAAAGAAGTGTTTTTTGTGCATATTTCTGGTTCCTTTTTCATGAGGAACATCCCTCACCTCTAAAGTCTACATGATAGCAGCAAAAAAAAAAAAAAAAAAAGTAAAATGGAATACGATTTATTGAACTTGAAATATTTGTTTTAAAGAACAGGCTCAAAATCTTAAAGTGTAATCCATGAGGCATTTCTTGTGCTATCAAGAGCAAGCATTTTACAATTTTGTAAGTTCACCTTTCATGCTTATAGCTGCATAATTTTCATGCTTGAGATGAAGAAGAGAAAATTGTAACTTAGAAATAATAAATTAATCTCCTCCTCACACATGTGCTAATATGTTAAATACCAAACATATTTGAAAAAACTCAAATCTGGAATATATTACAAAAATAATATTTTGGGCAGCACGTTCCGCATTTTGATGTACTATTTTCTGCAATAAATAAACTTGGCAAGGAATGACCTTGAAACTCCTTTGTTTGCATGTACAAGCCATTTTTTGTTAAAGTATATATATATATTATGTAATTATGTTTTATTCATTTTATTAATCAACATAAAATATTGCAATGGTTACATTATTCAATATTGACTTTTCAGCTAAACAAAGATGATATGTGAAAATTCTTGCTTTTGTTGATCCTAGTATCATTATTTTTTTAACAATGATTTTGGTAGTGATGCAGTCTGTGAATCAAGTATTAAGTCGATAAAAGGACAATTAAATCAAATAAAATGTGTATTGAAATCAACATTTCTACGACAGGTACCAAATGATAGATTATCCACAGCATTCAATTCTTACACATTTGTAAAATACTTTGTATTGTTAATTTGTATTCATCAAAATGAGAATATTGAGTGACTGACCGGCACAGCCTCTCCTTGGGGGTTACTTCATTAATCACATCAATAAAAAATGATAACATTCTATCATGTTTAAACATAAAATGAGGTATTAATGTGTTGGTGTATATTAAAGTGTAAAGCATAAACATGAGGAATGTGATAGACATGTGTAGGGTAATGACTGACCTGCACTTCCTTGCCTTACGCCCCGACCGCTACCACGTCTGTTGCCACTGGTGGCTCTCTGAAGAGAATAGAAATTACAGGCTTTGATTTAGTTAATTGGTCCACATCAACATTGGTCATTAGTATACCCTGTATCCATTTTACACATTACTTGAAGCAGTTGTTGTAAACTTTTTTTTTAATTGCTCCATAATGGTTGCTGTCACGGGATACATTTTTTTTTTCCAATGTAAAAAGAAAGGAAATGTATAGAAGGGAGGGGCTCCATACTACAGATGTTGAAGAAAGAGTGCCCTACATTATCTTGACAATAATTTCATACAGTACTTTGGCCATTCAAATGTATTAATTGTGAGGAATGAAAGGAAACAGTTCAAGCAAATAACAGAATTCACTGGCGGAAAAAGACAGAGAGGGAGAGACAGAGAGACAGAGAGAGAGAGAAAGATGGGTAGACAAAATAAAGAGAGGGAAAGACAGAGACAAGGAGAGGGCCTGGCCAGGGTAGGAAAATGGCCAAAGGAGAGTTTTAAAAAAATACACAAGAGTAGGAAAGACATATATGAACAAAAAAAAACAAAAGAAAATCTATTAAACCTGTTCTCTGAGTTCTTTAGCTTTCTCTGCCTTCTTCAGTTTGGTTGCATACGTTTGCGCATCCTTCAGCCCAAGATCAGAGCAAAGACGTACTAAGAACTTCAAACCTGCACAAAGAAAATCGATAAAAGAATTGCCATCAAAACAGCGGTCTGTTTAATACATTATATGCACTATACTGTACTTGACATGTATAAATTTCATATAGCTCAAGTAAATATGCCCAAGAAAATTTGATATGTATTATGCAGACTTTTGTCAGGTTACAAAATATACTTCACAGACATCAATGCTTTGCCATCAAAGTACTTGTTAATTATTTGAAACGTTATTGATTGATTATGGTATAATCATATCTTTGTCCACCTGAATTACATAAAAAAATGTTTTTTTGCTACCTCCTCAGGAAATATCATCTACGTCCCATAATACTGTCTATGGAGTAGTGATAATAGATTAACGGTTTTATTCCACTTACATTCTACATTATCTGGGAACTTCTTATGAATCTTCTTGTATGTTTCCAAGGCTTGCTGGTAATTTCCTGCATTAGAAACAGGGAGAAAAACATAGTTATGTTATCTTCATGGACATATATGGAGGGACAATAAGCCACTTTACTACTAGTTGTCTAAAAGACCACTCAAATATTCCAATGAAAATTTGTGTCATGTACATGTACATGTATAGTTAGAAAAAAATATAGTTTCTAGATTTTAAAAACATGTCTTTTGAAAGCTGAAAACTAAGTTATTTTTTCAACATTAAATTTTTAGTGACTTGTATTGTAGGTTTTTACTCAGTAAGAAGTTTTCAGGCATTGTTTTTTTTTAATAATAATTCTCAAGGTTCTACCTTGATATATTACACACATTGAATCATATATCTAAAGAATCATTCCTCTGCATGCTCCACTAGAATTTTTGATAATCTAAAACACTCAAAATGTTGATTCTTACCGCTTCTCCTATGACAGCTAGCTATCATGAGCTGCCATTTGACTTGGTTGGGTTGGATGACTGCCGCCCTCTCAAAGTAATGAATCGCTTTCTCTACAAACTGAGAGTCGATGAAGTACGCCCCTAACCACTCTATAATCTCAATGTTGGATGGGTAGTAACGGAACGACTGCATGAGGGATAACAACAGTGGGTATTGTTATAAAGATCAGATATTATTATTCTGGAATTCTTCTTTTAAGGTGTGATCGATCCTATTCAACAAAAAGTCCTAGAATCAACAACTCTTTATGGGACAGGGTCCAGGTATTATGTAACAAATTTATAAAACAAGTTTCCCAGACATAACACAATATGGCTATTTGTATCGCCTATAGTATTACCTACATATATTTTGGCTATAGTATCACCAATATGACAATATGTTGTCATCCAAGGAAATACTCTTTTCAATCATTTTAAATAACCTTCAAAAGAGCAAGGCAAAGTCTGCTTGATTGATCCACAGTACAATTTGCATTGCCAGTGTGAATGCAAAGGTATATGTAGTATCTCTCGCCCACCAGCCTGCTAGCATGGTAGATCAAACCAAACTGGGTTTAGGTAACACGACCATCAAATATATCATAGCTCTCTCTCTGTCAAAATACTTCACAGTCCCAATATAATTTCTTTCACGATAAACAGTGACAATATTTTTCAAATATCGTTTGAGATCAAAATGTTGTATTATCATGGTTAAACTCAAAGTTAGATATTCTTTTTTTCTTCAACATTGCAATATCATGCAGCCCTAATCTAAGGTCTAGAGGGCTATAATACTCACTTCAAAGTGGTACTGATATGCCTGTGATTTGTCACCCTCATTGTCGTAGAGCTCTCCCATCCTGGACAAGATACCAGGATCAGTTGGTACGATGCCAATGAGCTGCATGAACCACTCACTGGCTTGAGGAATGTCTTCTAGCATCTCGTTGCTATACAGCGACAAAGGTCAAGGAAACTGTTTGGCTCATTTAAAAATTAGGGTTAGGTATGTATAGTAGGAAGTACAGTTTTCTTCAAAGATGAATGAAATTATAAATATTACTGATTAACATGAACAACATTTGCCAACATTAACCAACTTTTTTAAAGAAAATGTTTTGGGGGTTGCATAAGATATATATATATACCAGTATATGATTACGATTATGGTTGTGAATACAATGTACTGTTTAGAATAATAAAATTGAAACGGTTCAGCTTCTATATTACAGCCGTACTTATGGAAATTCGTGGATCTCAATCTAACATCATCCTGGTATTTTATTCTAAAATTCTGAGAGTAAAATTATAATTGCATTACCAGTAGCATTTAACTCTTATTTACTAGGCTAACCTGCAACAAAATCTAAGAATGGTCGCTGGAACCATCCAAACCCAAAGCAGAAACAAATGACTAGCCATCAATACATTTTTGGAAGACAAAAATTAAATTGGAATACCAGACAGTGCACTGATGGTAATTTTGGATGGGACTATTTGAATACATGCAGTGCTATTCCCAGTGTAAACAAAAATATATCCTCTGTTTTGACATATCACACATGGTATGAACCAACAAAGTATTATTCTTTAAGGATACATTGATGCTATCTGGAATATAACTTCAGCATTATTCCTGAGTATGGCATGGAGTTTGAGGAAGCAATCCAGCGCTGGTTCTAGATGACCAAGCTTCTTGTTAACAAGACCTGAAATAAAATAACAAGATAGAGTCAATTTACAAGATTTTGAAATCATGCAGTCCTCATAATCAATCAAAATTTCAACGACATTGTGTTTTATAACCAACATTAATTAGTACCATGTACACTTAATCAACACGAACACATCTAATATTATTACTTACCTATTTACACCTCTCAGTAGATTTTTAACTGAACCACTAAATATTGTAGCAGCATATCCTAGTATTCATATATTTATATACCTGAATTAAAAAGTAAATACAGGGGGGTGTTTCACAAAGACTAAGATCGACTTTAAGTTGAACTTAAGTATGGCGGGCCATTCATGCCATTGGTTGCTATCCCCATTGGTCTCTAAATTATAATCTTTAGATAATATTTTTCCTTCAATAATGAACTATCAAAAATGTAAACTCTGTAGATTTGAGACCACGATTTGTACGTTCCTTGAAAGACAAATGCCAGTAAATGGTGAGAGCAAACAGTGGCATGAACGGCCTGTTATACTTAAGTCCAACTTAAAGTCGATCTTAGTCTTTGTGAAACACCCCCTGTTATGTTCCGATGTGGGTTCTACTTGACCTGTTGACTACTGAACTCTCTCATTCCCATAGGCTTAATACAGGAGACACCCGTTTCCCGCTGGTAATGGAATGACAGTATGTGCTTCTTCTTTTTTTTAATGAGAGAAAGAGAGAGTCTGGAGAACTTGTATTGGAGGAGTCATGTACATTCTGTACAACCTATCATAAGCAGTTACATTGTTTCAAGTTTCACTTTCTGTACTAAGGCTCACCTAGATTATAGAGCGCTTCTGTGCATGATGCTTCTGTTCTGAGTGCTTCCTGGTAGCATTCCTTGGCCTTCTCAAGATCTCCCTGGACGTACACACAGTTGCCTTTATTCACCAAGGCTGAAAGAAAACAAGATAGAACTAGATGGAACTTCAACTGCACGCAGTCGAAAAATGCCTCCGCCATAGAGCAATTTTACAAACCAAAATGGAAGCAATTTTTAAAATTCAAGTTTGATTGTAATCCATCTGTTGGTTCTAATGATAACACGATCACGAGCTATTTTAGGATACATAATGAGCCCTGTGACCTTTGACCTCGTGACCCCCAAATCTAATCAGTTCATTGACTCTGCAAGATACATACATGACCCAAGTTTGGCGGTAATCCATCAATCGGTTCTTGAGATAACGTGATCACGAGCTATTTTGCATACATAATGAGCCCTGTGACCTTTGACCTTGTGACCCCAAAATCTAATCAGTTTATTGGCTCTGCAAGATACATACAGGACCCAAGTTTGGCGGTAATCCATCAATCGGTTGAGATAACGCGATCACGAGCTATTTTTGCATACATAATGGACCCTGTGACCTTTGACCTCGTGACCCCAAAATCTAATCAGTTCATTAGCTCTGCAAGATACATACATGACCTGAGTTTGGCGGTAATCCATCAATTGGTTCTTGAGATAACGCGATCACGAACGGGACGTCGCACAGACGTGCGTGCGTGCGTGCGTATGTACGCACGGACTGACAACCAGAAAACATAATTCCCGGCTACTTTGTAGCGGAGGCATAAAAAGTAACCATGTATTGCCATTATAAAGAATTAAAGCTCGTTTTCATTTGATTTTTTTAAAGAATGACATGCGCTGCATATGAAATTCAATTGTCAGTGCCTTTGCTTTTTCTCATGAACTGTGTACCCATAAGACATTGAGTGATTTCAAGTACGGTGTTCGGTGTTGGTGTTGGTGTTGAGAGCATGGAAAGGCTGCTAAACCGAGCTCCAACACCGACGGTCAGTTTAGAAGGACGATACCGATCGCGTTATCGATAGCTCAACACCAGCCTCAACACCGAGTGACGTCATACTCTACAGGCGAAAAGTCTTGCAATAAAAGCATAATCCTTTCAGAAATTCCATTAAAATTACATCATATCGAATATCAAATGTAAAGTCATATTAAACGAGCTGAAGACATGGAATTTCACAAGTTGACCTCTGTGACCCTTGACCTACATGCTCCAAAATCTAAACAGATCGTCTTCCTATGGTGATACATACTATCATTAAGTTTGAAGTGAAAATTCTCCAGTGGTTCTTGAGATATCGCGATAACGATCTCAATGTATGGAATTTCATAAGTTGACCTCTGTGACCCTTGACCTTTGACCTACGTGCTCCAAAATCTAATCAGATTGTCTTCCTATGGTGATACACACTATCATTAAGTTTGAAGTTTAAATCTCCAGTGGTTCTTGAGATATTATGATAACAATCTCAATGTATGGAATTTCATAAGTTGACCTCTGTGACCCTTGACCTTTGGCCTACGTGCTCCAAAATCTAATCAGATCGTCTTCCTATGGTGATACATACTATCCTTAAGTTTGAAGTTTTTACATCTCCAGTGGTTCTTGAGATATCATGATAACAATCTCAATGTATGGAATTTCATAAGTTGACCTCTATGACCCTTGACCTTTGACCTACGTGCTCCAAAATATAATCAGATTGTTTTCCTATAGTGATACACACTATCACTAAGTTTGAAGTTTAAATCTCCAGTGGTTCTTGAGATATCATGATAACAATCTCAATGTATGGAATTTCATAAGTTGACCTCTGTGACCCTTGACCTTTGACATACGTGCTCCAAAATCTAATCAGATCGTCTTCCTATGGTGATACATACTATCCTTAAGTTTGAAGTTTAAATCTCAAATGGTTCTTGAGATATCGTGCTAACAAACTCAATACAAGGAATTTCATAAGTTGACCTCTGTAACCTGTGACCTTTGACCTACGTACTCCAAAATCTAATCAGATCGTCTTCCTATGGTGATAAATACTATTCCCGAGTCTTAAGTTTAAATCTTAAATGGTTCTTGAGATATTGTGATAACGGTCAAACGGGACGGACGTACGGACGGACGTACGGACGTACGGACGGACAACCCAAAAACATGATGCCTCCGGCACCACCTTCGGTGGCGGAGGCATAACAATCATAAGCAACCATAACATATCAACTTGAAAAGAGCTTCTGGGCTACGACTCATGTCAATGGAATTATTTGGACTGAGGTCCATACATTAATAATCTTACTCAGACCATTTTGTACAAAAACTACAAAGTAACAAGTCACTTGAAACTACCTATGAATATTTATTTGGAGTGGTTACTCAAGAAAATAAAGATCCAGATCCACTAATATGTAGAAGGTTGACGATTACTCCACATTTATTCTGTGGCTAAATATGGTTAATTATTGTGTCCTTTGGTAAAAATTGGTAACACTAGCTATTTCATACACCCACATAATGATCAGTAACTATGCTAAAAGCTGTAATTGTTATGCCATACTTTTATAGTGACTAACTGAGAACATGCCTTAAATGAAGATGGAGCACATATTGTATACGGTCACTAATCCAATAACTGATACAGACATATTGAATAGTAAATTCAAATTGATTGCACTTGATTGGAGTACTCTTGATCAATCATTAAACTCTTTATAAGACAGGGTTCTGATGTTCACTGACCTGGAGGATTGTATCTATCTGCTGCCATGGCAACCTCAGCATACTTCTCAGCCATGGCTACATCTCCTTGTAGGAAGTAGATGAAGGATAGGTTGACAGCGGCAACGGTAGCACACTTTGATTCCTTCTTCTCAAAGGTCTTCAGAACCTCCACAGCCTGAAAAAAGGGGTTAAGATAAGATGACATACTGTAAGTAGAATAGACAGGGGTACCAGCTGCTTTTCCCCCTAATGGGCCTGACAAGAGCTCCAGACATGTTGGAGCCCTATAGATGGTGTGCAGTCAGAAGCCTAAGAAAAGTACCAGGGTCATGGAATAGCCAGAAAACTAGCATCCCTGAATATAGCATCCCTTGAAAAATAAAATTGAGCGTTCGATCATAGCAATGATCTGATGCATGCACAGTGGCATTAGCTCTGAGCTGCATTTCTTTAAAGATATAGGATAAGGATTGGGCCGTGAATGAGTTTTAGGTAGATTTAAGGAAAGGTTAGGGTATGGTATAGTATATATTGATATCATTTAAATGCAGAGTCAGCATTTACATGAATCTGAATCATTAGGATTCATCAATTCATCAATTAAACAGCCATTTCAAATTGTACAGCAGCAAAGCATACCTGATTGAATTCTTTCTGCTTGAGATACATGAGGGCCTTGTTGATCTCGAGGTCGTTGGCAAGGTCAATGTAGTTGGACTGCTTGACACAGTCTACACACCAGTCATAGCCTGCAGAGAAGCTCTGCTCTATAGAGGGCGCTATCAGCTTGGCTGCAGCCATGACGCACTTCTCCATACTGGCTTTCCTGGAGAGATGGATTAACAAATGAGAAATTATGATGAACATACACATGTAAAACAGAATGTGTGATTTCATAGTTATCACAAAATTCATGCAACATTAGTTCACAGTGATTTTTGGCAAAGGTGTAAAGTAATGTAAAACAAAACGAAAAAATAACCAAAAAATGAATAAAGAAACAAACAAAAATGCATAAAATTTGTTGCAGTCTGGCTAAGGATGCATCTCCCATTTCAACCACACTATAGTAATGCAGGCCCTAATCTTTTTATACTAATTAATGTATATTTTTATACTAACATAATTCATTTAAGGAACATGACATTTCCTCGATGAGAACCAAATTCCCAACAAGTCTACCTTGTCTTTTCATTTCTTTTCTTTTAGATAAGCATACACTTGATTTACTACCCTGTTCAATCCTGAATGCTTTAATCTATAACTTACCTTTTCCTTTCAGCCTGTCTGAGACCATCATTCCTGATTGCTTCCAGGATCATGTTAGCATGCTTGTCATCCTGCAACAGATATGAAGGGCATAAGACATTAAAGATCTTAAAGATGCTTGTTTGTATAATGAAAGATATCATGTATTTTAAAATCCACAGCTTCAATGGGGGGTAAATCCCTGATCAAATTTTTTTTTAATGTGAATAAACCATTGGATATTCTCATGATAAAAATTAAGTTTGTTATTATATCATAAATGTTCTGATGTTTGATAAGAGTTATTCCTTTATATCTGTTGGATCTGTCATTATTGTACTTGGAAGGTACACTCTCCTAAATTTGATGCGAGATGACATTAACAACCTGTCAAAAAGCATTGTAAGATCAATGTGTTATTTATACAGAAGAAGATAACATTCTGACTTTAACGGTCTGAACATTATCAATCCACATTTAGGATAAAGTTACAGAATAATTGAACTGAAAGTCATAGACAGATTGGTCACAAGATGAAATAAAAACTAAGTGTAAACCCAACTCTGAATTAGGAATCTTCTCAATCAAATTCTTAAATGCATGTAACACGAGAAATGGCATGCACATTTGTAAAGTATGGCATGCTTTTAACAGGAAAGAAGGGTTTGATGAAGCATGCAGCCAGTCAGTAAACAAAATAAACAAGAAACAATAACAACAACAAAAGAAAACTAAAACAAAACACACAAATATAATTCAAGGGATAATGAGCACATCATACTATTTGCAATAAGTGTAACAATAAGGAACAAACGGATGGTGAGATAAATGGGCAGCTGGAAGCCTAGATATCTCAAGAGCAACTAGGTGCAATGTAATTATGGAAGCTCATAAAGCCATATGCCTAAGCTTTAGGGCTCCAACTCTATCTCACACTCACCAATTCAGGTATGAAAAGTTCTTCATCCTTTTAAGTTTAAAAGATGAAAGGAAGTGGAAGGAAAGATATATAAAGAAGACACATCAAAGAAAATGATATAAAAGAGGAAAAAAATAACTACAAGAAATACAAATGCCTAGATTCTAAAAACTTGAACCCAATAGTAGGCAGTTAACACACCTTCTAACTTAAATCAATTGGATTGGGAATTGAATTTAGCGGGGAACAAAAATTTAGCACACAAATTCTTTACATGCTATAGAAAAACATTGTGGCAGCAAATTTATTTGAAAGAAAATATATATCACTTCCAGGTATACTACATTACTGAAGGGAAATATGGAGCAGTATTTAGTGTTCCACACTTGCACTTGCAATGCTTTGCTGGTTTTGACAGAGAGATAGAAAGAAGTATAGTATGTTAACACTAAACCTACAACAGGGTAGAGAAGATCAGTACCGCACAGTAAGCATGAATGATTTGTGGTCAAAAGTCAAATGATGTTCAACTTTCAAAATTAATGTGAAGCAATAAGCAAAGGAAATTGAGGAGCCCTATGCATGAAATGAAATGATGCTGTCAAAATTCAGACATTCTGCTAATAGGGAAATGGTAGAATATATAAGTTACACAAAGGAATGATGGGAAAGAAGAAAAAGATCACAATCAGTAGAAAGGAAAAGAAATAGAGAAAAATAACATGAAGAATACAAAGACAAAAGGAGAGACAGAAAAAAGTATAAAAAATAAGAAGACCTACCGGATGGGGCAAGTACTTGTCCTCGTCATCCAGGTTCAGCTCTACTCCCAGGAGCCTCTGGAACGTCTTCTTCATCTTCTCCCTGTCTCCTGTTGCATAGTAACAGAGGATGAGGTTGAAGGCTGTCGAGTGGTCAGACTTCTCAGCCATGATGTGCTCCAGGGAGGTGACAGCATCTGTGTACTGACCCATCTTGACAAAGACATTGGCAATGTTCTGCATTATCTTCATTCTGGAGAGGGGAGAGAAGGTGGGGGAGGGGGTGGGAGAGAAAGGGAGAGAGAGAGAGAGAGAAAGGGGGCAAAGAAATGATAGAAAAAAGAGTTGAAAAAAAGGAAAGTCGTGAAAAAGATGTCATAAAAATATATAAATTATTTGATAATTTGTACAATTTTTTTAAATGTTCCTCATAAACAGTATTTACAGTGGCATAATAAACAGGTTACACCTGTCCTTTATATTCCAAGGCACCAGCTAAATTAATAACAACAAAATGAATTTTAAATATCAAACAGCCCATGCTCTGAACTGAAGGGGGGGGGAAGGGAGGGAATATAAAACAACTTACCCTGATTCCTGTTTTAATAATGGTTGCAATATATGGCAAAAATGCAGAAAGGATGCTTGCCTAACATAGCAAGAACTATTAAGGTACAAAACTAGCATTGAGACTACTAAAAAAAGAACTTTAAAAAACTAACAATCTGATGGAACGACAAAGAATTATGTACATCTATATAAGAAAGAAAAAATACAAAAATGAAAGAATGAATGAATGTCTGTCTGCAAAATGCAAACTTGAACAAATGGGATTTAAGGTTGCTCTTAAAAGACGTTGAAGAATCAGAGATCTTCAGCTCATGTGGAAGTGAATTCCACAGGGCTGGTCAGGCATGAGCAAAAGCGCATGCTTGTTTGAGGCTTGCCCGACATAGCAACAAGTAATGTATGCAGACTAGATTCCAAGTGTTGTAGTTCATTCATCTCAATAACAGGTAATGGAATATCTCATCACTGGGTCACCAGGAAAGAAACATCCATACATTTGAATATATTAGTAAAGCTGTCTGTGCTATCAGGGCTGACTGTATGAGGAATGAGCATAGATTTCACTTTCAGGTGTAATGCCATTGCTATGGCAGGGAGATTCTGAATCAATTACCAGGCGGGTTGGGCATCAACTAGCCAGGGCTTTGCATATCAAGTACTTTGTGATTGTTATGGTAGAGTGGTTCTGAATAGATTGCTATGTTGGTTGAGTATCAAGCAAGCTAGGGCAAGGCAGTGTATATGCTGGTGGAGCCATTTTGTTATAAATTGCTTTGGCTGCAAGTTTGCTCCAAGGTTGCTGCATGGTTTTGCTGGGCAGCACTAACCAGAACTGAGCTGTTCCAGCCAAAGTAGAATTTATCCAAACAGATTGTAAGTTATATTTTGGAATGTCTTCATTGCTATTCTTTTATCAAATGAATGTTTAGTTTGTACCTCCAAAAATGACATTGTTTGATATAAAGTTGACAAGGAGTGATGAGCTGTGAAACAGAAGAATTTATGGTTGTTGTACATAATAAACAGATTTGTCATATAATGAAACAATTTATTATTCATGAACTAAGGAATTTTGTGTTTAATAATTTGCTTTCCATGTCGTTTAATGAAAGTAACTGTCAGTTTTGTTAGTCAGTTTGCTTGTTAATAATTGACCAGTTTACTAATGTATTTCAATAAATGCATGTTTCTATCCAGAATCCCAGTTACCATTCATTTCACCTGCTATGCACAACAAAATATTTATGGAAAGAATACACTTTGTATACATTAGTTGTTGCTATGTCAGTCAAGCTTTGCTGCTGTCAAGAAAAAAATTTGTTAAAGAAGTATGCATAAAATTAGTATTTAGTAAACAGGGGCCCGTTTCTCGAAACCGTCATACCTGTAAGTCTAACTTCTTGACTAAATCAGCGTTAGTAAGCTACTTGTCCGCTAGGTGTTTCATGAAGCCCTCTTAGCCAAGATCAAAGATAACATCCTGACTAAGTAGTTATGACGCGTCCGACACCGTCATATCTCTGTCATAACTATTAAGTCGATGGGCAGCGCCATCACAGGTCATTTATTGGGTAGACTATGGCTGGCAAAAAGGACAAGAAATCCTCCAGCTATGATCTTTCTACACATTCACTTTTTATCATTTTTATATTTGAAAGTCTTATGAAAATATGCCATGTTTATATCTATGGCTTTTTCCACTTAACTAAAATGATTATACGCGTTTATTTCCACATTGTAAAATCCTCGAAGGGATGGGTAATCTGCCACGGCAGGCAAGCCATAGTCGGAAGTGTATTCTCTAGTTTTCAGACCCATATTAATTTCGAGATAAATTCTATCTTCGAATGTGTAAACTGAATAGTTTAAAACATGTGTTTTAACGTTTGGAATGTTGAAGTTTTGTCATTTCAATATTGTGCTGAGTGCTCATGACGCCTAAAACATTGGACAAAACATTCATAATATCGTATTTTTACTAAGAATAATATAAGGGTGTATTTTTATAAACTATCAAATGAAAATATCCAGGGGGTACCCATTTAAAAAACAAAACTGATTCACCGGTCATGAAATGAAATACAATTATATTTTACAAGTAATTCTATGGTATAATCTACTCAAATTTTGAAGTATATTGCATCTCTTATTCCCTGGTACCATTTTCAATCTGTTTTAGTCCTAATTTATTTAAATAATTGCAGTTTGCCTAAAATTACTTTTTTTTTTAATCCGGTGGAATTGCGACTAAGGCTATGTCTTTGCTCCTCTTCTCGCCGATAGTATCGATTTCACGAGATGTCTAGCTAGTAAGCTCTTCGTGAAACGGTTTAGGAAGATCAGAGACATCTCCATAGTTGGCGGATAAAGTTATGACTGTCTTGTCGTTGGTTTCGAGAAACGGGCCCCAGGTCTATTGAGAAAGAAATTGTTCTGATAGTCTTAATCATAGACCTTGTAATTGTAATGCCACTTTAGGACTACCATTTGTCATGGACAATTTGGGATTAATCATGCTAATATACGCTCAAACTCATTAACGATTGTGAATTGATAGTTACTAATGTCAATGAATTATTGATTATTGATTGTATGACAATATGTCTTTTTTTAACAAGAGCTTTAATGTGTGTTATATTTTGGTAATTTCATTTTATGGTGGACTTTGAGGATTACAGGATTTCTTGGAGTACTTATCATGGATTGAGTGGTTCAGAGATTGCAGATTTTCCTGATCTACAGCTTGAAAGAGGGATTACTAGTAGACGAACAAAAACTTTACTAAAAGTTTACCGTGGTAGCAGAGTTTTTGTCAAGACAGGTAACTACAAAAAGTCATCGGAAAATATGTCACCACTCTTGGAAACATCAATGCAAATAAGTATTTTACTGTATCATCCCATCCAATGTTGATCGTATCTTTGCACCTTGGAGAGTCACCATGAATGCCCTCCAAGTTTCTTGGTCGACATTCCGCAGGAAGTCTCACAAACTTTTATTTTTCACATTACATAGGATCAGAGAATTAAACTCCTAATTAAATGGAAGATAATTGTACACATGTGCTTACTCTTTGACATATCCTCACATTTCCGATCATTCATTGTTATGCTGAGATTATCCTAAATACTCTTATCTGAAAGATTTATAATCCAAAACAGGGTTGATATGTAATCAAAATTAAAATTAACTTTGAATAACTTGTATTCTAGCATCATATAATGTTATGTGGAGTTGATCAAATAACCTAATCTAGTCAAACAAAACCAAAGACCTCTGGGCATTGTTTCACCAAACCATCATGAGTACAAGTTTGCCAACATCCTATCGAAATGCATGTTAATATTTAATTCAGTCACATTTCAATGGGATGTCTTTGAACTGGTACTTGAACGTTTTGTGAAACAATGCCCTAGATATCCAGATGTGACAATGATGTAGAAGGTCTGCTGGACTTACTTCAATCTCTTGTGTGTATTGGGCACCTGATCTAGGGCCATACGGTAGTATTTGATGGCCTTGGGGTAGTTGCGTTGCTTGTGGTAGATATTGCCCATGTTCACCTTCAAACGACCTGGATAGGGGAAAAATCAAATGTACACAGAGCAATAAGAATTACCCACAAAGGAATTAGACTTGAACCTCTTCAAAATTAAACTGAACAATCAAAGAGTTTTAAGTGCTTGATCAGGCACACAAGAAAAGTTATTTATGTGATTAGGCAAATCTTTATCTTTATTATCACTAGATGGTCATTGTTGTTTTCAGACTGACTCCTGCAACAGATGAGGTCTTCAAAATGAGGTTTAAACAAATCTTACTTGTGAAGTGTGAAGTGATTCCTAAAACCACTTTGTGGCCCATTCAAGAATCAAATAACAAACTAAAACCTGTAGAGACACGTATTAAAGAGAGAACTTAGATAGGCTCCCAATAGACTACATACAATCCACTGGCCAGGATAGGCAGGATTTTCATGCAAGCAAGCTTGAAAAGTAGCCCCGAAATTTTAAAGTATTTTTTTCTGCCAGACTACAACACCTCTGCAGATAAATACTAGCCTATGACGATGTACTCACCGGCATTAGAGAACATCTTGTTCTTGACGATGACTTGGTAGGTAGTGAGGGCTTCTGTAAACATCTCATTAGCTTCATATTGATTGGCCAAATTGAACAAGACCTATAACAGTAAAATAAATAGAAATTGATTGGGTAAATAATTATATTCTATCAAACATGGATATGAGATTCTCATATGATTCAATGTCCATGAATGAAAGAGAATCTTCAAGAAGGCAAGATGGTAGGGTGTATATACAGTCAAACCTGTCTATGGCAACCGCCCAAGGGAAACACAAAAAGTGGTCTTTGTAGACAGGTTCCTTTAGTTCATGTTTCAATGAGAAACCATTTTCAAGGGAAACAAAAAATGTGGTCTTTGTAGACAGGTAGTCACTATTAAGCAGGTTTTACTGTATAAGGTATCAGATTAAAGGACACAGTATAAACATACTACAATTGCATACAAGCATTTCTAACAGTAGATTTAGTTAAAACTTGATATCACTTGTAGGGGGTAATCTTCATCAAGACCATTCATCTTCACATCCTCTTTAACTGATCAAAGCAAAAATTCTTAGAAAAATAAAAGATAAAGTCAAATCCAAAATTTCAATCTAACAATGGCAAGATAAGGTGACCCCTCAGCCCTCACAGCAACACAATTTACCCTTTTATAGAGTGTACTATAAATTCAACCCCACTGGACTTGTATGTATTTTACATATATTTGGATTAAAAAAAGAGAGAAGAAAATTCTCACCGAGTATGTCAAGTCAAGATTGACCTGTTCGTTGTTACTGAGTTGATCTCTGACTGAACCAAGTCTCCTTTCCTGCCGACCAGCCTCCTTCGCCTTATCAAGAGCCTGATGAATAAACATTAAAAAAAGTTATTTAGGTTTAATGTCACAACTACAATACAAAGTGATGATTCTCATGAGATAATCGAAAAGAATTAGCAGCATCATAAATGTGTCATATTTTACTTCATGTACATTGCGTAGTGAACTTCTTATTATGATGAAAAAGATTACAATCTAATGAACGTCTTTTTGTTTAGGGCAGGGGTATTACCTTTAAACTCACATAAAAGAAGCTAATATTACTTCTCGGTAGCAAGCAAAGCAAATACTGTTTTTAATAACTTTAATGGAGACATAGAAATCAATAATTTGAGCCTTTGCGCACTTAAATTACAATTATATCTCCTATGCATCCAATATAAATTTGAAATTTGAAATGGGAGCAAGTATTTCTGTACTTACCAGGGTGAATTCTCCTCTACTGTGAGCAAAACAGCTTTCTTCTATGAGATCATTCACTTGTTTCTCAAGCTGCTTCACTTTCTCTTCAGCCCTTAGCATAGGAAAAAAATTAAATAAATGAGAGATGCATGAAAACAAAACTATCACAAGAGTGGAAAGGTTTTTAAAAAAGGATATCAAAATGATAATCAGTATAATGAGACCCAGATAACCTTTTTATCAAAAAATATTTTTAAAAAAGGAAATTTTGAACAAATGTAATATGTGAGATATATATATTTTTTGAGCTGTTGTCCATATGGTAACATGGGTCCTCTAAAATTTCTGTGAATAGTCATTTAATCATAATTTCATTATTCTGGGATTTTGTATACACAATATGTCACCACTATTTACTGTGAATAGGGCAAGATGAGAATATAAACTGTGAATAGGGTGAGACAACATTATTTTTGAAATCTTGAACAATACAGAGTACTGGAAAATGATAGCAAAGAGGGTATAGGAAAAGATATAATGAGGATGTGTACTAGCTACAAAATATCACTTGGTCAACTTACGAGTCTTCATTCTTGGTCTCTAGAGGCGGGGCTGGGCCTTTTGATGACTGACCCAGTGGGTCAAATGTTTGACCTGTAAAAGGGTAAATAAAACACAAACTGAATCAGAACTTCTTTTTTTTTTAACGGTCAGGAAAACTGAATTTCTATGGTGTTTCTGAATTCATGAAAATTTGCTGAATTAAGACAATATTGTTTTTTTATAGATACATCATTTTACAGAAATGGCAATCAAGAGAAGAAAAAAAAAATACTTTCATAACTTCTGGATAAATTACTACAAATAAGGTTGCACATTTTGTTCGAACTTCTTGCTAGTCTAAATTCATTTCATAGTCCACATGAAGGAACAAAAGACATGATAATGTCATCTTGAGTACCATGTGATTTCAGCTAGATGTTTGGCTTTGTTGCATAAGGAAGTAGAAATCATTGAATTCTTCAATCATACATTGTAGCAATGATTAGCTCTGTTTGTCAATCACAAAAGCGAAATAATTTTACCTCTGCCTGTTGATGAGTATCCTGCTGCTTTGACAGCAGTCATTGGCCTAGCAACATTGCCATCCTGGGGACAGATAGAAAGAATGACAATATAAAATTTATCTTTGTTGGCATTTCAAGAGTAAATCAGATCGGTTGACAAAACATTGATTAATGTAGGACTTCATCTCCATGGTCTCAGACCACATCAATGTATACAAATGAAAACGTTGATTTCATCAAAGGTGCATGGGCACTTTATAAACCAAAAAATCTTGGCAATTATTCTACCCCCCCCCCCATTTATAGACTTCAAAATCCTATGAAAATCATATTTACTTTTTCACTATCCAGTGTACACGTTTTTTTGTTTTGTTTTCCCTCTTGCAGCGGTATTTTGTACAAACTGCTAGTATGTTAAGTTCAAGAAACATATTCCACAAGAATTGGCTGACAAAAAAGGGACTTTAAAACTCACCTGTGGTGCCATCCCTGTAATAGGCCTAGCTCCCATTGACGATGTAAGACCTGTTTTGAGACGATTCTGATGGAAGAATGAGACAGAGAGATAGGAAAAGTAACAATCAAGAAAATTTATCCTCAATTTTATTTAAAAAAACATAGCTCCTTGTATTCAGATTGATACCATTCAAAATCAGAATACTTGTGGAGAATAGTTATCTTTATGGCAAACATCAAAAGAGCTAACTTCTTTCTCCTTCTTCAATTGAAGTACATCTTGATAATGATACTGATTTATTGTTATAGGGTGGTATTCTCTTAAGTTAAGCTGGGACTAAGTCCAGACTAAACAAGAATTTTAGTTCACACTTCTATGGAATGCTAGGTTTCATCTTCCTCCTTCAATATTCATGACAAAGATAATCTACCAAAGACTTTATTGAAATTCAGTTCATAATCATAGTATCTTTTTCTTCCCATTTCATTGCAAAATTAATTTTTTGGACACTTTTCATTGCAGGATTAAAATAATCTGTACAGGGAAAATGAGTTGGCAACAGGCACTCCATAAAAGTGTGAACTAGTTAAGCCAAGCTTAACTTAGTTCGCGCTATCGGAATACCACCCATAGTCTTAGTCTGGGAGATGTATTGTCACACTTTCACATTGTATATTGATGCCATTTTTCATGAAGACTCTAGCTGTGATCATACTAAACCATATACATGTACATGTACATGTATATATACTTCAAAAGACTAATTAGTCTACTACAGTGTTTTCATAGTATTGCTCATCAACATTATGCTCTAGCGTAGACTCCATTCATTTATACTGTTGAAGGATTAGAAAAAACATTTACTTACCCCTGCTGCTGTTCCCATGATACCTCTCTGTGCACCCATCTGTGAATACATATTAAATTATACAAAAACATGTTTCAATTGGTCTACTTCATCAAAAAATAATTTGGCCAATAAAAGAAGGCTTAACAATTAAATTGGAGAAAAATAGAGAAAACTGTCCACTAATATATTGTTGATACACACTAGACAAGTAATTTTAATGTGTGGAAAATTTATCCAAGCAACTTTGGTTGTTTACAAAGTATGATCTCACAGCACTTGGATATGCAGGTATTTATGATTACTGAAATTCGAAATTTTCAATTTACAACACATATGAAATAGTTTTAAACTAGATGATGTTAATAATATTTTTTTTGAATTTTCATGGGATTATTATTAATATTTTTCACAAGGGGGGGTTCACTAGTGTGGATGCCGCTTATTGAGCTATATGTACTAATTATCTATAATGTTTTCATTAAATTAGCTTCTTAGTACTACTTCTAACTATTCTTATTTAATACAATCAATAACATTTCTTCTACCGGTATTTAATCCATTCTTCTTTCTTGTATGTTCTCCTAGAGCTAGCAACAAAATATAAGGACTTTGTACTACATGTATCTTAAATCTATCACCAACTCATATGATAGATTAAAAAAGACAGTGAATATTAAAGCAAATATGAGTACTTCATATGTAAGCCTGCATGCTGACTAATCCAGCTAAACCATAGAACAGTAAGCAGAGTGCAAGAAGGAAATTCTCACCTGACCCTGCCTAACAGCTGTCATCTATGCGAAAGTTTGAGATGCAGAGATAAAACAGGTTTATATCAGGAAAATAAAGATGAAAGATGAAAGTCTATACAACACTCAGCAAAGAACACTCAACTAAAAAGCATGCACAGAGTGAATAGGGATCACAATAGCAGTTTTAGCTAAAACAATCCTGTGACAAAGTTACAGAAGGAGAACAACAAAAAAGAGTTTGCACATAATATGTATACATGTAGCTAGCCTAATTACATTGTAAAGGAATAGAATATGAGAGGTGAAAAAGTCCATTATAAAATGTTCATGCATTTAGAAAAGCACCAACAAGATGTATAAGAACAAAGACTGAAAGAATGAATGTAATTCAGTCACATGAGCAAACAAATGCCAAATCAACAACAAACCCACCAATTCTTCGCTATTCGAAGTAAGGTAATATCTTGTTCCGTTTGTTGTCAGTCTGGGCAGCGTTTCATGAAACCGTCACAAGTACAAGTTCACCGACATTCCATTGAAACGCGTGTTAAACTTAATACACGCAATTCAATGGGATGTCAGTGAACTTGTACTTATGACAGTTTCGTGAGAGGCTCCCCGGTGTCGGTCTCATCAGTGTGCCTGGGGTATAACCTACAGCTATAGTGACTACTTTTTTTCTTCTCTATATATATCCCAGATTGAATGTATGGTAAAAATACTTGAATGAATGCAATCAGAAATTCAAAGCTCTTTGGACAGAATCAGAGATATATATAACACGAATTGTAAGGACAATATATCGAGACATGCCAAGAGCATAAATGTTTAGGATTTCAAACTTACAGGTGGTCTTCGTCCATGACTTGTTTTCTGTACAGTCTTCTGAAATGTCTCATCTTGCTCTAGATTCTGCAGTAGTAAAAGAAAAATAAATAATTATGTATTTACAATCATCTATAATGTCTATGTACATAAACAACATAAAATTATAGCACAGCATTGTTTTAGGTGACATGTACATGTAAATGTATCTTGCCATTATTCATACTCTTTGGCAAAAAAATACCTTGTTCAATGCAAATGTAGTTTAACTGAAATTTTATGGAACCATGTATTAGTGTATTGGTGCAAACTGAAAGCCCCTGTTCTACTCAAACTTCAAAGATGTAATATTCTGTATGGCTGAAATGAAATGATTATATTTTTCTGTTTAAAAAAATGCCCATGCAACAAAGCCATGATTCATTCAACTGCTTTTTAGAAGCATTCTGGTAATTTAAATTCTCATCATCCTTAGGCAACACACAAAACTATTTCATATCTAAAATATTACTATTATAATACAGAAACCAATCAATTCCTGTAGGTACATGTGTAATAGTTTAACCATATGTCTTCCAAACTCTTACCTCTGTGTCAAAGAATGGATTATATTCATTGTACCCAGAGTACATTTCATCCTCATCCTCTCCAGCAAGGTGCAGGTTCTGCATTGCCATTGCGCTTATAATTCAACTGTCTGGAATTAAGGAAGAAAAAAGAAAATATGGTAATTCAGTTTCATCACATACAAGATATCTTTAGAATGAAAGTGTTTTCAACAAATTACACCTGACCTGGGTTTTACTATTTAGCCAGGGCATAAATCCACAAAACCATCATAAGTTCACAGAGATCCCCCTATCTCATTCTCTCTTGTCTCACTTATTCATTTGATTAGATACCCAGGGCTAGCCCGAGGAGCATCATGCATAAATTAAGAAGTTGCAATAAAAGACACTTGTGCATCCAAAAAAATATTTTTTAAAGGAAGAAGTAGGGTCTAGATGAGGCGACCAACGCTTGCAGAGATTTTTAGAAATATAAGAAATTTGATATTCGATCCATGATTTCTCATATTGTAGACCTAGATCTACACAAATTCATTTAGACCTAGACTAGTTGAAGTTAGTACTAGTTCAATTACTACCAAGTTTTGACAGCAAATTGGTGCAACTAGAAAATGTATCGTCTGGAGATATTCATATTGTGATCCCAAAATTTGATTTCGGATCGGACAGCAATCAATCAAATAGCTAGGGTCTAGACCTAGTCTAGACCTATAAGATAATCGCATGTTTCGCAAGGCAAAATGTCATACAATCAGTGATGGGTACCACTTTTTACTCACAATTTTGATGCCATCTTTAAGTTTAACTTTAAGTTATGTGTAGAATATAATAAAAATCATGAATCGAAAATCACATTTCTCAATAGATCTGGACCCTACAAAGTCCCTAGTCTATTTGTTAAAATCTCTGCCAAGTTTGGTCAACCCATCATAGACATAGGGTCTAGTTTCTTATGTCCAATTTATGAATTGGACAATTACTGATTAGATCTGATCTAGTCTAAACTAAAGACAAAGTCGTATATTAATAGGGTGTCTGATCGCGCACCCGATGTTGTGTGCTAAAATCCTTCCCATAGAGATTGCACGCAGCCCTATGCAGTCTACGTACATCGCGCGATCATGCAAAATTGGTCAATGTTTTTATCACCAAATCGAAATTCAAACCTAAATCGCTCGTGATCCTGAAGGTGAAACTCAATAAATGAGGTGTCATATGAAAGAGCAGGTTTTTCTCCATATTCCCAAAGGGGCTCAATTCGAATTCTAAAAATATCTTGATCAAAACAGCGATTTAAACATCGTTTCCATCATAGCTCCGATCTTTGCCACTTTCCTGAACCGAGCCCCCCAGGCTTATGTAGGGCTAGACGTAAGGAAAATATCCCAGCACTTATTTTTCGCTAGCCCCAAGAGATCACAAGCGATTACAGTTTGAAAATACCCTTCCCACATTTTCGGATCAGCTAAGTAGGAGGCGGGAGCTCGCGCCGCCGATCCCATGGTGATAGCGTAAAATCTGCACATGAATATGCATCGGACCGTATACAGACCGGAAGTGGGTGCCCATTGAAGACAATGGATCGCCGATCGCCTTGAGTTGCGCATCCAGTTTACAACACGCGCGTATGTGTACGCTTGCATATTGCGCAATTCAGTTGTGTTGCTATATTTAGCAAAACAACATAACTCTGCGTGTACGTCTTTTTTGTCGATTCTGACAAAAAAGAGGGTGAATATTGTAGTAGGGTGTCTGAACGATTTTTCAATTTTCCCTTTTGGATCGTTTTTCACCATTTTGGTTGGATAATTGAAAAAATTATTCACTCAGAATAATACATTTCAAATTTCAAGACTCACCGATGTTTCTATCAAAAGTTACAGCCCCTTCAACTTCCTAAAATATTCATACATTTTTTGTAAGAATCGACGAAAAAGACGTACACGCAGAGTTATGTTGTTTTGCTAAATTTAGCACAACAGCTGAATTGCGCAATATGCAAGCGCACATCGTGCAAGCGCACGCTGTTGCTTAAATGATGCGCGATCGGCAATCCATTGTCTTCAATGGGCACCCACTTCCGGGTTTGTAGACACGCGCCCGATGCATATTCATGTGCAGATTTTACGCTATCACCATGGGTTCGGCCGCGCGGAGCTCACGCCTCCCTACTTAGCTGATCCGAAAAATGTGGGAAGGGTATTTTCAAACTGTAATTGTTTGTGATCCCTGGGGCTAGCGAAAAATAAGCGTAGGGATATTTTCCTTACGACTGGGACTACATATCGCCAGGGGCGTCATATCTCATAAGTGGCAAATTTCGAGTTAGCCAGGAAACAATGTTTAAATAGCTGTTTTGACCAAGATATTTTTAGAATTTCGAGATGACGCCCTCTGGAAATATTGGAATTAATCTGCTCTTTCATATGACACCTCATTTATTGAGTATCACCTTCAGGATCACAAAGAATAAAGGTTTGAACTTCAAAAAAAAAAAACTTTGACCAATTTTGCATGATCGCGTAATGCACATAGACTGCATAGGGCTGCGTGCAATCTCTATGGGAAGGTTTTTAGCACACAACATCGGGTGCACGATCAGACACCCTAATTGTAGGGAATTGAAGGGGCTGTAACTTTTGATAGAAACATCGGTGAGTCTTGAAATTTGAAATGTATTATTCTGAGTGAATAATTTTTTCAATTATCCAACCATAATGGTGAAAAACAATCCAAAAGGGAAAATTGAAAAATCGTCCAGACACCCTAATATTAAGACAAAAAGTAAATTAAGAAAATAGGAGAGAAAGTTTTTCAGTTTCCAGTGAATTTGATCACCCCTGTGCAAGTGCGAGCTGTATATTATTATTACTATGTATTAGGGTTAAATGGGTACCGCGTCTGTGCATCGGGAAGGTTGAAAAATGTAAGTTTTATTGCAGCATTACCCACTAGACTAGATCTAGAGGAATCCAACTGTAGATCTAGGTAGATACCAGACGGTTATTTTGCTGTCCGATCCGAAATCAAATTTTGGGATCACAATATGAATATCTCCAGACGATACATTTTCTAGTTGCACCAATTTGCTGTCAAAACTTGGTAGCCTAGGCTAGCTACGACAAGAACCCACTCAAGAACGGACACATTCGCGAACTCCTTCTTCATGAGAACAGTGCATGATTGGAACCAGCTTAAACCGCTTAACCGGAGACTATCGCCCACACTGACCCCGTCAAATTCAAAATTGCCCTGACGTCCCCATCTACAAATTAATACACCCTACCCGCACCTCCAGTTAAAACTCAGACGAGTATTTTGGAGGACCAACCAACCAAGAACCAAGACAAACAGCTCGCGAGCTACGTACCCAGCGCAGCTCAGCTCAGCTCAGGCGGAGCACGACGCGACCCCAACAAGACCGTAGCTAGTGAGCATTCGCGCCAGGAGTCTCGGCAGTACTGTCCACAACAGGGTGATGTACTTAGCGTCGCTGGTGGGCATGGAAACACATCAAGTGTGAAGGGTGTATTTTGAACGAGAAGTGCATTTGCACTATACCATTACCAATACATAGAAGCAAATGATATTATCTGATAAATAACCGATGGAAGCCTTGAAAATGAACTTAAACGTACCAATATTTCTTGAAATTCTAGTCTAAGGATCGCTCTCTAACTCCGCTATTAGGATGGAATTTGTTCCCAGCATGCAATGCGATACTGCTTAAAGGGATTCGACGTAGCGCTGATAGATTGCACACAAGCGCTATGGTATCTAACTTGAATACATGAATCACATTGATTTCTGTGCGCGTGCTTCGCCGTAGTCCAGCCTCTGTACCGTTTCCGTGTCGCCCACCCAATCAGCTGATAAATAACACACCCTCAACGTTGAAAGTAACCATAGCCATTCCTCTCTTTCTGAGGTCTCGATAACGGAAATTTGGGGATAGTGCGATCAATGGAGAGAGCGCGCTGTGTGTGGGATCGGTGCGTGGGTTGGAGAATAAAAACAATGAACGGACTGAATCTGGACTAGCTTCGCCGTCGACGGGAGCCCGAGCAAAACTATCCAACCTGACACAATATGCATAAATAGAGTACAAAATTCATTTGGCAACGATCGAGCGTACGTACGTGTGAGCGTGAAACGAGTGGCGCTTCTATATCTTCCGACTGCCAATTCCAAAGCAAAACAACAGTGCCTAGCTCTAGAGTCTTGTCGAGTTGAATTCAGTCAGCTAGAGAGAGAAACCAGTGCCAGTATCTAATCTAGGCTATTGTTCTCGAATACGCAAGTGCCTTATTGAGAAGGAAATTTTTATCCATTGGTCTAGATCTACATTTGATTCAGATTTCAGGTGAGATGATCCAACAGTTAATGATCTTGAGTCTGAGAGTTGAGGACTGAGGAGAAGCTTAATTATTTGGAGACTCTAGAAAATCTAGTCTAGAGTCTAGTCTAGTCTAGACTATTTAGACTCTATATAATTTGCCAGCCCAGAACTTCAGAAGGCAGAAATGGCAGAATTAGTCGCAGACGCAGCCTCTAGACTAGAGTCTAGTCTTCTTCCAACTCAACAGACTTGCAGTTACAGAGCTTCGCCCGTACCCCCTCCCGCCACGCCTGCCGGCGGAGGAGGGTGCGGACCGACGCGACATGATGTTTATTCCTTGTAAAACAGGCCTCTGGCCTGGTTAAAGCTTAACCCACCAGCTTAACCCACCATGAAGTAGGAAACCATTCATTTAGATTTACTTAAGTCATGCCGCGGGGGTGGATAAGCCAGGCGCAAGCATGACCAGGTATTCCAACCCCCTCACGGCCTCAGCCCCCAGCCCCGGCCCAGGGGCTAGGCCCTAGGGACGTACATGTAGGTCAGTAGGGGCGCTGGTACGAGAATGAGGATCCTCCTCATAAACGAGCAGTGGCGGATCCAGGCGGGGGCACAGGGGCATGTGCCCCCTCCCGACCAAAAACAAAATTATTGCTCACTACCCCACTGAGCGAATTTTCGGCCGGTGCGATTTTCACATTTGCGGGAGCAAAACAAACAAAAATGTGCCCCCTAAGAAATCCTGGATACGCGCCTGACGAGGATATCCTCATAAACGCGGACAAAATGCGTCCTCAAAAATAAGGATTGTCTGCATTTTCGCGGACGTTTTTTTTATCGGCGCTCTGTGGGTTTCGGGGTACCGCACCGACAGCTGGCGATGCGAAATGGGTTGTCCGTCTTCCCGAGGATTTATCGCTCATAATGTGAAAGTCTCTGTACAAAGTCAATGTAAAATGCATCAAGAAAATCATTGTGGAATCCGTTTTTCGCATCGCCAACGCGCCGATCAAAAATATGAAACGTCTGCGAAAATGCGGACGATCCTTATTTTTGAGGACGCATCTGTCCGCGTTTACGAAGACAATCCTCGTTTATGCAGACGATCCTTATTCTCGGACCAGCGCGGGGCCAGGCCAGGCACCATGCCCACCCCCAAGCTATTTTGTTTGATTTGCCATTATTCTGGGGGAGGGGGTTCCTGTCTTGCTCTTAAAGGGCAAGTCCACTCCAAAAATAACTGACTTTCAATAAAAGCAGAAAAATCAGACAAACCAATCAAAAAAAGTTTGAGCAAAATCGGATAACTAATAAGAAAGTTATGAATTTTTGAAAAAGTATGTAAAACTATGGAACAATGAGAATCACAACACAAATTGCCAAGATGGTTATCAGTTTGTGACGTCATGTCCTCACAACTTATCAATTGCTTTATATAGTTTAATCCCATTAATTTCCCTTTTTATCCCCCAAAACTTGATTTCCCCATGCTTTTGCCCAGGTTATATGATTTGTATCATATTGCGTGCATGACATTTCCCAAAAACTTTTATGAATTTTGAAGAATTGATACTATTTTCTGAATATTGTATTTCATAATTATTGATTTTTATATAGTTTATCAAAATTCAATTTTTCATGATTTAACTGGACAAAAATTACTCTTTATTTGTGCATCCACACAAAAACATATTACTAACAATCTAACTTGGATGCTGGTGTGAAGAAATAAGATTCTTAGGGTGAAAATAGGAAATTTATATTATCAATATAAAGAAAATAATTAGTGGATAGTGAGGACCATACGTCACAGACTCATGAGTGAGTTGCCAATTTGTGTAGTGATTTTCAAAGTTTTTCATGTCATTAAAAGTTCATAACTTTCTTATTAGTTATCCGAAAAAAAATTTATTTGAAGTGCTCTCTAGTGGGAGATACAAATTTGAGTCTTTCAAGTTGGAGGGAGTCTCCCAGGCCAAGTGGGGTGTATACCTCTAGCCAAGTCTAGTGTACAGATCTTTTCATTAATATAATTTATATGATTTATCATAATTAAAACAACTAGTTATCTTCAACACAGTTGGTGATGCAGACTTTTTCTTTAATGTTTGGATTCTTTAGGTCTATTACAAATTTAAAGGTGAATGCTTGCTCTATGGCCGAGTTCTGGAGGGGGAGCATCATGACCCCTGCCCTCGGGCATTTACCAGTCAAAACCTAAAGAAGAAAAAACTTGACAAAAACAAGTTATGCATATTTATATATAGAGACCGTATAATTCAGGCCTGGTGAAGCTTCCTCTATCCCCCCTCCACCTTTTTTTTAAAAATTGGTTTTATGATCATCCTCAACAACCTATTTCAGTGTACAATTCAAGTAAACCATAATTTCATAAATGACTCCAAATTGCAGCTCTGCTAACCTGTCAAACTGACAGAACAATTAGATTTTATATTGCAGTTGCTCTTCAGAAAGAAGAAAAAGCTTACCCGGTATATGCTCCTGCCCCCAACTAAATGTATGCTTCACTTCCCAGAGATAATACATTAAACAATGTTATGTCCATGCATTCAGTCAAGTCTATCTATTCTGAACTCCTTTAAGCCTGCTGTGAATACATACTACATATCATTGCATAATAATGAACTTCATCGAATAGAGCCATTGAATAGAACCACACCCAGGTGTGCTGGAAGACTGCATGTACTGCACGTGTACTTGTCATAGAAAGCAGACATTAAAATGGGCATCATGTACTGTCAACATGTACAGCTACATGCACATACATGTAGGCCTACTTCTCTCTATTTCTTACATTCACAGGTATGTCATATGTGTCAGTATCTGTTCTAATTTACTGCATTATGCATCGTTTTCAAACATTTTAGCCTGCATCTCTGATTCTGGTCCCACCTATGATGTACATGTATATGCCCTAATACATTATTTTCTCTCCATTTGAATGCTATCTCTTGTTTCAATTTTGCTCTCAAATTCACATTTTATATTTATTCTCTGAATGTTCTCAGAGGGCAGGGGCAGCTCTCCAACAGTCTAACTCAGCATGGCAGCAGCCTGTCTTCTAGAGCTTCCTGATGAGCTTATCATTAAGATCCTGGACTATCTGGACATGCAATGTCTGGTCAGGTATGCTTCTTATTCCAGTCTTTTCTTCTTCAATTCTTCTTCTATTCTTCTTCTCCTCCTCATTCTCCTCCTCCTCATTCTCCTCCTCATTCTCCTCCTCCTCATTCTCCTCCTCATTCTCCTCCCCCTCCTCCTCATTCTCCTCTTCTTCCTCCTCATTCTCTTTTTTCTTCCTCCTCCTCATTCTCTTCCTCCTACTTCTTACTCTTTTTGTTGCTGTTCTTCTTCTTCTCGTCCACATAGAATGTGTAGTTCATGTTGGTCAGAAAGAAAAAAATGGGTAGAGATTACAAGAAAGATGGAAAATTTTGCAATCTATTTACTGAAAAATTGCGATGAGCTCCTGCAAAAATGTGTAATCTTATTTGTAACTATTCATAAATGAATATAAATTGATTGTGAAATTGAAAAAAATATTTTATTCACCTGTATTCACGGGGTCCAGACAGCCTGACCCAAAGACAGCTTGACCCTGGACAACTCGACCAGGTTGAGTTGTCCAGGGTGGCGTGCTTCGGCGGACAGCTCGACCCACTTTTTTCCCCTAAAAAAAAATGGGTACAGCTTAGAATGATATATCTAATAATAATATGATATATAAAACATGATAAATTAAGGTTAGGGATAGGGTTAGGGTTAGGTTTAGGTGGCTGTCGCAAAAGGAAGTCTTTCTAAAAGTGGGTCGAGCTGTCCGCCAAAGCACCCCACCCTGGACAACTCGACCTGGTCGAGTTGTCCAGGGTCGGGCTGTCTTTGGGTCGGGTTGTCTAGGATTCGTATTCACTTGTCTTGTCAGGCTCCTAGTAAGACGATGGTCTTGTAAATGCCCTCCCACTTTCAATGACTGCTGCTATTCAGGAAACTGAACGAGCTAAGTATGTAAATCTGTTGTATTTCTTTGAGAGGATGGCATTAACTTCTGACTTAAAGCTACTGGTTGTACAGTGTAGATGTTCCCACTGCAGACCTTGGTAGCAAACTCCAGTGGGACACTACTGTGGCTAAAGGCTTTTTTATCAAGTTAGAGAAAGAAGCTTTGCTTTTATATAATTTATTAATCCACTGCATTGGGACATGAACATTGTTGAACTTTAAATGCAGTAGTTTCTTTCATTTTTTGTCACCCTGTACAGGTGTGTAGCATGCACATGCCAAAGATTAAATCAGCTTTCAAATACTGAGAATGTCTGGAAGAAGTTGTCAGTCTTCTACTGGTTGGACACAGAGTGAGTTCTAATATTTGTCACAGTCCTCTTTTACTTGTTCTAAGAATAAAATTTAATCTAGTCCAGGAACGTTTTGCATGGTAGCAAATTGAAATGAAGAAAAGAATAATGTATGTGATGCTTTGGATATTTTGTCTTCTAGGGAGAATACAAGATGCTGGTCAATGATGGTACATTAAGTGAAACATCACAAACCCTTAAACCTTGTAACAAAGCAATCTTACTCCTTACCATGAGATTGGGGGAAAGGAGCCGGATTTATATTTACAGTATTAGTATACATAACCCCCTTGTTAAACGTTGGACTTTTTAGGGCTTCAGTCTTACATGTACTTGTTCATGGATAGCCATTAGCCACATGTGCGAGACTCCCAGGGAACTGTTTTTTTTATAGCTATACTTGTATGGCGGGTCTTTCAAGGAACCATTCTGATTTTCCTCATATCTTGTTCTCTCCAGGAGAGAGCATTCATCAGATTCATGGAAGGAAAACTTTTTTGCCTGGCACAAGAAATGGGGCAAATACATTGGTTGCTATGCCAAGGTCAAGTCTGCATGGAACAGGATTGAGAAGGCCTTGGAGGAAAGGAGTCCAGGCACCAGGACATCACTCAGAGGTATTGATATATACACTTTTAAGAAGTGTGAAGAGTTATACAAACTGTTTCTAGTTGTGTTGGAAATGTACATGTGATTAAGGCTAATGGACCTCGTGGCAGATTATTTTATTATCCCCTCGCCGACGAAGTCGGAGGCGATCAAACGCAGTAAGAACGAGACGAGGACGAGTTGAACTGTCTTTGAATGGGGTGGTCGGGTTAGAAACTAGTTAGAATGGGTTTAGACATATTGGGAACAAGGTAGTTAAGAACAGGTTTAAACTGACTATGGACGGGCTTGGACTGCTTGGAAATGGCAAATTTACCCGATCTGAACTTGATATGAACTGACTGACGACGGGCCAGTACAGCCGAGATGGACGTATTCTGAGGACTGTTTATGAGCGAACTCACAGATCGCCTGACACCCGAACAATTCTCCCGTTGAATGAAAGGCAAGGATGGTCTCCGTTTAACCGTTTTAGTGTTTATTTAGTGATATTTTCTCAGCTGATTCGTCGCTCAAGACGGAAACAGTCCAAGCAGTGGGATACTCTGGCAGGAGGAAATGTGAGTACTCTATACCAGCGCTTTTCAACAGGGGTCTCCTGAGAGAAATTTAGTAATATTTTTATTATTTCGGAATAAGGTCAATTTCGTGAAAACCAAATATTAGAAACTGCTAGAGTACATACTGGTTCATGAAAAATGCAATTTAAAAGATAACAAAGTGTCTTTCTTCCTCGCTTGCTTCGCTCGATTGCAACATTTAGAAACTTGATGATTTCAGGCAGTGACGTGGCTGAATAGCTCATTATTTGAGCAAAGAGGAGCAGGAATAGCCTTTAACTTGACAGAGAGGCCTTTTTTAATCAAACTTACAATTTTACCATGCTCGTTTGCTTCACCCCTCGCAAGATTTAGAAACAGGATGATTCTGGATAATTCCCCGAATATCCTCATAATTGTGCATCGAGGTGACCGCACTTCATGATTTCCGTATCTATATATTCGGCAAAAAATCTTAAAAGGGTGCCCTGACAAAAAAAAAGTTGAAAAACGCTGCTCCAATCTATACTGTTTCCATGTAATAGAGTACCGCAGCGTGACGTCATACTGGCCAAGTCGGCAAGGTTGCTGGTTCCAAACAATTTTGTGTTAAATAACGGCGTGGAGATCCCACCAGCGCCAAACACTGACTTTTACCTCCTCCAGTCCAATGATTTCGCCGTGAATTTCATACGCAGGCTCTGTTGATAACCAGTAACCGTGAGGACGAGCAAATATGACGTTAGCACTTCGATACTCTATATTGCTTTCCTATGACCATGCAGGGAGTCAGTAATATTGTGCAACTCAACAAAATTAGCTTCAAGCTGCATCACACTCAATATTTTTGCATCACAATCTGCAGTTCAATCCTTCTTGCCTATGTTTATTTTAAAATAAATTTGTTGACCTAATGGGAAAATCATGTAAGTGATAAGCTCTAAATACCATCTCACCACATCTCTGCGACCGATCATTGTCAAATTTATTTCATACAAGATCAAGCATGAATTCATAAAGTGTGTTTGTGTTTTTTATTTTATTTTATTTCATTTCCAGGAACATAAAGGAGTAGAACAATAACAAAGAACACAAGAAAACAAATTACACTAATAAATACAATAACAGGAAAAAAGCCATCAACTAATGCCTGAGGATTACCAAAAGAAACTGAGTTTTTGTAGGAGGCTCTCCTCATTAGTTGATGGTATAATACTTAACTATACACAATATACATAAATGATGTAAGATATATATAATTAAATACGAAAAAGATGCAAAAGATAAATTATGAGATCATAAAATAATCATGTGTTGTTCAGGTTGTAAGAAAAAAAAGGCACTCTGGGTGTCAATCTTGTGTTAAAAGGCGTTATCAATTGGTGACATAGCACAAAATAAGTCACGAAGAGCCTTAAGAATGAGGTTTACATTGGTTTTCTAAACAAAGGTCCCTGTCAGACTGGGGGATGTGTTCCCAAAGACGGGCAAAGCCTTGTGCTAAACAAGTTATCCAATAAAGCGGAATATTATTGTTATCATTACTACTGCTACTACTACTACTACTACTACTACTACTACTACTACTACTACTACTACTTCTTCCTTTTTCTTTTCTTTGTTTACATGTAAGTGAATGGCACCTGCTACAGCAATGGTCCTATGTATATTCTCTTAGCTCTGTGTTATAAGATGGGAAATGTGAAGCATATTACACTTTACGTACTCGTGTAAAAAGAAATTCCGCTGTTTACCGCTTCATTTCTGAACAAGGTTTAAGGATTGATGGCTCATCCAAATGTCCAGCGAAAGTTACAGTAGCGGCATCAGGGGGTGTTTCACAAAAACTAAGATCGACTTTAAGTTGGACTTAAGTATAGCAGGCCGTTCATGCCATTGTTTGCTATCATTATTTACTGGCATTGGTCTCTCAAGGGACGTACAAATCATGGTAAAAATCTACAAAACTTACATTTTTGATAATTCATTATTGAAGGAAAAAATATTATCTATAGATCATAATTGAGAGACCAATGGTGAGAGCAAACAATGGCACGAACGGCCTGCTATACTTAAGTCCAACTTAAAGTCGATCTTAGTCTTTGTGAAACACCCCCCTGATCTGCTAAACAGAATAATCTGTATCCATTGAAAATTTTATTTTCATAGCTTCTCATTATCGTACATTAAATGTAAGTGTCTGTTTGTAATTTTCATTGATTGGGAGATTATTTTGTTTTGTTCCAGAAATGTGCATGTAGAGCATTTCAAACTTCTCACCAAATATGAATCTTATATACTTTTTTCTGTGAATAATTGCTTCACATACATTTTTAACATGGAATATATCTAGAGTATTCACTATTCAGTCAAATCTGGAATATAATTACCATTATGGATCACAAGAAATATGGGCTGCTGTATACATAGCAGTTCCCTTCAATTCGATAAGGAAGAATGGAAACACAAAAACAAAATACAGTCTTCATGGACAGATGGGTGTTAAATCATGTTTGATTGCCTTCTCTTTTATCAGGTCCTGTAGACCAAAGTGAGTTAGACACCATAGAGACCATGATGGATCGCCCTCTACCTCTCGAACTAGCCTGTTCCTATCTCATCCATAACGGCCAGGATGTCGCATCGGGAAGGGGTGTCTTCTAGGGAATCTGGAGGTCTATGACCACCACAGCATGGAGGTTGCAGTGCCACTGGCATTCAATGTGAAAAATGTCTTGCCAAAGATAGTGAGTCAACTGTCTCTTATGTTTTTGAATTGGCCATGTACAGTATAATAATAATTTTGTGAGAACCAGTCGGGGAAGAGAATTTCATTGGCCCCACATAAAAAGTAGTCAGATTCTTGATATTATATAATGTCTCACATCCATTAGTAAATGTTTTAAGGCATTTCATACTGGAATGGTGAACAATGATCATGGAATTTGAAAACGCCATCAGGGCAAAAATGGGGAATTTTGTATTCATGAAATGCTGGGATCCTGTAATTACTAAAAAATAAACTTAAGAGAGCTATTGAAAAAAAAAAATCACCTTTTTCATTTTTTGTCAATCGTGCATTTACCTGTAAATATATTCTTTCTATAATTTGTAGCAAAATGCAAATGTACAGTTATGTTCATTATTAATATTAATGTTATTATGATACCATGATCTCTTCACTATTCAGGGTATCTTAGCACTGAGTTGGTGTCCCTACACAAACTATGGTCAGGTTGTTTGTGTGAATGAGAAACCTGGTCTGCCTATAGGATGTGTCTACTATCTCACCCAGGTAAGACATCATCCCCTTGAGGTGCTTCAACTTATATGCTCTAGTGATAATATAATAATAATATTCCGCTTTTATATAGCGCTTAATACAATGGCTCTAAGCGCTTTACAGATATACTATTACCCCGGTCATTGGATTCATTGCTTTCCCGCACACACTGTGTGCACAGTCTCCACTCCCTGGGGAGTATTCCAGCCAGGCGTTACTTGACGCTCAAAACTGTTTGACCAACAATGACGGTCGCATCCAACCGAGTACCCATTTAACACCTGGGTGGAGAGTAGCAAGTGCAGGTTAATATCTTGCCAAAGGATATTAGTGCCGTGTCGGGATTCGAACCCTCGACCTTCGCATCTCCAGTCAAGCGCCTTAAACCACTCGGCCACGACACTCCCACAACATGCAATATTTGCTTCAGGCTCTTTTCTCCAATAGGGTTAGGGTTAGGGCTGTATTAACAAGTATAGGTAATTGCTTCAAATATTTTGTTGTTCAAATGTGCACTGATCACTGTTACAGAGAATACAGGTTCTCATGGAATCAAGGCAAATATGCTGGTCCTAATCTTTCATATTCTTTTGTCAATTTAGTCCTGATATAACAAATTCCAATAAAGCATGGTAATTTCTATGTTCCCATAGCATTTGATATAATGAGGTTCTATTGTAATAATCAACAGAATCATCTTTTTGTGTTGTCTTTGATATCTTAAGGTGAGGAGACAAAAATTTGCAGGGTATTTCGTGGTGGCATCCAGCTACATGGAGTGGTTGGAGAAACTAGCCAACAGGCTTGAGGACCCAGAGCTCATTGTTGACTCGTCTAAAATTACAAGGTAGTCCTACAAGATTCTTTTACTTTGTTTTATCACACTCTGGGATGCCAGCTTTCAGGCTTAAGGCCCGTTCAGATATGACTCAGTGAACTGCTATAAAAAAGCTGCGGCAGTTTTGCTTTTATGTGTACAAATGAATGGCACAACACAGATCCTACATGTATTCACGTACATGTATCTCTGTGTTATAAGATACAGAAAAGTCAAGCTTGTACACTTTATGTCCACAACAAAAAAAACGCTGTGGTTTTGCTGCATCATATCTGAACAAGGCTTTATGCTTGATTTTAGGCCCTGTAACCTGCTTGTCTCAATTGTAATTAAAAACATACAAATTAGTAATATAATGATATTTAAACTTATATGAGGTACTGTCTCAACAGTTATGTTTTCTATCAACCCTTCATCAAATTCATAAAATATTAAATTTTATATAACTTTATTATGGAATGACGAGAAAATTACCTTCTATGTCTATGCATGAAATTGGCCCAAAATGAAAGTAAATCAGAGAAAAACATGTCTAATACTTCAGTTATGACTTGTAAAGAGGAAACAGAGAGAGCATAGAAGCAAAAAAGAAAGGAAGAAGGAAAGAATATATAAGACAGCCAGATATATCATTGCAATTTTTTAGGGGGCAAAGAGTACATGTAACAGGATAAAGGAATTTTATTGTACTATATCAAGAACAAAATCCATAGCACACAATTTTTTCACCTTTTTTCTTCTTGTAAATTTACATTGTTTCTTCATTCACCTGCTAAGATATTTTGTCTCTACTCATTTAAAGGTTTTACCACGAACCAACATGTGTTGCAGTCACGAGAGATGTGAAGGTTACCGTGGCAACATCATTTGTGCCATGTCTCAGTCACATCTGGAAGAACAATAATATGAGGACTCTGTTTGCGTATCAGATCTCGATGACGATGGATGAAAATGCACCAGCAGACGGTAAGTAGTATTTCTAACTTCATATGATAAGTTTTGTTTTTTAGTAATGGAAATTATTATGTTTATTTTAAATTCTAGTTTTACATGTGTGTACTTGTTTCGCCACTAGTATGTTTAATGACTATGACCTATAGTTAATCTTGCCATCAAAAGAGTAGTTTGTTTATGTCGTGATGACAGTTAATTTTATATATTTTATGCCAATTTAAACGAATTGAAAGCATCAGACGGTTGTTTAACAACCGTCTGATGCTTGTTAATATACCAGCAGTCGTAGGTTCAAATCATGGATTTGGAACCAGGGCGTTGATTCAAGAAACCAACTCCATGGCAGTCATATCTGTATCCGCGACTTATGGAGATGTTAGCAAGCAGACAACCCATTTCACAAAGCCTTCACAAGTCGTTACTATCGGAAAAGAAATATAGTTTTCATCACGATCCATCAGATTTATCCTAAATTACCCAAAGAAATTATGAGAGTGATAGAAACATCCATTTGCATGGGGAGAAAAATTGTTCTTAATGACATCAAAGAATTTAATTATAAAATTGAGGAAACTTGAGGTTGCTTTTGCGACAAGCGAATCAAAGTATGTAAGTAAGAGGATACCATATATCTTTTTTTATTTTGGAAAGGTAATGAAAACAAAATGTTTTAGGACCCATGATTTTTGGATTCATTCTTAGAATAATTTTATTATTATAAGGTAACATGATTTATATCAAGATTATGCTTGAAAGCAGAAACAAAAATATTGAGAAATGCCTACACATAAAATTGTTGTCATTTTCATGGGTCTGTAATTGCACACTGTTCCCTCTTTGGCATCTTTTCAATGGTAGACCAATGTATGGACAAATAATACTAATCTCATTTACTTGTTAAAGGTAATGCAAAGTTTTGGGAAATTTTGAAAATTGGATGGATAGTAATTCTTGAAAATTTTGATATATTTGGATGCTCCTGTGGATGTATTATGAGCACTAATAAATTTAGCCCCTAAAACACTTCTGCTTTCGAGCAAATTGAATAATAAAAATTTACCGGTGCTCCCGGTAGATTTCAAATATTTCAAATAGCGCCTAAGGCCATTCCATGGTAGCTGCGACCATGAAAATCTCAGAATATGCAGTTCTGATATATAATTTCCAAACGGGAATAGCAAATCGGTCAATTGTAGTCAAGAAATATTGTTTTAAAGCTAAAATAATATTAGTCTTGAGAGGGCGCTATACAACATAAAGAGTTTATTATTTACAATTTCATCACTTTAGACTCGATTTCAACTGCGACAACGATAATTGAAAATTGTAAAATCGCATATGCTTCCAATATGTTCATTTGAACCAAATTCATGACCCCATACCAAAACTTTGTATTTCCTTTAAGGCAATGAGACATTATAAGAACAGTTTGCATGCTTGTGTAATGTATAAATAACAAATGTTTAGTATTAAAGAGGGAGCTTGGGGATCAAGAAATAATTTTCAAAATAGATGTAGAGTTTTCATTTTTTCGCTACCCATAGACTAACTTAAAGTTGACTTGTGATGACGTTCTAAAATGTAGTAGTTGTCTCAGACAGAGTCATAAAAATCATTCCTGCCTTCTTACTCCCATCCTAGGATCGTGTAAATTATTGAGTCGTCATTGGGAGATTACAGACTCGCGGGGTCAATACCATGAGGTCAATGGAGAGGCTGTTATTGGTGAGTAGACCATCCTGTAGAACATTCTGTAGAACATGTTTATCTTTTAAATGTGTACAATTCTTACTCTTTTTGCAATCTACAAAGTATACATTGGGAGATTTGCCAGACATGCAGAAATAACTGAAAAGTACCTTAACTTCCATTTCAGCATTGAACCTGTGATGAATGATGCAATTAGTTTACGACACCAACTTTTTTTGCCTTTTGTATTTGTGCCACTACAAGTCACTAGGCTACCTCAAAGATGTCTGACTTCCAGACAAGATATATGGCACAAGATAACTTATTTGTTTCCTTTCTTTTTTCAAATAATTTATCTTGTTTCTTATTAACTACTTTATCCTGTAGGGTTTAATATACACAGTGATGAAACCAGGGGAAAAATTATTCTAGAGCATACTTACTGTGTATTATTTCAATTTACTGTTTTATGCTGCAGGGTTATACCCTGTGATGAAGCCAGGGGCTAAGTTCTCCTACTGCAGCTGGACTCCACTCGATAGTGATGGTGGCTTCATGGAGGGCCATTTCACTTTTGTCAATCTCAAGACTGGTGAGTTGTGAAAGGTTACTTCAAGATTTCTACATATTTTAGCCGCTACAATTTGCTTTCCATCTAGATCCAAATATAATATTAGGGTTGTGTGTTTGAAGCTGGATGAAACCTTAAGGAACTGTTACTGCAATTAATAGGGTAATTCGTTGCAATGTGTCCTGTTCGACATTTTTCTGTCTTCACATATTCCATCAAAAAAAATGAAGAATTTCTCAATACGACCATTTGAAAAGGTTATTTTCTCGTATCACTACCATTAGTCACAGTCATATCAAGATATTTTTCATTGAATGGACAAAATATGTTGATAAATGTTGTGTGTCGTACAGGACAGATTTCTTGAAACATAAGGTAAATTATAAAGGATGTACAATAAGGCTGCGACTAGTACTCAAATACTTGAGTACTCGCACTGTTGACAAGTACTCGAGTACGATTTCTCGTACTCGAATACTCAGCCGCCATTTTTTTTCTTCTTTTTTTTTTCCCCGTTCACCTGGCACTATCCAGGCCGACGGTCACCCGTGCCTGAAGAGCACCGGCATGGTACCGTGGGTAAAAATGTTTCCCAGCTCAATCATACACAGGGTGTCACTGTCAACTCACCACTCAGAAACTGGAACCAAATCTCTGGATTTCTGTTTGGACTCTGAGGAAAATTTGTCTGTCATCTTTAGTTTTAAAAATAACATTGTGTGAAAACTTCAAAAGCACAAATCGGCGCCTTCAACTGCAACTCGAAGTAAAGTCGTGTGGGTATTCAGAGACGAACCGTCCACCGTAATACGGTGTTGGCAACAAAAAACAAAAAATTAAATTTTAAAAAAACAAGGCGTCCGAGTATTCGAGTATTCGCCTGTAAGCCTGGGAGTGTACTTGAGTACCTCATTACACCCTTATGCACAGCCTTAATGTACAATAGATTTTGTTTATGTTTGATGCGGCCATGTAAACGGAAGAGAAATTTAAAATTACATTTACAACCTTGGAAAGTGTCGCTTAGGAGTGCCTCCCGGCGAAAGGCTAATTTTATAAACTCTTTTCGTAAGTCTGATTGTTAGATTTCATACATTACTATCGTCAAAGATGGCTCCATGGATGAAACAACCAAATTAAAATTGGCAAATGCCAGCAGTCAAGAATTGATTGATGCAATTCTTTTTATTTTGGCATTAAATCTGTTAGCCTGTACATGTACCTTGTTATACCATGGCATGCATACAGTATGTACTTTCCCAGAGTTTTATTTGGGTCTGTGAAAACAAATTACAATCATATGATTATAACCAAAAAATTCTTCATTGTTTATATTCACTGTTTAACAAGAAAGTCGATTGCTTCCTCATTTGAATGATATTTGTCTTCATGTTTTCAGATAGCACTTATTGTCATGTTAGTTTTAGCAGCATCACACATGCCTCAAAAGCATGCTGTTTGTTATGACTCATCTATTCAGACCTTCTTAATCATTGCTATCTGTAGGCCTATTGCTAGAAATATGGCAACATAGTTAACATTGTTGGTGCCCTACATTGTATTATACAGTAGGTTTTAATTTTGGTCCAAGATTTCAAAATTGTAAGCTTTGATGGAAAAAAGCAAGAAAATTGTTTGAGCTATATTCAAAATAGCACTCAATTGTTTTAATGAACAGGACCTTATATGAAATGAAAGATAATTTGATTGCTTATTTCAGGTTATTGTGGTATTGGGAAATCCAACACTACATGAGGTCAGTAATGGGAGCGAGTTTTCAAATTTTGGTATGATGACCGACAATTGATGTTTTACATTTTACATGATAAAGTTGACAAAGTCGGTTGTTTTTAGCCTTTTCTATCTACTAATTGTATGTTTAGATGTTTGGATTGTTTTAAACTTCCTGCAGTCAACCAAATGTTGTTAAATCTTTTAAGAATTTTTTTCTCTTTCCTGATATCTTTATGCATAAACATTTAGTTACCCTAACCCTAATTTGTATAATTATTGTGCAATACTCCTGTTACTTGCATGTTAATTATACATCGATGTTAAATGTCTTTTATCAAGGTGATAACTTTGACGTGATATGTCCTCGCTTCAACTTCAAGTGTCCTGAGATCTCCCTGTCAAGTAGTGATGTCGATGATGAGCAGTACGGATCGGAGGAGGACATCGACGACGAAGATGACGAATACTGAGACTGCGCAAATGTTATGAAGACAAGGGAGCCTTATCAAATGATGATGCGGCTGATGAAGGCTTTGTTGTAGCGCGGAAGGTGGCTTCTTGTATCGGGCAACTACATTGTGTATTTGCCACTTTGTGGTGCTTCTGGTGCTTCTGGTGCTTGCGCTTGTAATAAGTTTTACAAGATCCAATACTGTAAACATGGACATGTACTTGTACAAGGACGGTTCAACATAGATTTGAAGATGCACCACATCTGTACCAAGATTCTTGGAAGCACAAAGATTTGATCATCTGACTGTTCAGATGCGACGGATATCAGGGGTGCTATGTCAGTGGACTTCAGAAATGTGCCCTTTTTATGCTCAAACTCAACAGACTATCTGTCTATTTGTTTGTACAAGTATCTGTGACCTGTTTAATGAAACGTGTTATCAACAGAGATGCCAACATTTTAAACAGCATTGCAGTATTTTGGGTGAGAAAACAGTATTTTCACCTTTCAGCAATAGACATGAGTAGTTAAACAATATTGGGGAAAACAGTATTTTAGACGAAAAACCGTACAGTACTGCAAAAAAGGAACAGTTGGCATCTCTGTATCAATGACAAATGCTAGGATTCTATAACAAATTGTTCTCGGCCAATCAAATGCAATGTTTTCAGTACATGTATGTTGCCCTGATCAAATATCACTTACATTTTATAAATGTGTAAACTTTTGAAGACTGCCACATGTAACATGGCTAGAAAGTGATTTTGACGTATTTAGATTTCTGGTTACCATGGTAATTGCAAATGGGAAATTGAAATGAAAACAAATATTTAGTTCTAAATGTAATGTTTGTTCACTAAGTGCAATACAGTACTGTTTATATAATGTTTTCAGATGTAACAATTTTATGACTGGTCTAAGAGACATGATGTGATAATATCAATTTTTCATTGGACTTTTTTTATATGAATATGTAAATTTGTTATGATATCCAGTTTAATCATGCAGTACATAAAGAGAAACATTGAACACATATTTGAAGAGATACATGTACATGATTAGGGAAAGATAATTGAATTTCTTTTTAAAGAGTATACTAGCTTCTTGTTAGTGCATGTGCACAAATGTAGGTTATTTCAAATTTATATTGCATGTAGAGTTTGAAAACTATTTATCTTTATCCAAATACATTTTTTAAGGCTTGTTCAGATACACTGTAAACCGCCACAAAAAAAGCGTCCACGTTTATTTTAACGTGTAAATGAATGCCAGCTGCGCGCAACAGAAATATGACGCGTCCTACGTTTTCCCGCATCATATCTGAACGAGCCTTTAGTAATGGTATTACTAAGATGGCTAACGTTTTATTAGAGACATTTGCATGATCATATAATGATAAAGTATTCATGTCAGATCCTCTTGATGTGTTAAACTCTTCCCCACAGATTTCATTTACGGGAAAATTGAGGCTTTTGAAACTGAGTCAAACACATGAGCTCCATAGGCAAAACAGTTTTTGCGCTCTGACATAAAGTCATAAAGTAAGGGTCAAATTTGTTACTATTGATGTACATGTATTTAGAAAGATAATTTCATTGCAATCTATATTTACCATGATATATACTGTATGTTCCATATCTAAACAACCATTGAATCTCTTATCAAAGGTGATGGAATCAGAAAATGAAGTTGGTGAATCTTTTTAATTAAAGTTTACAAAAAAGCTGATTTTCACTATTTGATAATCCAAAATATGCAGTTTATGAGTATCAGTATTGATTTCAGAACAAATCAATGACCAGTGCGTGAATAAGATGTGGAATGGCAGACGTCATGCACAGTCTAACAAATGAAATTATTTGAAAGTGAAGTGAAAATCTTTTTTTTTTTGCCCAAATTTAAGACGGGCTAAAAAGCAAATGAAAATGTATCTCTAAATGTTCAGTATAATATAGAAAAGTGTTGACCTATTCACCAAATTTCATCTCCAGCCTCCATGAGCTTCATTATCTTTTTCAGTACATTAGTATTAACAAATTTAACCCAATAGTTATGGAGAAATTTGTTGGAAAACTGTTCAAATGTGGCTAAACATGAATATCCATGTAGGGTTTAAATAGTAATTTGCCATAGAATGACTCGTGTGTTCTTTCTCCTGACACTTTTCTCATGCCTAGTTTTATATTTGGAATTACCGGTATGGAATGATCTTGTCACTTTTTACAATGAATGGTATAAATAATGTAATTTTATGAATACATCATGTTATCTAATAGGTGGCAGGAAACCTGCAAAAAGGTAGGTTGTCAGGTTGATTTCACCCATCTACCAAAGTTTGTCAGTAGGAAGTATGGCTGTACATAAAAACATTATTTTTTTAAATCAGGAAGAGGGTGCTAACACCTGATAAAATACTGCTCAAATTTTGAGGTGCAATTACGCGATCAATTATTAAAATGTGAAGAAAAAAAGGACAGAAGCCAAACTAATATAAGGATTATGCAAACACACCAATTGATGGACGTGTTTTTTCTTCACAATTTCGTAATTGCACCAGACAAAAAATTACAGCATTTTGGTGTTTTTTTAGGGGGTCCGACATCACCTTCCAGATGGAAAATATTGTAATGTACAGACATACCTCTTTTCTGACAAATTGGTCAAGGGGAAAATTGACCCCAAGTCCTGGTTGAGAAGAAGGTGAAATCAACAGATACATGTACATTCAGGTTTAAATAAGAGGCAACTACAATCAGTATTTGTATATTTTCATATTTAATAAAACATGGGATGTAAATAAATTTGTGTAAATGCATGATTTGTTCATATCACCTGGCCAAATGTGACAGATGGGTGATTGGCGGTTCTAAAGCTGAGATTCTACGTTTTATCCCCATTTGCGGTTTAATTTCCAAAGGCTTTTCACATTGTAAAGTTTAAGGATGTGAAATTTTTACTGATACAAATATTTTTGATATTGTTGATTAATTCACCAGATTCCATCATTGAACTCTGTTTTTGGGGCATGTAATTTACAGAAATGGGGATTCTCAAAAATTTGGCAAATGGGGCTAAAACGTCAGCTTTAAAAGCCTCAATTACCCCCATATACCAAATTTGAAGGAGGCAAGTTTAAAGAAATGAGTTCTGGTTTATAGGGAGCATTTTTCCTATAGTATCCTTCCAAAGTGAAATAAAAATAAAGCTCACAAAATATTTTCCACCCCAACCAGAACTCGGACCTTCTCTATGACCCGGAAGTATCTTTTCCCTTTCTCTCGAGGCAGGTTTAAATTTCATGACATGGGACGACACTACTACTACTTCTTACTGTAGAAAAATCTTTTGTGTATAAAACCAACATACCGTACAGAGATTTGATATAACAAGATATCATGGTTTTAATGTCCACTGTTCTTGTACTGACATGCAACTTAAATGTCTTTGACAGGATGGGATAGAATTCTACACTGTATGTACTTCATGGTTTACACTCAATTTAACTGCGACAAAAGGACAAGATGGGGGACATACCCCCTGGCTAAAAGGGGGGGGGGAACTTTTGTAGCCAAACAGCACATGAAAAACTTTTTTTCTTGTAGCAGAAAGGTGATGACTTTTGTCACCACTCGACCATCATATGGCAACTAATTTTACATTTACAATGACATGTTGATAACATACAAAACAACTGATACAGCAAAATAACTCCAAAAGATAATTATAGAGAAGAAAAAAGAATATCAGGATTAGGGGAGGTACATGTACTTTAGAAGGAGAGGGAGAGGGGGAAGTGGAAAATGACAAAATGGTGAAGACCCTTCCTTTATCAATAAACTCTTCCCCCTCAAATCATGTTACTATTATCCATACATAAACATCCTGCGTACCTGTGCGTGTACACATATACAGGGAGACACAGGTTAACATTAACATCTGATCAACTAAATACAAAAATATATTACCATTTTTGAAATATATACACATAGATGTACTATGTAATGTACTGCCACGATTGAAATACAGCTCTCTGGCAGCAATACACTGTCCTGAGGTCTTATTGCACCCAATTGTACATGCACACACTACTTGTTTCAAAACAAAATACAGAAACCCATTTTACGACCACTCTGAAATTATAACTGTACACATGTATATGGGTGATGAAAAGTTGCATGTAAATACATTGAGGGGTCATGTCTGATCAATGACAAGGCATTCATATTAAAGGTACTATGTCCCATTTGCAGCCAACATCAAATTCTGTAGAACTTTGCAGGAATTATGAATATGCCACGTGTGTCCTATCTGTGAAATTTAAATGTTAGCAGTGTCCTAGTATTCAAATTATGCAAGGAAACCTGTTTACTCTCTAGAATTCACTGTCAGACACTATTGAGGGACCGACTTCTTTTTTTTCTTTGGTAATAACATGCATAAAATGAGCTGTAAAGGGTACATTAGCATTTATCTACATCAATAAACCAATTCTTGTAATGGCCAAATTCAAACTGATTGAATCTATGCGCAGGACAAAATGTACAACCATTTGGTACAAGGGTCTTAAAATCGAGACTATTACTAAATGGATTGCAATCTCTAAAGTCGATTCAACAACTAACGGTCATTATTTTCCCACTTAAGACATTTCCAAGCCCTTTCTTTAGTGTTGGAATTTAACCTTTTCATTTTTTGGCCTGCAAATCGGACATAGTACCTTTAAATAGGGTTTACAATTTGTACAAAATATCAAGGTTTTGTTTCATGAAATCATTTTGATCACCAAGGGACATGATAACATCTAGACGTAATTGTACTTCAAGTGGGTTTGACCTAGTTTTCTTTTGCTTGTGATTAGGAATACTGGAGATGTCAATTCACTGCTTTCCTTCTGTTTCTGCACATATTTCTGCATATTTCGGTTTAAATGAGTCATTTGTAACATCTTCTCATTTATGGGATTTGTTGGTTTTTTACCCCCTCGATTGTAAAATAAACAACCAAAAAAAGTTTTCCTGTTGAAAATACAAAAAAATACATATAAGAATTTCATGCCCCATATCATTCAACCTATTTAGCCTATTAATACTATATTTCTCTATTTTTGTTGTACCATGGACTACAGTTTTGAAAATGGACTACAGTTTTGAAAATGTACTTTCTCGTACTTGTACAATGTCATTTTTACCAAAGATTTGTAAGTACATCTAGTGAATTAACCCTTAATTTGCCTGAGTTAAATGGAAGAATTTAGAAAAAAAAAATATTGTAGAAGTAAACAAATAACTTCAAGACATCTGTAGAATGAAGGATGTAGTGCCTCACTGGACTAAGTTTCCGATGAGAATAGTTCTTTGAGGTCAGAGAAGAGCATGTCTCCATAACGACATACACTGTACAACAAGGATGTAGTGGCTCGCTGGATTAATTTTCCGATGAGAATAGTTCTTTGAGGTCAGAGAAGGTCATGTCTCCAGTGTCGGTCTCAACCGAGTTCAGACCATCCCTGATAGAAGAAAGAGAAGAAAAAAAAGTCAATAACGATATACACTGTACAAGGGAAAGCTTCATGCTACAAAGTAACAGGCCATTTTCATAATGTAACCAAATTTATTGCATACATTTTTGAGAAGTGCCTATTTAAATAGAATTATTTGTTACAGGTGAATAAATAATTCTCAAAGATGTAGGCATTATTGGCATGGTTACATTACGAAAGTAGTAACTAACAAGACACTGAATTTTGGCAAGTCGCATACTTTTCTTTCAATGAAAATGGCCATAGTTAGCAATTCATTCATATCATAAAATTCACCCTTTTTATACATGTACATTTAGTTTTGTTTTATTTTTCTCTCTCCCTCCAAGATTTTCAAAGATTTATCCCCACTTTGCATTTGTATGAAGTGCATACAAAAGCCAGTTGTGCCCCTCCTCCACCCCCTTAAATACACTCTAGTCGGACTACACTCAAGCATGAGCTCTTACCTAATGATGTGAGTGCTGAGGTAGCTGTGAAGTTTCTCTTCGATTGTTTCATGGATGAGGTAACGATGGACGACAGTTGGCCTGGTATGAATACAGATGTAGAATATTCTAATTGATACATGTGCATGTACACTGTAGTGTATTAAAACTTTAATATAACATGATCACAAACTGTAACCTTCAAAGAGATCAACCTAAGGCAATTTCAATAGCCTTGCCCATTATCTTTTGAATGTGCAAATATTAGAAATAATATATTACATTATCCAAACATGATTTCTATTTAATAGGCAGTATTAGATAGCCGATTGGCTCACAGCTTGTCACGCGACATCAATTGCGGGGATCGTAATTAGCATAGTTCACTCATGATAATTTTATGATAGTTACTCTATATTGCCCAGCTGGTCAAATGAGTGTATTTTTGTATAATACCATATCCAAGCAACCCTCTGCGCTTAGTTTGCATCTTCTTAGCTGCGCACATTTTACCTGGAAGGCTGGACAGCTCTAGGAAACACAAAGCATTAGATCACAATTACCCTTAATGTTATATAACACATGACCTCATGACCCTAAAATCTAATCAGTTCATTGGCTTTGCAAGATATATGCATGTTCCGAGTTTGATGGTAATCTGTCTATGGGCTCTAATGATGTGATCACGAGCTATTTTTGCATACATAATGAGCCCTGTGTCCTTTGACCTTGTGACCCCAAAATCTAATCAGTTCATTGGCTCTGCAAGATACATACATGACCCAAGTTTGGCGGGAATCCGTCAATCGGTTCTTGAGATAACGTGGACGGATAACCCAAAAACATTATGCCTCCGGCTACTTCGTTGCAGAGGCATAAAAGTTGGACGGCAAAGGATTAATATTTTCTTTGTACATTGTAATAACATTCCCTGAAACGCTGGCCCTATTCTACTACTTATGGGCGAGTCCTTTAAAAATCTGAGAGCGTATTCAAATGTGCTGTATCTCTTTGTAGAAGTAATGTTTGAAGGAACCCCCTAACATACAGAAATATATATATTTTTTTTTTTTTGGGGGTATTGGTACGCTTTAACACTAACACTGCTTTAAATAGCAATATGTGTATTTCTATTTAAATAAAACCCTAATGTTATCTTTATTCAAGGTACATTATGAAATGAGATCTCACTTTGTTTGCCCAATACGATGCACCCTGCCGACGGCTTGCATCTCACTGGCTGGGTTGAGGATGGGTTCCACCAGAAGAACGTGAGTGGCCTCTATCAGGTTAAGACCCTTGCTACCACTGTGAACCGGTAGGAGGAGAGCTGTGATGTCTGCTTCATGCTTGAAGTCCATCAATGCAGCCTAAAGACAGATACAAGATCAAATGGTATTAATAGTAATAATAACAGTTACTGTGCAGTAATATATGATGCCAGAGTGTTTAAAAGGAGTATCGGGGCACATTTCATGAAAATGTGAAAAACACTCAACAAGTACACTTAGTTTCATCAAAATCAAACATGGTCGGGTTATAATTTTCAGATTTTTTGGGTGATTTGACATGGAATGACCCTAATGTATTCTTTTATTCTGGAATACATCAATTTACTATGAGAAACATACATGTACAGTATCAAAGCAATTTGATATCAATTCATACATTAACATGTATCTCCCACCTATGAAGAAATACATCTAAACCTGTATTCACATTTCTGCTTGTACATGAATATTGATACAACTCACTCCTAGATCCTAATCAAATGATCGGTCATGCGCAGTCACGTGTGATTCATTTACTGAGACTATCCCACGTTTTCATGAAAAAGCGTGCAATAGTTTCCAGTCCTATCCAACGATTTTTTACATGATGCGCAGTAGTGCGCGTAGAGGTTAAAGCGCTTATACTGTGTGTGGGCCTATTCTTGCGCAGCACTATGCGTAAATGCGTATAGAGGTAAGTGCGCTTATCTCTGTGTGCGCACTAAATTAAGCCTAGTAAACTTGAGATTTATTTGTCAGCCATACTGTCACGAAACAGTCTTGAATGAATTCTTTTTACATCAAATAAAAAGGATCGAGGAGTTTCGTAGTATAAAACAAATGATGCATGTTTTCATTCGTTCATTATACGATCTATCCAGCCTCAAAACGAGTGCGGATTTAGATCGTATAATGAACTCATTCACATGCATCATTTGTATAATATGCAATTATAGCACTTTTTGATGACATGCGCACCTTCCGAAAATGTGGAGGGGCCTCCCAGACCCCAGTAAGGGTTAAATGACTGCTAACCTGGAAATGTTTTGGTCCTCCACTCTTGCCAGCATTCTTGAATTTGATCTGATTCTGAGTTAGAGCTTTGGAGATTAGCTCAAGCACCTCGGACCACTAGGGAGGAAATATGGATAAAAAACATTTTTAAAAGAGGAAGCATATTTAGGAGATCTGTTTCCACAACAAATTTAGTATCAGAGCCTCAAAAGTCACTACAGTAGTAAATCTTGTTCTAACAAAATTCTCGGGACCAAAAAAATTACCTTGTTACATCAAAACTTTTCATATCAGGGCTAAAAAATATTACAGTGTCAAAGATGGGACGATTTTATTGTGTTTGTCAGATATTCACAATGGTTTCTTTGAATTTTGTACAGTTGTCATGCAATGGCATTTAAAAGCAGCAAAAATTATGAAATGTGAAAAGTATTCCTCTTTAAACAGCAGAGAATGCAGAATGCCTACTTATCAGAGACCCGTACAGAAAGTGTGAAAATAGGATAAGGAGACAAAGAGAAAATGAAGAGAGAAAGGAAAGTGACAGGGAATTTACAAATATTGAGACAAAGAGTTGGCCATTACAACATTGAAACAAAATGGAATGCGATGAGAAAGTGAGTGGAGAGAGAGAGAGGGGAAAGAGAGAGGTGAAAGGAAGACAGAGGACTTTTGAGATTAATGGAAAGGTTCTCATAGACATGAGAGACATTCAAACAATCAAATAAATGCACAGGTATCTTAGCCTTACAAGATGAATAACAAATTGCTACTCACAGTGGAGAAGACGATAGCCTTCGCTCCTGGCTCCTTCAGCTGTATCCCCTTTAAAGTTCTCACCACCGCATCAATCTTCGTTGAGTGATCTCCCTCGACCTCTATACTCTCCTCCGCCTGCTTGGCTGCATCCTGCTGCAGAGTCACACTGACGTAGGAGACATCGACGCCCTCGGTGGGCATGCGACAAACAGGACACTTGACGGCCCCCTGACGACCAGCGATGTGGACCCGTTTCAGCATGGTCTCCATGCACTCGTTGCAGAAGCAGTGCCCACATTGCAGGACTGTCCACTGTGATCAAAGGACACAAAATGAGGCATAAAAACTTCCCATTAATAAATAACCACTATTTATCTAAACATTAGACTTTGATTGTCACATACATTACAACCACTTGCAAGTGTCATGTTACAATTGTTACAAGGCCGGATAATATTTTCTACAAACAAGGTGTATTTTCCTTTACATTTGTACATGTCAACACATTATACATGTACATGAACATGAACATTGAAAATCTTAGATTAATTCCATAAAGCTTGAATCGTTTAGGTACATGAACACGTCAGTATTTGATGAAAGCCACAATTTAAATTCATTTACATTTTAACCAGTGAAGTCAAAAGCACTGTCCTGTTCCAAGTGTATGAATTTCAAGACATTTGATTCAATGGCAAGAACAAGCTAGTCGACTCATTTGATTCAATGGCGAGAACAAGCTAGTCAACTCATTTGATTCAATGGCGAGAACAAGCTAGTCGACTCATTTGATTCAATGGCGAGAACAAGCTAGTCGACTCATTTGATTCAATGGCGAGAACAAGCTAGTCAACTCATTTGATTCAATGGCGAGAACAAGCTAGTCGACTCATTTGATTCAATGGCGAGAACAAGCTAGTCAACTCATTTGATTCAATGGCGAGAACAAGCTAGTCGACTCATTTGATTCAATGGCGAGAACAAGCTAGTCAACTCATTTGATTCAATGGCGAGAACAAGCTAGTCGACTCATTTGATTCAATGGCGAGAACAAGCTAGTCGACTCATTTGATTCAATGGCGAGAACAAGCTAGTCGACTCATTTGATTCAATGGCGAGGACAAGCTAGTCGACTCATTTTATTTTACTGCATAAACACAAACTATTTTCAAAATTTAGTTTAAAAACTGTATGGAAGAACACATCATATGATTATGTTCACTTGGTAACTTTTGCATGTATACAAACTAATGAGGGTCAATTCAAAGGTTTACAGAGTAAAATTTCCGTAGAATTTCCAATTTTGAAAAAAAAAATATTTAGGACATTGTAATTATCTTCAATTATATGATACATAGTATAGATATATTGACTGCTATGAGAGGCCTTGCTGTTTCTATAGGCTCAAGGGGACGTTGCATCCTGCAATGACCCTGATGCGTGCCAGGGTGGGCGGCGTGCCGAGGGGTCATGGCAGGATGCAACGTCCCTGAGAGCCAGTATAGAAACAGCTAGGCCTCGAATATCAAAGCAGTAAATATGTCTTTTATATACCGAATTCACAAAAAAAAAATTGACCAAGAATTCTTCTATTCCTATTCTTGAGTAAAGATTGGTTAAAACATCACAGAAAATCTGAGAGACTGTCTGTTAATTTTTTCTGGAAAGTTGACTGAATGTTACGATCATTTGGGATTCGCACACACACTGCACTGTTATGGTATCCGCGCTCGCACAAAGAAACTTTTTACATGTAAACCAATGGGGATTTGAGCAGAATTTAACTATTTTCCCGTTACCCGGGGCAACGGGAATCTCACTTACATGTATGAACTATTGACCATTAGTGGCATTGTTCGTTTCTTTACGGGCATGGCTAAAATCACGACTCCAATTTCGACCAATCGGATGGCTAGATTTCTAAAGAGAGGTATATAAACTAATATGAGGTACTTTCATGACAGTTTCATACCAACTATTCACCAACTTGAAAATATTGAATCTTAAACAGCTTTGTTTCATACAGAATGACCAAAAACTGACCCTTCTATGACATTCTGTAACTATATAAAATCCAACATTTCATAAATTTGATGAATGGTTGATAGGAAACCCAAATGTATTGAAAATACCTCATACCAATATATTTTTAGTTAAATGTATATAATATTCTTTATTCAAACTTGAAAATTCTCTGTAAATGTCATTCCGTAAAGCTTGGAATTGACCCAAATACATTACAATGACCTTCACAAAACCATGACAATGATACTGAAAATGACCGGATTACCTGTTGACCAAGGGGTCTGACACAGATAGGACAGGGTTCAGGATTATGACCGTCCTTCAGGTCATACTGAGCCTTGTTGAGATTCCGTAGGTAGACCAGCTGACCTAGCTTACGTCGGAGGTCATTCTTGGCAAACAGACGGTCGTTCAGGAAACTGTACCTCTGCTGGTCAATCTGAAAGATAGAGGTGTAAGTACATGTAAGGTGCCTGAAAGGAACTCTGCGCACATATGCTCTCTGCATTATCAGGATTCTTTTAACTCATTGACTACTGAATTCTCTAGTTCCCATAGGCTCAAAACAGAGACCACTTGGTTCTAGTAGGCTATGGGTTAACCGACTGATGTGTGGTTCCTGCAATAAGCCTTGGGGAATTAGAGCACTCAGCAGTTTACCAATACCGTCCAGTAAACTATATATTTTAATGTAGAGCAAACATGAAAACTACAATGTACTACATGTTTGGGTATTCTATTTCAAAGGATTTGAGCTGGTACAGTATGTATACCTTCATATACATGAATGCTGATATTGTGAGCACATACATCACAATTCCTTTAAAGATCTGTAAGGACTTGCCTTTTCTGCACCCTTTTGGGTTGACAACATAAAAAAACTCACATACTAAAACAACACTGAAGAGAAGGATATAAATGTTTGTTTAAAAGAGCTATCAAAATTGTTAAGGAAGTTGGTATGGTCTCAGCTATCACACCACAAGTATGATCTCTGACAGTCAATATTTCCCACATGTTTTTGTAATTGTTTGTCTTTATATTGTGTTATCGCTGTATTTTGTGATATCTTTAACTAATATATACTCAGTAATATAAATTATAATATTCAGGGGAACTTTTTAAACAAGGCCACCATGGGCTTTTCCTTTGTCCTCTTATTTCATTTGAATTATTTTGTATAAACTGAACATTCTGTGCCTTAGTATGTATATATACTTGTATGTTTATTTGCTTTTGCTGTGTTTTTTATGAAAATGAAATGAATAAACGAACTGAACTGAACTTAACTTCTGATATTGGTAGCTACTTCAAATACCGTAAAAAGTGACATACCTCTCGAGGTTCGATGATGTAAGGCTGAGAGGCGGGGTCTGTTTCCTCTCCTGGTAATTTGACCCTTAACCTCAACATCGCCATCTCCAGTTCATCCATGGCTGCCACTCGGTCACGCATAGCACCCCAGTAGGCTCTCAGGGGCTGAAGGAAGTGAGATCAACATTAAAATTCTTTAAAAGTTTGATAATTTGACTCTCCCAACTCAGGAGGAAAAGGCCTGATGGCTGTAGTGATTGAAATGGCTCTTTTCCTTCAAAGAAGCTTGTTGGAGCATGCTCTTGAATACATTTTGCATTTTAATAGACTATTTGGGTTACCCATCATTTTCATTTTTCATTTCAATTTGTAATGAATGTATATTTGTTGATTTGACAAATATTTGCTGAAAAGTGGATTGGCCTACAACATACATGTACAAAGAGATAAGACAATTATGCTTTTCTCATCTGCTTACCCAGCCCTGTGAATCAAGGTCCTTTGTTTGCTTTCTGAACCTACATACACCAGTCACTGTCACTTTATCTTTGAAATATCTTCAATTTGTGCTTTTCAACTTCCCCCTTCTTAAATGATCCTCATTTCCTAGCCTACATGTACATACATCACTAACTAGTGCCTTTTGTTTGCTTTTCCTACTTTAAACTATGTTCAATTCAAATCAACTAAACTCCATGTTCTTCTACTTCTTTTCATATCTCCCTTTCACTCCCTAGAACCTTTCCCCTCTAAACAGACTCTTGCACCATACCTTGAATTCTTTCCTCTGCTGTTCCAGCATGTCCAAGAAGACAGTCCCCTCCTCCAGCGTGATGTCATCGGCGCTGCAGCTCCTCAGGAAGCTGTGAAGTATACGTAGCGCCCTCTCATGTTCGCTGGCAGCCCAGTTACCACGAGGTCCTCCAGCCATCAGGTTGAAGCGGTCTTGGTTGGGGTCAGCATTGGCAGTGGAAGGACCAGCTACCTCCTGGACCTCTAAATTCCTGAAATAAAATGATTAGTCCTTGTGTGAATCTATAATTTCATGTACTAAATGCTTTGCCACAGAGTGCAGACCCAGTTTGGTCCATCTCATTCATTAACATTGGTTTAAATGTTTGTATGGATCTATAGAGCTTAGAATATAATACAAGTAGGATAAAACACATACTATAGGCTAATGTCTGTTGAATGAATCCTATTACCGGTATTACTTTACACATTCAAGTCAAAACCCATTCCACTAAAGTAGACTGAAATTGCTCTTGAAATATCCCAAAACATTATTTTTACAACATAATTTTAGGAGTAGATGATGTCTATAGTAAAAAAATAAAGGATGACCTTCTCATTTCCATCTTTTGCTTTTCAGAATATATTTTTAAAATGCATGTGAAGAAAACTGTACTCTTTGGATTTTCTCTGTAATAGTACAGTAAATGTTTTCTATGTTTTCCTGCATATTTTGAACCCAACTTAATCATGACAACCACTATAATCTATCTGATAATGTACATACCTGACATCAAAGGAGAAGAGTTTCATCTCATAGCTCTGCAGCTGATCCTCTACTTTACAAAAGGCACACCTATAGAAATAGAAAGGGAGAGAGAGAAAGAGAGAGAGGGGGTAAAATTATTGCTTGTGCCGCAATTCTGTAAAGTATGTGAGCCAATAAGTTCTTTATTTAGAGGTTAATAATGTACATGTATCATACAGAACAATAACATGTTCATGCATGCAATATCAAACTGCCTAACAAAAAGTGAAGGTATTTGTGACCTTTTTTTGTTTCTTCTTGAGCTTACGTGTGTTTGTGCCTCCCTTTGAATGGTCTAAGATGGCAGTCTGTTGCTTCTGCTAAGAGCGCCTTATCCTGGAGTCTGACTTGGAGACTAGTCACCCCATCCCAGGCTGACTTGTAGAGCTTGGCTAGCTCATCTAGCTCAGAGACAAGGACAAACTGGAATCCCCTTGCATCTCGGAATCTGCAGAGTAATCGAAAACATGCAAGTGACAATATATCTAATTAAATATTGTTGGTCTACTCTCCTGTCTCCTCACTGGTAAAAGACACATAGAAGTGGGATCTCATGGGAAATTCGACAATAACAGGTGTTGTACATCACCAGGAATAGCCTTTAATTTTATGACCAACAGGCCTTAAGTAATGCTTTGGATTTTTCATCCATTCCCCCTTAAGGTTAAGTCATTATCTCACTTTTCCCTTACCCGAAGACTCTCCAAGAGACTAGGGGGAATTACTTGATAGGCCTACGGGTTCGCTGTGTGCAGACTTGTACACACAATAATGGTATTTCCACCAAGTCTGGTGTCAGCGAATTATGGCCTTCTGCACATTAAACAATGTCAAGCTAAAGCAGTTTAAATAGGGCCATAACTGACACAATGTCTGTGATAAACATGTACTCAACCCAAAATACAGATTATCATTATTTGAATGAAACCTCCACAGAAAGTCTGATTGGATCTAGGGATCAAGCATTTCACACTGATGTACACTCTTTATAAACATTTATATGTTAGAATAATTTTCACATAATTAGAGGCAGTTATTCCCAACAGGTCTACATGCAGACTTTGCATTTGCTGATTTCAAGATTAGTCTACTGCACCAAAAATATAACATTGATACAAGAGTTAGTATTACTGCCGGATAATTAGTTCTACATATTATAGGCTTACTTGTCAGCTAGTCCCATGACTTCACTCTTGGCCTCCAGTTCAGTCTTGAGTCTGTCCACAAGGTCCAGGCCTAGTCCCTGGTAGATGGCCCATTGGATACCATCTAGGTACCATGCTGGCCCAGCTGGAATCTAACAAAAACAAACAAATGAATCAATAAATAATGAGAAAAAATATGACTTCATGTGTAGCACTCATGTCATCACCCATTCAAGTCAAGTCAAGTATTATAGCTGGGATTGGAGGAGTGGATAATATAGATATATTGACTGCTAAGAGAGGACTGGCTGTTTTTATACGCCCACCCAGGCGCACCTTGGGGTGATGGCAGGGGACTCTTTCCCGCGAGCCAGTATAGAAACAGCCAGTCCTCGAGTATTAAAGCAGTCGATATGACTTTTATATGCCGATCGTACGAATTAAATCAAAAATCTACCAAGAATTCTTACCTTAGCCTTTTATTGAGTAAAGATTGAGTAAACATCACAGAAAATCTAAGACACTGTCTGTTAATCTTTGCGAGCAAAATGACTGAAAGTTTCAATCATTTGGGAATCGCAGAAAGAAAAAAAAACACTGTATGGTGTCCGCGCTCGCACAAAGACAATTTTAACACGTAAACCAATGGGGATCGCAGGAGGATGAGGGCACAAATTAATTGATATTCCCTGTGAGCGGGCTACGAGGGCACAAATTAATTGATATTCCCTGTGAGTGGGACATGGCTTAAAATCACGACTCCAATTTCGACCAATCAGATGGCTAGATTTCTAAAGTGAGGTATATAATTCGATATATATGGGGGAGGGGTCAAATGATTCTTATACCGGTATTCGCTTTGAACAATTAGAAGAGGCAAGATGAAGTAGTTACGGACATAGTTTTCAAATAGTAAAATAAAATAACTTTTCAAGCAATAAAATATCAAATGTCTCACAACACAAAAGACAGTTATCTTCTTTTAAGCACTTTAAGGAATAAATCATCCTTACAAGTTACAGATAACTAATATGATAAATATGGACTACATTTTATTACTTTTCTACTTCTATAGTTAATTGCCAATAAGCATTTGTACAGTCACTGATTTCATATTCGCAGACAGTTGCTTTTCTTTTTCATTTCAAATATGAATAAATTACCCCAATGGAGCAAAAAAAAATAACATACACTTTCTGTTCCTTAATAATAAAAAATGATAAGAATTTGTGAAATATATCTTAGTGCTCCTTGTGTTTCAAGGTATCAATAACAAACCTATTTCTACTACACATGACTTTGGAAAGCAAAATAAAAATATAACTTTAATACAACATGTCAAAGAGTATTGCAAAATAAGATGAGGGCTGATAAAGCCTTTTTCAACATGGCCTATGGTGCCTAGAACTTGCTGGTGTACAGCATTTACTATGGCTTGTAACTTTCCCCTACTTGGTTCCTAAAATCTCCTCCCCACACAGCTAGCACACATCTGTGTCTCACAAGATCTCAAAGTAATGTGGCTCTCTCTCCACTGAACTCCTGCTCCGCCAAAAATTCCTCTCATTCAAGACACAAAAGAGCACACCTGTTTAAAGAACTAATTTACCTATGAATACTACCTGTATTGCTTGGCAACAAAACCTATTCATCTTGCAGGCCTGCTAAATTCTTGGTCTATTCAACTACATGTAACACGGTTTAGAATGCAAAAAACATACATTCAGTGTCACATACACTTTGGTGGTAATTGTCATTGTGTACAATGTAAAGCACTCCTTTAAATACAGCTGAGAGGATTCCTTTACCCATAGCAGGTAAGAGTTTTCTAAAGGTCTTCATGACTCAGCTTTTCCTCCTCAAATTGGCACCAATTCTTTGTTTTTTCCACTCTTTCATAGTTTTAGAAATATAAATGTATATCAAATGAACCAGTGTTAATACAAATAACAAAAACTCAACAAGAAATTAATTATACACATAAAAAAAGTTGAATATAAATTTCATTCTGCCTTGCCAATTCAGAGACTCAATGATTATTTGCGATTAAATCGCTCTTATTCATGAAGGGCACAATTTACTGCAACAAAAATAGACTCAAATTTTCCAGAGAATTTTGCACTTTCTGCTTGTGTAAATTTATTATTTCAGAGCATTCTGGATCAGCAGATAAAAATATGAAAATGAGACACTAAACTGCCATGGGTTCCAACTGTCACCTGAATGCTCTCATTTCCATAGGCCACAGGATCTTAAAGCCCCACTGCACTACTTGTAGCTACTTGCTCCCTCTATATAGAAAACAATGCAAAAGTGGTGCCCATTGGTCCCCCATGATCCTCTTTTTCTTATGTTAATTGAGAGCTGAGTTGATGAGATAACCACCTGTCAGTGACCAGCAGGGTGGTCTAATCCCTCTTGGCCAAACTAGTGCAGACAGGCTTTAAGATAAAGGGATCATCCGGTTCCTGTGGGCAATGGGTTAGTAGTACATACCTTCTCTTGCTGCTCCACAACCTTATCTCTGATTGGCTGCAGTGTCTGTAGGCTATTGGTGACAAGGTTCGCTGTTTTCTGCAAGTACTGCTCTCTAAGGAACACCATCTACCAGTAGAGTAAAAAATATAAAATAAATAAGAAGAATATGTAGACATGTTTCTTTGCTAAGATGATGGTGATGATGATGGTGATGATAACGATGGTAATGATGATGATATTGTGATGACAATGATGATGATGATAATGATGGGGGTGATGATGGTGATGATGATGATAATAATGATGATGGTAATGATGATATTGATGATGATGTTGGTGATGATGGTGATGATGATGATGATTATGATGATAACAACAATCCCACACTCGATCATGTTAACATCCCTATATTCCAATGTCATGCCTCACCCTTTGCGCCAGGTCACCATCCTCTGGGTTGGGTTCGACGACCTCTGGTCTGTCCTTGAGTATCTCCTTGAGGTTATGTATAGCATGCATCATCTGTAGCTTGTCTGTCTTGATGTGGTCTTTGTGTTCCTCGGCTGACTTCAGAGCCTCCCGATACAAGGCAACAGCTTCTGGTAGCTACAATGTAATAATGCATCAAAGACAAAATTATTGCTTTATACAGTCTTTTGGGGTACAATCAATACAACTTTGTCAAATACTGTTAGTTGCTTTTCCTCTATATTGTATCAAGGTTTTCTTGTACCTCGTATGACTATCATGTCAATATACTTTGTGATATTTCATGAATTGCAAATATAGACGTTATACAATAATAACAACTGCGCTCAGAGTAAGAGGGCTATCCAAATGTAGGCTTATTCATTCCTTTGTGTTTTACAAAACAGATGATGGACTACCAATGCACAAGTGCAAGTGAAACTTTGTGAGTGGTTAAGATTCCAAAAAGTTTCATGTCGTAAAATATTAGAATTAAACAGAATCACAACATGAAATATTTTCCTTTAGGGAAACTTTATGGCCTTGGATTGTCGTTACCAATTCGCAAAAGTTTCAGGTCTCAGTAATCAATGGTTTTATACAAAATATTATCTGGGAAACTTTTACAATACCTCATCCTTAATGCAGTGTACGGCCGCCAACGCATTCATGGCACAGACCAGCTGACGATGCGCCCATCACTCTCTATCTCAGCCTTAGCGATCATGGTCTTCAGGAGATCCTCCATGCTCAGCTGCTTCTTCTTCTGCAGGGTGGTGAACTCACCCCGGACAACGTGGGGATGGCAGCAGGCCTGGCGCACCCTCAGGAGGGGACCCAGGATCTGAGGGGGTCAAAGAGTGCATACAAGTAATTACAAGTAGAACGGGGACAAAAATCCTCTTGGACCACTATAAAGGGGATAGGACTGAGAGGATTAGTACAAATTTTATTATATTTTTATATCTTGGTCCGTTTGATAATAATTTGGGGTCTGTGCATGATCAATAAATTTGATTTGAATTGAAGGTAATCAAGTGACCCAGACTCAACTTCATCTTTAAATATACCAATACTGATGTAATATGCCTTTAGAGAAAATAATGCCATTAAGTTGAGAGAGGATAAACTACAACAGTCCATACAGAAGAGAAATTGATAGAAAGAGAGGGATAGAAATACTCAGAGAGGACAAGAAATAATAAATAAATAGTATTTTCTTGAATGAAAAGGGAAAAAACAAAGACTGTAATTGAATTATAGAATGTTTTACAGCACCAATACTTGGAAGCCAAAATGTCAAGATAAGAATGTACTTACACTCTGAAGTGACTTCCTGTCCAGGGTGGACAGCTTGGTTTCAGGAAGGATACTGGCCTTGCGAGAGCTCTAATTTATAGATAGACAAAGCAATGAGATATACCATAAATAAGTCCATAAAAGATCAAACATAATAATAATAATAATACTCAATTCTTTTATAGCGCATAACACATTACAGGATAGCATGTCCCTATGCGCTTTAAATAGAAAGGATAGAATTTCAAGAAAAAGTAATACAAATTAGAAAATACACTTAGAAGCAAAAAAATTATATGTAGTGTTGGACACTGAGTTCATGGGTGTACACTTTAAACATTGAATAAATACCTTTTAAGAGAAATCTTAAACGTGTTTGAATCATTGTGATTTCTCATGGAATCTGGAAGTGCATTCTATAAAACTTGCATGAACAAAGTTCAAATAAGAGGGATCAAAGTCGACCAGGAAGATAATGTAATAAATTCTTGTCAGGTTATTGTTTACCATTGGTCTCAAATGAGGAGAATGTGATTCTGGGGCCAATTACAAAGGGTTAAAAATACAATTGCTATTTCCATCACTATGACCAACAACAACAACAACAAAAATACTCACAGATGTGAAGTTGATCGAGCACTCCTCATGCTTCCTCTTGTAGAAGTATGTCTCTACAGGTGAGAAATTCAACCAGTGGATTTCCTCCCTCTGAGGCGGGAGTGCTATCTATATACATGTAACAACAGAAGTAAATAGGATTATCGGTGGATGTCATGTACACAACAGCTGAGAATTTAAATCCAACCAGTGGCTTTCCTCCCTCCGGGGTAGGAGTGCTATTTAAAGAAAGACCAACAGAGGTAAATTTAATTATATCTTGTCCCAAATATTCCCAATCAAATCAAAGATTTGAGCACAGATGGTGATTGTTTTAAAGAGAAGTTCACTCTGGCATCGAGAATAAACATAGGCATAAAACTGAGTGGTGCAGATTAGTGAACTTGTGAGGGCAATCTAAATAAAGGATACAAAATTAATGAATTTTTACAGTAATAATCAACCAAAAGCAAATTGGCAACTCTGCAACTTACATATACCTTTTGTGTAATCAAAGCTTTAGTGGTAGAAAAAAAAATTGGCATACCTGGTCTATGACATCCCTCTTGGCCGTGCGCCAGAAGATCTTGCAGAGTGCCTTCTGGAGTGGTTCTCGGTTCCCTCGGCTGTAGGGGATGCTAAGGAGTAGGTCCCACCAGTGCTTCACCCAGTAAGGCTCCACACCAAGAAACAAGAACAGGCCATACAGATCTACAATACAGCAAAGTGAACATGGATGAAGCAGATCTATACGACCAATGTTGACAAAAAGGAGGAATTGTGCTAGTGTAACATCCAAAAAGAGAATTAAGCATGTAATTTATTGAGCATAATACATTTAATCCCAACTAGCATATTTTTGCACCTAATTTTGATAAGAAAGGAAGTACGGCTCGATGCATCAGGTCTGCAAAAGGCACTGCTAATGTGTGTAACTACATGGTTCATTTAAAATTGTAAGAAATTTAAAAGAATATACAAACACAGAACACATTCATTTCCAATCACTGCTACAAAATGTACAAGTAATATTCACTTAATTGACAATTATTGAGCACAACAGACAAAAGGACATCAGGGGGGCGTTTCATCAACATTTGTCCGCCGACAACTGTCAGGGCCGACTAAATTTGACCAATCAGAGGCCTGGAAAATAGTCAGTGACAATAAAATTGTCGGTGAAAAATATATTGGAAAACCACCGACTAATTGTTTTATGAAACGCCCCCCTGTTCTACTGCAGCATCTAAATTATGAAAGTACTGTACAATTTTTAAACAACACTATGAATACAAAAAGAGGACACCAAAAAAATCATTCATCTCAGTGGGGCCTTACAAAGCACTTTTCATCTCACTCACCATCAAGGCTCTTCTGTATGGGAGTTCCTGTAACACACCATCTATTCCTTGCAGACAATCTGTTAGCCATCTTAGCAGACTGAATAGAAAGATAACAACAGGTCGATTATATACTTGTATGTCATCTAGAATTATCAAATGAAGGTAAGAACCATTATCAAATAATTGGCTGTGAGCAGGTTGAGGTTAATGCACTCGTAAGGAGGAAAATGGCTCAGTCGATAAAGCTTCTGCCTGTCGAATCAAAATGGTAAAAACCCAGTTGGATGACTAAAGTCTGCTCTGTGTGTTAACAGCATGCCCCTCCTTGGTTTTACAGACACAGGCTAGGTTGCAGTGGGAAACATTCCATCCCTCAGATAGAACATTAAATGGTAGCCCAGTGTGGAGGAGAGTCATCACCATTGCACATTTAGAATCCACTGCACTCAGAAGGAAACCCCTGTGTAATGGTACACACGCATTCACACTGCCTTCAGTTATACTGGGAGCAGACCTGAGGGTCACACTGATCACGTATGTGTTTCGTTAATAATACTAATAATTTGGGACATCAACAGACTTGTAAATCAGCATTTCAACAAATGATAATTTACAATGCCATTGCTAGTGATTATGTATTTTGAATTCTCACCTTTGCTGTAGGGCACTCGATCATCTGTGCCTCATCCAGGCATATTCTCCACCATTCAACACAGGGCAGAGGACTGGGTGTGGTCTGGTACCGCTTAGCATGGCGAAGATTACGACCCTCGGTGCCTGTAAAGATTGGTTTGTATTTTACTGGCTTTGTAGAGCATTTAATAGCTTGATATTATAAACTAGAAAGTACAGAACAGCATTTTATTTATTATTAGGAAAGGCCCTCTTCTAGGCTGTGTTATGAAATGTATACATTAAACATTTATACATGGCAATGAATCTTCTGATTCAATTTCAAATGAATATAAAAACAATGAATATTCAAATCAAAACATGCAATGTTTTTACACTATACCTATATTAATAATAATATATCTTGTTTACCCAGGGTAACCTCAGCAGCATTTATACCATTCTCCCTGAGGGCCCTCCAATCACATTATTACTACTACTGTACAATTTCTCCCCCTAGATTACTATTCACTGCAAGAACAACCTGTCATAAACATGTTCACAAAAACGTCCTCAATGTAAAGTTAACAACTAAATTATTCATACCCCTTGTGAATTTGATTTTGGTTTTTAGTATTTCATAACTCAGGAAAGGTGGACTGGTTGAATTATGGCCTTTGTTGAATACTTTAAGATGTATTAAAGCCTTAATAATTCACATTCTCAAGAAACATAAGTCAGGCCAAATCAATTTTTCACAAACATCAAAAAATGACAAAACTCTGTATTAGGGGATGGGTAATTTAGTTGTTAACTCTATATGGAGTATAAATCCCTCATAAGTTTTATGTTCCAAGTTCCCTTCCACATATATTTAACAGTCCCTCTCTGGATTTTCCTATATTTTATAAGGTATGTCTTTACCATTTATTTCAAATAGCGTTTATCGCATCAGTGAAGTTGCTCCAAATGAATATGAAATGCAAAATGATAACATCCTGGAAAACAGTAAACAATATAAACAACCACAGTAGATGTGCAGGTACCTGGTTGAGAGAGATTAGCGTAGTCTAGTTCCACCTGGAGTGTGTTGTAGGTTGTGATGACTATGTCACACTCTGCAAGGGTTTGAGGTTGGACGTAGCCCTGCTTCTTCACACCCTCATATACCTGGAAAACGAAATGATGATAGTCAAGATTATTCAAAACGGCATTTTATGACCAACACTACTTGATTCATAAAAACACAGATTGTTCTTGGCTAAATTTGCCATATATTATGAGAGTAGTAGACTAGCTCCATGTATATAATTGCTTGTTTTTACAAAGCTTTACCATGATGATAAGTAAATTAAACAGTATATTATACATGTTCATTTGAAAGAGGATTCAGTGTGCTCAATGAGTAAGGAAAAAGGAGACAAATTAATACATGTAAGGAAGCTCTGGGAAAATATCTGTGAATACAAATATTGCTCAATTGAATACAAATTTATGATTTCACTTTTCTGTTTTCCTTGAGTGGCCATTATAGACAGGTTTGACAGTACTAACTTATCAAGCCTCCTCAATCTGGCTTAATACATGTAGTCTGAATAGTAACTTACCACAACTTTGAGAGTAGATGAGTTGATATGTCTGTTAATCTCATCCACCCACTGGTGACATATTGAGGCAGGTGAAATGATCAACGTTGCACCGGAAACCAACGGTGGCTGTAAAGAAGTAATTAATTTCCATGTGAGATAATGTACACTACTCACTTTTCATTTATGGCAACTCCAAGTTACACACAAAAAAGCAATATCAGATCGATGAAAATGTTTGAAACTACATGAACAGAAGGAACATCGTGGAGCAGTGTGACCTACTGTGCTTTTAAAACATGAACATGTAAAGCACCTGCATATAAAGGGCAATTTTTGCCTCCCTGGCATATTTATGGGTTCAAATGTCTCTTCTGGTACAATTTGGAATTAAAAATTCACTACAGTGCAAATAAGCTTGTTACAGCAATATAACCTCTGTAGAGCAATCATTTTAATATATGATTTTCCTTTTTAAGTTCTAACCTCCAAAATAATTATTTAGGGAAAGATGATTTAAAGCCCTGTCAATGACAGTATGCATGTACATAGCATGAAAAACACATTTCTCTCATTAACCCATTGCAATCAATTAGATCAAATTCTACAAACACTCTCTAACATTGTTTAGTTACAAAAAATCTTTCACCTACCACTTTGGGAAAACAGTTAGGGCACCAGAATTGCAGGTCCTGACTGGGTGTGTCTGGCATGTGAATATCAAAGCCGATGCATGCAGCATGAAGCCAGGAGCGACATCTAAGGCACTGCACACAAGTGGGTTGACAAATGTTCTGCTCATTCCGACCACATGTACACTGGAAGACTTTGGGTTTCTCTCTATGGATGTAAAAAACGCATGAGTACAAGTTGAAGGTAAATAAAATGAAATAAAGTACAAATACAAGTAGTGGTAAAATGTGTACAATTAATAAAAACAAGCATTTCATGTTTTTCATGTATGTACAATGTACATGTACCTAAAATTATAATTAAAATTTGGGAAAGTGGAAGTAATGTAATTTACACATTAGTCAATGTGATATTTGTTTTCAAAGACAGAAGTAATACCTTCCTTTAAATCAGCGCAGAGCAACATAGACCATAAAATCTGCCCTAGGTAGACTATGAAAAAACATAATCTCCATTTTTGTATAAGATGATTTGTTACTAGATGCAGATGCCACCAAATGGTTTTGATAAAATGATCAATACAACTGTATATCTACTATTCCGTGTATGGCATTCTTTCTGACACTCTTTTAGGATGAACAGTTCTTTACAACAGAGTCAACAATTTTTACGAGGTGTTATGTTAAGTGTAACACATACATTCAACATTTACCTTTCTTGTGCGGCTTCTTTCTCATCATCTTTAGCTGATTCCATATGGCTTTCATTCGCACCTGGAGGGGCTTCTTCTTCTTCAGTCACTTTCAAATACATTACTTCTTTTCCTGGTAAATGAAAGGAATCTTCTTCTTTTGTATTTTGAGCAGTACTGTTACTTTGCATAGTTGCTTGGCTAGCATATTGCACATCAGGTCTTGAGAGTGAGTTGTTGTCTTGGGGCTCTTGCTCTACAATGTTCTTGAGATTCCTTTCCGATTCAGTTCTTGATTCTACCTTTACAGCAGTGTTTTTTATTTCAGTCCCATCTACTTGAATTGATGACATTGTTTCCTCTTTCCTCTTGCATGTAATATTCTCAATGTTTTGTAAAGTACATGTACTGCTGTCTTCTGTGAGCTCTTGTCCTAAGAGGTTAAATGGTTTCTTATCTAGGACAGTTTCTGTTTCATTGCTCTCCATTGCAGTCCCATCTACCAGAACTGATGACATGCTCTCACCTGTCACCATAGTACCAGTGCCTCCTTGGAAGCCGTTTCCATTTATTCTGTTGAAATCTGATTTATCTGGTACCTCCACCTCTACATCACTTTTTGCTTCAGGCATGGTTACATTCTTAGATGAAACCAATGTCCCTGAGGTATTACACTCCAACTGTTCTTCCTCTGCAGGAGTGGCAACATCCCTATCAGTTCCTGCACTCTCTGGTAGTTTGTCCTGCATGGAGGATGAGGTGTCCATGTCCATGGAGTGGTCTTTGGAAACTGCACTGTCTGGCAGTTTATCTTGTGTACAGGGTGAGGTAGCTGTTTCCTGGGAATGGTCTTTAGCCCACCTTGGGTGAGCTAGGACCATTGCCAGGACTTCCACTGTCTTCCCCAGCCCCATCTCATCAGCCAGGATGCCTCCAGGAAAGGCCTCTGGCATCTCCTGTCTCTGGTCTGTTATTCTGCAAGGTAAACAGAACAATAAAAAAGAAGAAAATAATATCAATAACTGTCAAGAGTTGAGTGGGGTTAATGAGTAGATGAAAGCTTTGCTAGAGTAGTCACTGTCTCTGCAGTAATCTACATCTATCTGTCTATCTCTTTCTCCTTCTTCCTCCTCTCTTCATTATGATTTTAAAACATGGTGCACGTGTATGAATGCTTAGCCGAAGTCGTCTCTATCTATGTCGCTGTCTACAGTATCCCTCCCTCCCTTCCTTTCCATCAAAAACTTTGGCATAATTTGTTTCCCTTGTGCACATACATGTACAAGCTGTGATATTTTCTTCTATTTCTTTGTGGACTGATGACTACTCATTAACTAGTTTACTGCAAACTACATGCTTTGATAGTTAGTAGTGACACACGACCCTTGTTTATTCTACAAATTTCTGATGAAACTAATATATTCATTCTAAAATTAAAAATAGAACTCACTCGCCACTTTGTGGATTATAGTAGAGGTCTTGTCATCAACTGTCTTGAACAGCCTCCAAAGAATGTGCAGCTGGCCTTTATCTGTCAACAAACAAAGATTTTTTAAAGGAAGAAAAAAATATATTAATGTATATTTTGTAATTACCAAAAATAAATTACTTTTCACATTGTACTAAATATAGAAATATACCTGCACTGAATTTATTTACTGATTCGTTCTGCACTGAAAAATTACTTCACCAATATATAACCAGAACCAGAACTTTAACAGGTCTCAAAATATCAAGGTTTTTGGTCAAAGACACCCGACTTGTTTGAAGGATATATTGTCAAATTGTTTATCACAAATTCCTAGATTTGAGGGCTACTGTATCAAACAATATCCTAACAACTACAGACCATAATATAAAAGGGAAATAACATCCATTCATAGCTTTTCAAAAACCCAATAAGAAACTGAAAGTAAGCATTAGACTCTAAGGTCTACCACGTCTCCATGAATACAATATACATGACCACATCTACATTGTATATTGTTAAGTACTTCCATAGACCAAATTCAATAATAATTTTACTTTTTGAGTCTCGTGGAGAGACTGATTGAGAGCACGCTTTGCCTATTCATCAACGCTTCGTTGCCAATTGAAAGAGAAACTCTTTCATGCATTCGTGAAAATTGTGAAATATCAACGCTTTGTTTTCCGGGAATTTTCCTCATAAAATTACACTCAAACTTCAAACAGGTAAGTTATTGTTTGAGCTTTCAATTATATGCCATTCTTATAGGGCGCATATCACAAATATGTTTCTATGCACTGTAATGGAGAGAAGGAAAGAAAAGAATAGAGATGAGTGAGATACACTCAGCATACTTCCTTAAGTCATCAGTTAACATTGAATGGAAATTATTTCTAAAAAGAAACATTTTAAGACATGTTTTGAAGTTTTTAACGTTGTCACAACTTTTTTTTAATATTCTGATAATTTATTCCATAGCTCTGCTGATGCAACCTGATAAACACATGACCCATAGAACTTGTTACTTATTTGAGGGATAGGTAGGAAAGACTTTTGGGAAGACTGAATATTTTTGTTAAGGACGTGTTAAGTGAGCAGTTCAGTCAAATAAGTAGGAGCCGGACTACAAGCCATGTCTGACATTACTCACCACTTTGCTTCACTTTCTCCTTCTTGACCATCCAGCAGACAGCATCACGCTGGTAAGGCCGCAGGGCGGGACAAGAATCGGGTGCTGGACGTTTATCATCTCCACTACCTCCTGGGTATGGTGATACTGATGCACTTTGTCAAAGAGGGTGTTGTAGTCGTACCTCTTGTGGGCCTTGTATTTTTTACGAGCTATTAGTGGAATGTGAAAAGAAAATGGTTGAGTGGTGAGTCGTTTCCAACACACTCCTAAGCCACAATACATTGTACAGCATTTAATACATCAGTTTCCAAGTACAGAATTTTATGCAGAAGTTTGATGGGGATGGCAATTGGAGTGTACATTTCAGATACTCACAAATAAAAGACTTAATCTGAGAGGTTTTGACCAGGAAAACAAAAGCAAAAGAAATGACAGAACTTACAAGTAGTATGACAAATGCTTCGTGGCAATTGCTCCGCACTCAAAGTTGAGAAAACTTTTAGCACTTACGAAATCCCTAAAAACCCAAACCTAGCCAAATATCTAACCTTCACCCTTCTCCTAAACCTAACAGTGTACAATGACAGGATGTGTCAGATCACTACATTCACCTGGTAGCGGGAATCCATGATACCAGTTCATCAGGTGGGGCACATATTCAAGGTACTGTTTTCTGGAGGGAAATTGAGCTCCATAAGCTGGCTGAGACACAATGCCAGAAAGTAACCAAGCATCCATCGAGGCACACCCAGATGTGGGGTCGTAGTCACGAAGACAGAGCCGGAACAGCTTCCCTTGGTACAGTCTGTGGAGTTCTTGGAAGCTCTCAAGGCAAGAGGTGCTTGGTCTTCTCTCCATCTCCATGGAGAATGCTAGAAGGCTACCACGTCCCAAGAGAAGATCCTTCCTGCTTAATTGGAGCCGAGACAACGAATTGATCTGTTGGTCCGGAAACACAAGAAAATCAAAACCCGGTGCCTCTCGCAGAAAAAGGGTGCTGCATCCATCTGTTGGGAGTTGGGGGTTGGGCTGACTCACGATAGCGGGCGCAACGGGCAACAGCCTCATCTTCAAGGTGCACAGAAGACCTACCCGATCCCTCTCTGAAGGTTGGTCCAAGTGAACCTTGACTCGGTAGTCCGCAGCTCTTTCCAAAATTAAATACTTGGACTTTGACACATTGAATTGGTAAAGGACGTCATTCGGCTCTGTATGAACGTCCTCTGAAATAGGATCCACATATAGGGCTAGCTCATGGAGGTCACTGTCTCCTGTCAAGTCGATAACTTCCTCATCTGACGCAGAATCTGGTACCTCGTGTGGACCATCCTCTGTAAGGTCAATAACACAAAGGTCCACATCCGGCTCTATGCCTTCATCAGTTTGGCTAGTGCTTGGACCAGCCTCGCTGGAAGCACTGTTTACAGCATCGTACATGTCCCATGACAGGCACTGCCTCTTCTCCGGGTCAAGCTGTTGAGTAGATGAGGGTTTGCGCTTCTGTCTCATGGTGCTGATTGAGCTGCAAGGATATAAAGAGTCCGTTATGATCAGTGTGGTTTCCAAGCTTTTGTAAACACAAGTAAAGAATGGTGATTCAAGCTCAAGATTACCCATAGACCAATAAATTAAAACTGCCGTCTCCTTTTCGCAAATCTAACAAGTTTTTACAATTACATTATGATGGGATAGTGGTAGGGGCAATGATTGAACTGTTATAAATGTGCTAGCTATTTTCGCCAGGATCCGGTAAAAATGTTTCTCTGTTTTTCTTTATTTATATCTAATTGTCTTATTCATAAATCAGACATAAGGAAGTATAGATATTTCTTACTTATATAAAATTTATAAAATTGTCATTACGTATTTCCATTGGCAAAATTAACGGGCTTACTTTACAGGAATATGTCCAATTCCATCTTAAAACCAGCAAGCTGTAGGCCTACCATTCAATGTATTCAAGCTGTGATCTACGATGCTATATTTCTGGTTCAACATACCAAAACAAAGCCAATGGCCAATTAGATCATTTATTGGAGATCGAGTTTATGAATACTAAGATATCAATGCCTCAATGGGTCACCCAGGCTGGACTCGTACATAGCTATTGGACGTTCAAAAACTTTTTCATTAATATTTATTATACTCAAATCAAATGTTCCGATAACTACACTGCCGGGACTGTGCGCCTTTAATATAAAATCATTATAAAAAACCACAAACTGTTCTTATAAGGTTTTAATACATTAACAAGTAAATAAGACACATATAATCTGTACATACATCGGTCTACCATAGAAAAGTCGCCAAAGATCGAACAGTCTGTAATTACAGACCCATTAGAATGACGACAATTTTCATGAAGGTATTTTTTCTAGACATTTTCCATTTTCAAGCCTAATCTTGATACAAATCATATCACATAAATATTTGATAAATAAATGTTAAAACTCTGAGTCATATAATATATATTTTTAATTATTTTCCTAACTTTGACAAAAATTCAGGGTCTTCTTTCTTGAAACGGTTTATCCACTTCCTGGCATCTCCGTAGGTCGCCGACAAAGATATGACTGTCATGGAGTTGGTTTAATGAAATTGAAACGTCCCCTTTGCTTGGCCTCTTTTCTTTAAATTCATTATAGGGTCTAGACTAATTATTTCCATGATTTTTTTTACATGGATATATATAGATTCTAGATCTAGATCTAGAAAAAATCAACAATATAACACAGACTTTGGAATGTAAATAAATAGGCCTAGGACTAGGAGTCTTTTTTCGTTCAATCTTACTCTTACTCTTAAAGGCATTGTTTAACAATGCCAAATCTGAGATGCATGGCTCTACGTGTTATCAGCGTCTGTAATATGGTGTAATATTGGAGCCCTAAAAAATTGCGCTTCAAAATGATCATGAAGTGCTTCAAAAAAGTAAAAATCTTTGAGTGACCGGTTTTACCATACTCAGTTTCCCCAATAGACTGTAGTGTTATAAAAACCGTTGGGAAAACGGTTTTTGATATTTCGAATTCCAATCATAAATATCTTGATAATCAGACGGGCGAGCGGCTTGTAAACGTCATGGGATTCCTTACTGACCTAAAGGTTTATAAATATGATTGCAGCATGAGCTAAATCCAGGATTTTTTAAGAATCTGAGACAAAGATACCCAATCCCTTTAATTTGAGTTTGACTCGTCTTTCTTTCAATTGAATTCTTTCTTTGTATTTTTTCTTTCCAAGAGTAGACTGACATCGACAAGACTGTCAAGAGGCAAGACCGAGTGGCAAGACCAAGAGTAAGCAGGTAAGACTCACACATAGCTGCATTACTATCCTGGCTGTGTATTAAAACCTGCTCTATTGATTCTCAACATTTCAAACACCACTGGCACTGTACAAAACTCAACTGATTTCACTCAGAATTGTTAGTTTGGTACTTTAGTGACAATTGATGACACCTAAATAGCAGTAAAATACAATTTTTTCAACTTACCGATGTTAGAAAGAATAATTTAAAAATTCAAATTGTAAGTCTACTGTCAAACTTGCCGATCAGCCACATCGGCATGATTGTGTGCATTTGTGTATTATAGATCTAAGTGTATTGACTATTCACGTGTGCAAATGCTGCCTAGCACGTAGAACTTTAGCTTACATTTAGCGCATGCGCAGAACGTTCATCCGATCTCAGTCTCATTTTCGTAAGTTGGCGCCTAGCCGAGCCGACATGGGCCCTTCAGATTGGCTGCAATCTATGTTATAGATATTAGTGCGAGGAGATAGCGTGCGATTTTCCAATTGATCTGATACCAAAATCATGATATTCCAGTCAAATCTTCTATTTTGTACAATTTTTACAGTGTCCTTGAAAAGTTAAGTATTTCACTTAAGTTTAAGACTTACTTAAGTAAGTCTTAAGTTTGAAAAATTCTCATTTTCGTCATATTTAAGGTACAAACTTGCAAGTTGTACTGAAATATTCGTTGATTTTTCTATTTTATGTTTGTACCTACATGTATGCTGAGTGTGCGTCACCTATGTGTGAAATGCGTCACCTGTTTAAAGCATGACATGTCAGTGCGTTATGTAATGTTACGTAAAAAGTCATATTGACATTGCACTTGGCCTTGCGTGCTAATTGCGTAAGCTTACGTAAGTGGGGGCCCTCTATCACTCTAATTCGAAACAGCTGGAGCGTATCGCGCAATTAGAGCGTGTAAACTCACTGTACAGTGCTGAATACGAATAGTTCTACGTGCCTAGTCTATTAACACCTACTGTACTAGTAGTGCAGCGCTAGACACGTAGAACTTTAGCTTACAGCCAGCGCATGCGCAGAACGTTCATCCGATCTCGGTCTAATTTTGTAATTTGGCGCCTAGCCTCGCCGACATGGGCCCTTTAGATTGGCTATCGCTGGCTCCAATAGGCTCTATGTTATAAGACATTAGTGCGAGGAGATGGCTTGCGATTTTCCGTTTTTACCGATACCAAAATTATGATATTCCAGTCAAACCCTCTATTTGTTACAATTTTTCAGCATCCTTGAAAAGTTAAGTATTTCACTTAAGTTCAAGTCTTACATAACTAAGTCTTAAGTTTGAAAAATTCTCATTTTCGTCATATTTAAGGTAAAAACTGGAAATTTATTCTGAAATGTTCGTTGGTTTTTCTATTTTATGTGTGTGCAATTTCGTGTGTGCAATTTCGTGTGTGCGTCAGTGAAGTGAAGTGAAGTGAAGTGCGTCACCTGTTTAAAGCACGACATGTCAAAATCACCGTGGTGTGACGTAATATTACGTATTGACTTTGCCATTGAAACTTAAGTCGCGCTTAAAGTTAAGTGGGCCCTCTCTCACTTAAATTCGAAGCCACTCGAGCGGATCGGCCAATGAGTGGGCGTAAACTCACTGTACAGCATTCAATGCGGTAAGTTCTTCGTGCTAGAGGTCAATACGCATTTGCATTGACTCTCTATGCTTTGCTGGAGTGGTAAGACTAAGATACTGAGACTAAGTTTGGCGCTTGTTCAGAAGCCTATCCCTACTTTGACCCTGTAACTCCGGCGTAGAGATACCCTACTAAAACAGACCTAAAAATCAGGTAAATATTCATCCTCTCTTAAAAAAATGGCCATGATTTAAAAGTCGTTATGTTTCTTTCCTGTTTCGTGTCAATTTTCTTATCTTTTGGGGAATATTTTTCCTAAAAATGAAGACTTATAATATACACTTTCTCACAGGATTCACAATTGCATACAATTGCATACCGTACCGACGGTCGGTTGCGCACGCACCCACCCACAGTATGCAATTGTATTGTGCAGCAGTTTGCCGTGAATCCCATGAGAAAGTGTATATTTTAAAGCAGATATTCTAGGACAATAAATGTCCATTAATTTGGTACCTACGGCAAGCCTATGTTATTTTGAAGTTGTTCATTTAAATAGCATATCACAAAAATCTTCTAGCTACTGGATATCCTCAATTGAAATGTCGAAAAATAGCCTCCTCTCTTTGCCTAGAAAATCAGTCACGGAGCTGGTCCACTATTTGTGACGTAACAACCGGGGACGAGTATATTCACGTACCCGGATGTTCCATAGAAAAACATGGGCCGAGAGATACGAATTTCTGCTATTTAGTTTCAAAGTTTAGTTTTCATAACTCTATTTAGAATTCTTCACCTTCCCCTAATATTTCATAGTATTAATATCAAAATCAACAAACATTTCAGTACAACTTGCAAGTTTGCACCTTAAATATGACGAAAATGAGAATTTTTCAAACTTAAGACTTACTTAAATAAGTCTTAAACTTGAGTGAAATACTTAACTTTTCAAGGACGCTGAAAAAATCGTAACAAATAGAAGATTTGACTGGAATATCATAATTTTGGTATCGGTAAAAATGGAAAATCGCTAGCTAGCTCCTCGCACTAATGTCTTATAACATAGAGCCTATGGAGCCAGCGATAGCCAATCTAAAGGGCCCATGTCGGCTCAGCAAGGCGCCAAATTACGAAAATGAGGCTGAGATCGGATGAACGTTTTGCGCATGCACTAAATGTAAGCTAAAGTTCTACGTGTCTCACTCAGCCCATGATCCCCGGTTGTGACGTCAGGAATAGAGGACCCGGCAATTCCGTGCATTTCCGGGTTTCCGACTTCGAGATTTTGGTGGAGTTTACTCGCATAAATTAACTATTCTGAACTTTTGTTGTCGGTTGAACGCCATTTAGTGTTTTTCTGGGGGTTAAAAGCTTTCTATTGATGTAATTATCTCAATATTTGGGATTATCCTAGAATTTCAGCTTTAAATCTTCATTTTTAGGAAAAATACTCCCAGGTAAGGTAAGAAAATTGACACGAAACAGATAAGAAACATAACGTCTTTTAAATCATGGCCATTATTTGAAGAAAAGATGAATATTTACCCGATTTTTAGGTCTGTTTTAGTACTCATTTAGTCATTAGTACCTTCTCTACGCCACGTAAAACTTTAGCTTACAGCCAGCGCATGCGCATTACGTTCTTCCCGTCTCAGCCTTATTTTCGTAATTTGGCGCCTAGCCGAGCCGACATGGGCCCTTTAGATTGGCTATCGCTGGCTCCCATAGGCTCTATGTTATAAGACATTAGTGCGAGGAGCTAGCTTGCGATTTTCCGTTTTTGCCGATACCAAAATTATGATATTCCAGTCAAATCTTCTATTTGTTACGATTTTTTCAGCGTCCTTGAAAAGTTAAGTATTTCACTTAAGTTTAATACTTAAGACTTAATTCTCATTTTCGTCATACTTAAGGTACAAACTGGAAATTTATTCTGAAATGTTCGTTGGTTTTTCTATTTTATGTGTGTGCAATTCCGTGTGTGCGTCACCTATGTTTGAAGTGCGTCACCTGTTTAAAGCACGTCATGTCAAAATCTCTGTGGTGTGACGTAATATTTCGTATTGACTTTGCCATTGAACTTAAGTCGCACTTAAGTCGCGCTTAAGTTAAGTAGGCCCTCTTTCACTTAAATTCGAAACAGCTGGAGCGTATCGGCCAATCAGAGCGCGTAACTCCACTGTACATGGCTCAACGGCAATAGTTCTACGTGTGTAGTCTAATGTACGCCAGAGTTACAGGGTCAAAGTAGGGTCTAGGGTAGTAGGGATAGGCTTCTGAACAAGCGCCCTAAGTTTAATTGAATAATTCTGCCTCGACCTCTTTTTCTTTCAATTCATTATTTCCATGATTTTTTTTGGACATGGATATTATTATTAGGGGGGGGGGGGGCGGAGGGCACTCCAGCAAAGCTAGAGAGTCCATGCTAATGCGTATGGACCTCTAGCACTGTATACGGGTGAGAGTCAGGGGAATCACTTTTGCACTTTTATGCGGTAAAATACTGACTAATGCAACATATCATAGATTATGTTATATCTGTCTTACATTTGATAACAATAAGTTACCTAATTTTAATTTTAGAATAAAAAGAAATTTCAGTAAACTCACTTTAAAGCCCCTTTTCTCTCCTTTGACAGAGACGGCTGCATGGTTCCCTCCTCGTGATAGCGATGACATGAAAATGCGTACGCGGACACCATAGTGACGTCATCGTGACGTCATCGTGGCATCTCGACGTCATCTTAAGCACGTGCGCAATATCTGACGGGTAGCTAGTCCTATCTCGCAGACGTTTACAGTTATTGCTTATCGCCTATTTAGTTTCAGATGTTAATATTGGCACGTCATTTAAATGATATGGCCTGTCGTCAGTGGCGGATCCAGGGGGCCGGGCCTCCCTAGAAAAAACAGGCAAAAACACCCTTTTTTGAAAAGAAGTTGGGCCCCTCCTGCCCAAGGGGGCGATGAAAAAAAAATTGTGCTCACTACCCCTGGCGCAAGGGGTGGTGGTGGAACAAATATTACCCTTCGGAGGAAAAAAATTTTTCGGTGCCAAAATTTTTTTTCTAACCACCCCCCACTGAGCGAAAAATCGACGGCACGATTTTCAAATTTTCGCACGAAGTGGGCCCCTTTTTAGGCCCCCTCCCTTGCCGCCGGCTGGATCCGCCCCTGCCTGTCATAATAGGATGGAGATTGATATTACCCTATTAAATATCGACACTATAGTATAATTGCAGGGCTGTGGAGAGCGGACAAAAAAACCTGCAAAAAAGAAGAAAAATAAATAAAAAGAAGAACAAGTTAGACCCAAAGTATGCATCTAGCGTTAATAATCGGCTTAAAGAGGCAGCGCTCCCGAAGGAGCAGGGGACAGGGCAGTGGGTGTTCCAGGGGGAGGCGGCCTCCCTGTTAACAAAAAACAGGTAAAAACACCCTTTTTGTTTTAAAAATCAGACGGGCCCCCTCCTGGATTTTTTTTTTTTTTTTTTTTTGGGGGGTTCAAGGGGGGGGCTGGGTGTTGAGTAAAATAGTATTCACTTCCCCCGCTAATTAACCGGCTGGCTGATTTGCCGCTAAATATTTTTTCACGAACTGGGCAACAACAAAAAAGTGCTCCTTAACCCACCACCCCCTCTTTTCATCAGCTGGCTGGCCGCTACATATTTGTTTTCTCACGAATTGGGCCTCTCTGGCCCCTCCTTTGCCGCCGGCTGGATCAGCCCCTGGGACAGAAGATGGGGCACTGTACTCAGGCGGATCCAGCCGGCGGCAAGGGAGGGCAAAGGGGCCTACCGTGCGAAAATTTGAAAACCATGCCGGCCGCTTTTCCGCTCAGTGCGGGGGTAGTGAGCACTTTTTTTTTTTTTTATCCTTCAAAAATTGGAGAAAAAAAACCACCCCTTGAGCGCCAGGGGAGGGGGCCCCATCTTCTTCTTTTTCCAAAAAAAGGGTGATTCTACATGTTTTTTTTCTAGGGGAGGGGGCCCCCTCCCTGGATCCGCCACTGACTGTACTCCCCCATCTTTTTCAAGTATCCCAAAGTACCTCTTTTATCATAGGAAAAGTGTCCCTTTTACATAGGAAAAGTGCCCTTTTCCTTGTAAGAAGTAAAAAATCCTTCTGATAAGTGCCCCTTTTCCTTTCTCTATAACATGCGCCCTAATTTAAAGTGACTTATATATAGAGGCAGAGCAACTGTTTCTTTAATTTCCACCAATGCATGCTCGCCGCATTTATAGTTGATATAAATATGTTACTTATTAAATGTCTTTTAGTCTTTCACTCGAAAGCTAGGCGCCTTTGGCGGCCTTCGCGTTGTGAGCGATATAGGGTGTTGAAAGGACGTACTTGAGAGTTGACATGTTGAATGGTGGAAGTGGTAAAACAAAACAAAAGAAGTTGGTGAATGCTATCCTATACAGAATTATAATCATGATATGTGCTTATATATAGCGCCTAACACTTACTTTGTTGGAAGGCTCTAAGCGCTCTGCAATAATCCAGCATAATTACCCTGCATGGCTTTTTCAGAGCAGCTGTCACGCTCTCTGCGTTAATTTCAAGGAATAAATTCCTACCAGCTAGGTCCCCGTTTACTTCACCTGGGTGGAGTGCATCACAAATGTGGATGAATTTCTTGCTGAGGAAATCAACGTCCTGGAGTGGGATTCGAACTTACGACCTTATGATTGAAAGACGTGAGTCAGAACCACTACACTATGACGTTTCCAGATCGTGCGCACCTACATGTACAATAATAAATCCAGTCTTATTTTTAGTTGATTTGATGCCGTCTATACTGTAAAAGTAGCGCATTTACCCCCAACAAAAAGGAGTAAAGTAGACATAAATAGTGAACAAAATATATCAGATATTTGTTTTGTATTTTCATGTTTTTTTTAAATTGAAATTTGCCTTTAAAAAAATGATTTAAATGAGCCAGATCTGAATTGCTCATAATTTGAAACCCTTAAAATGTATCACAATGTCACCTCACAATATTGGTAGAGTCGTTAGGTACATTTTGTGTGAAAATCAGAGATATCCAACATCACTGTATGGCTGAATATGAGCACAGATTAAAGACAAAATGGCCCAATTGAAAAGTCACAGGATACTGTGCGTGCCTGTACATTGTTGTGAAACAGCACATGACTGAATGCATTGATTATGAAACAATGCTTTTGATATTCTATCCATATTTATTGGTAAATGGCACATGTGGTTAAATGCATTATTTGCAATTGTAAAACAGTGCATTTTGAAATTGTTTAATACTCAGTAAACTGCAATGATAATATAACTTTTGTGAATCTTTAAATATGAAAATAACAATTCATTAATGTATGCTTATTCAACCATGCATGGATCAATGATAACCTCTTATTGTTACACATTGTTTTCCTAACTACCATAGAAATATTTTTGCAAGACGAAATCTTGAAATGATTCTACGTTATAAAACTATGAGTAATTGTTTAGGAGTGTAGTTACTTTTGTGACAATCAACCATCAATTTTTTTCTTCCAAGGGGCTCTTTGTTTAATTTACAAAAAAGCCCCTTGAGGTTTCTCATGTGGGTTCTTTTCATGACGGGGGCTACTTTTTGGAATGTAATTTGGTTTCTTAATTTTAGTCCGGCCGTATCGTATAAATACAGCATTCATATAGAATCTTACATTTCAGTTAATGATTCCATCCACTATTACTCAAATGGAAATGTTCTTATACTATTAGATACTACATCGATCGTGTCAAGATATATGTCGTGTATAGTCACTATTTTTTAAATTTATCATTTTGAGCTGTCAAAATTATGTCTCAATAATAATTATGGCATAACTTTGGAAAATTATGAATTTTTTGATAGATATTAATTGGTATACGACTATTTGTTCATGTTATCTTGAAACCATGATTAAATGAAAAGGAAGACAAATAGAGAAACTTAAATTGTTTTATGTGCCTTTCATTTTAAACTTTTGTCCTATTTGTTGACGTGTTTCTCATCATTAATCATATTACTTCATTGTTCACGTACATTCAGCACCTAAGAAATATAGAACTACCAAATTTGCAATAAAGTACGAGACTCTGCTTAATAAAGAAGTTAAGAGGACACTGATCAACTGATTTGTAGGACTCCCAGGGCGTGGGTCGTACTTTTTAACTTGATAATATCAACGATTTAATATAGATGATCAACACAAATATCAAGGGTCGTATATGGTCACTACAGATGTAACAAAATCTTTTCCTGTCCCAGAAAATCAAAATATATTTGTAATTTCACTAATGTTCACAACTGGGAATTTTCACAACTGTATAATTTTCACATACTTTTCGTGAACGAAAAAGTAGATTAACCAAATACATAGATTGAGCGCGTAAACAATCACAGCTTTCGTATTAGCTTTCCACGTAGATGAAGGCACCAGCGAACGCAACGGTACTATGGAATTGTTGCTTATTTCAGTTATCGCTGAAAACGTTGCGAGAAGAAATCCCGTAGACCAGTACAGACATTTTCTCTCGCGGAACCATTCTTTTATACATGCTGAAGGTATCGCTTATTTTATTATTCTCAATTTGAAGAGTGTACATTTGCTCAACAGTGCACGTACCGATATCCGTTGCCATCCTCTTTAAGGAACTATTTTGAGTTTTTATATTTCATTTCGAGATTTCAAACAACTTATTGAACAAATCCCAAGCTTTACAGTGATCTGCAGTCCAAACGAATGACACGTGCAATTTTTCAACCCAAGGTGTGCAAAACCCTAAAAGTTTTTAAATTTCAAAGGATTTCCTTACTCAAATAATAATATAAATAAATGATTTGATTGTGCTAAAACTAAACAGGATTTTTTTTCTTTCTCCCTCTCTTTATATGATGTAATAATTATTGTTCGCACTAAGACCTCACAAGGTAAGAGCAATTTTTTTTTGCAAATTTTTCTGTCAATTGGAAAATTATACCGACCGATATTTTGTTCAGTGGGGGAGGTCATTTTTAAATTTTTTTTGTCCAGTTTTTGAGGAAAAATTTAGCGACTAATTTTTTTTTTTTTTACTTTTTTTTCACTTGAAAAACAAATGAGGGAGGTTGCTCCGAAACACACACATACACAAATTTGAGGGGGATTTGGGGGTTAACCCAATTTTTTTTGTTTTTTTGTTTTAACTTTTTGTTTTCACTTGAAAAACAAATGAGGGGGGGGGTTTGCTCCGAAACACACACACACATACACAAATTTGAGGGGTTAACCCCAAATCCTCCCCTCCTGCGTGCTGCGCCTGCTGCAGAGTCATCAGAGTCATGTACATAATTATATTTAATACTAAACTCTGAAAACGCTTGCGCAGAGACTAAGCTAATAGCCTGCCGCTGAGCTGTGTACACAACCGATCGCGTCCCTAACACCAAGCGAGGAAGCACTGTAATCGGGCGTTGAGGGCGGTACCTTCATTTTGTAATTACGTCATTAAATTCGAAAATGGCGTACATGTTAGCTGACTACGAGACCATTTCCCGGTAAAAAGTAGGCTCAGATATCTGGAAACCCTGGAAATTTTCACCAACGAAACTTGTGAGTTCCATTAGTTCATTATTTGTTGAAATTATTGCCCCATCTAATTATTTATAAAGGCATTTGACAGTAACCTACAGCAGGATCTGAAAAATGTTGGGTTAATGTGCAGTGTACAGTGTTGCCTCTTTTATTACACAGCCGGGATAGCGTTGCAGCTATGTGTGGCGGAGGGGTGGTGATCAGTGCAGTGATCACGTTTTCAGATCATGCCACACAAAAATAAATACCTGGGACTGTCGTTTAGGCATCTCGGCAGTAATAATTAATGCAGCACAAAACAACACAACACTCACACACATGACCATTACACTTGTTCAGCTCAATTGAAATTCAAATTCATCATAAACAACGTTTCTTACATCTTAGAGTCCTAGAACTGGTGAAAGTCCTTTACAATCAACTTTATTTCCCTGCGCTGCAACTGGTTCTACTTTAGTGTGTTGTTATTATTTTGGGTTTCTAACTTCAGTCAAAAGCTCTATATATATATATATATATATATACATGCGTCGAAGCTGGGCTGGTGGCGGCGGGCTGGTGGCGGATATTTTATGAGTTTGTTGATAACGCCATCTTCGGCGGCTTGAATCAAGTGTGTAGGGAATATAAAGGACTGGGCAGATTCTGGGCGGACACATTGAATAGATCTACTGGTTCAATGGCCTGCTTTCAAAACGGGATGTATACAGTATGTATGAGTATATTATTAATTATGAACAGTGGGCAGGATTGTTTGAGGGTGATGAGAAGAGGGAGGGCATATTCATGTAGCCTCAGGCCCGTAGCCACAGGGGGGCACACTAGCTGCCCCCCAAAAATTTGTCCAAGATCATGCAGACACCCCTCCTCTTAGACCCCTCCCCAGGACGTCGATCAATTACATGTATGTGCCCCCAACATCAAACTCTGGGAAGGGGCGTTAATGGGATAAAAAGGAGTGTATATTACCTACTTCGTTTTAAGGGGTTTTATTGATTATGAACACTGGGCAGGATTGCCAAAGGGTGATGATAACAGGGAAGGGATAGTCATCTAGATTGGATTATTAGGGGCTAGTGATGGGGGCGGGAAGGGGTGTTAATGGGATAAAAAGGAGTATTTATTTCCTACTTCGTTTTAAGGGGTTTTATTAATTATGAACAGTGGGCAGGATTGTCTAAGGGTGATGAAAAGAGGTTGGGCATAGCCATGTAGCCTAGATTATTAGGGGCTAGTGGTGGGGGAGGTGGAGGGGGTCGAGAAGGGGCGTTATAATGGGATAAAAAGGAGTGTGTATATTACCTATTTCGTTTTAAGGGGTTTTATTAATTATTAACAGTGGGCAGGATTGTATAAAGGTGATGAAAAGAGGGAAGGCATAGTCATGTAGCCTGGATAGGTAGGGACTAGTGGTGGGGGTGTTGGGGAGGGGGAGGGGCCAGAAAGGGGCGTTAAGGGGATAAAAAGGAGTGTTTATTACCTTCTTCGTTTTAAGGGGTTTCGTTATTAATGAACAGTGGGCAAGATTGTTTGGGGGTGATGAAAAGGGGGTTTGGCGTAGTAATGTAGCCTGGATAAGTAGGGGCTAGCGAGAGGGGGTGAGGGTAAGGGGATATAATGGAGCAGGCGCGGATCCAGGGGGCCAGGGGCCTTGCCCCAGCAAAAAAAAAAAAAAAAAAAAAGAGAGAGAGGGAGGGAAAAGGAAAAGAAGGGAAAGAGGAAAGAGGAGAGAAAGTGAAAGATAGAAGAGGAAGAAGAAAAGAAAAGGGGGCAAAAGAAGGAGATCGGGGGGAGGGCCGAAAAGGCCTTGCCTCCCAGGCTGTTGCCTCCCTCCCCCCCCCCATCAAAAAAATAAGAGTTAAGGAAGGAAATGGAAAGAAAAAAGGAAAAGAGGAGAAAAGGGGAAAGAAAAAAAGAGGAAGAAAGCAAAAGAAGGGGGATATCAGTTGCAATTTTCTCGCCAACAAGTTCTGAATCGAGGGGGCAAGGCCCTTGCCTCTACCCCCCCCCGCCAAAAAAAGAGAGAAGGAAGGGAAAGGGAAAGAGGAGAGCTAAAAGGGAACAAAAAAAAAAGAGGAAGAAGAAAAGAAAAGGGTGAAAAGAAGGGGAGATCAGTTGTAATTAATCTCGCCAACAACGTGTGGATCGGCCAAAAGGCCCTCATGCCTCCCTCCACCCCCCACGCAAACCTAAAAGAGAGAGAAGGAAGGGAATAAGGGAAAGAAGAACAAGAGAAAGAAGAAAGGTAGGGGAGATCAGTTGCGATTTTTCCCGCCAACAAAGTGTAGATCGGGGGGCCCACTGGCGTACTGACGGGGGCTTGGGAGCGGGGGCTGCCCAATTAAAATTAAAACGTGGTTTATTTCTAATTCGATACCGGTGATTTACAAATGTTGCTGAAATGACATAATTTTCCGACATTTTTCCTCACTTTTTAGTAAATTATACTGTTTTATGCGTTTGTTGGAAAATGACAAATTCCTAAATTTACAGTCAGGCAAGAAATATGCTTATTGAAAGGCCTACAAGTCATGTCAGGGCCCGATGAACGGCGGGACTCGGGTGCCTCGAGCTCCACCCCCCACTTTTTGTGAAAGGTATATTAAAGAGAAAGAGAAAGAAAGAGAGAAAGAAAGAAAGAATAGTGACCTGCCAGTGTCACAAAATAATGAGGTATCAAAATATGCTCATCTGACCGTGATTAAATGCCTAAAACCCCTGAGCTTCTGGGGTTTTCCATGCAATCAAAACCGGGCTGACCAGATTAAACGTTTAAAAAACAGAAATACGAAGTTGAAAACCATCTAGAGACTCCTAATAAATTGCGATACTGGTTAATTAATTATATTTCAACAATTTTTTAATTTCAGTTTCTCTACGGATAACTGAATTTTCTTATATTATAACGAAGATATGGCGTATATATTCAGTACTGAATGAACGCCATAAAACTACTAACAACAACAACAACACGCTTCTGGGGGCTCCGCCCCCTGGACCCCACGTCAATTAGTGACCTGCCAGTGTCACAAATAAGGTATCAAAATATGCTAATCTGACCGTAATTAAATGCCTAAAACCCTGAGCTTTCGGGGCTCTGCCCCCAGGACCCCACCTAGGGCCCTAAGGCGTGCCCCTAGATGCTCATCTCACGGTACTTCAATGCATAAGACCCCTGAGCTTACGGGAGCTCCGCCCCCTTGACCCCATGCCAATTAGTGACCTGCCAGTGTCATGAATAAGGTATCGAAATATGCTCATTTGACCGTAATAAATGCCCATACCCCACGGGCTTCCGGGGACTCCGCCCCTTGACCCCCGCCAGGGCTTGCCCCTAGACCCCACGCCAATTTACGCTACGCTCTACCTGATCGTAAATACTTTAGCCTTCCCAACCACTTTGAAAAAACGTTCAGCGGGGCCTGCATGTAAGAGTGGGTGATGCGAATTTTTTGTCTGCCCCAAAAAAAAAAAACGTTTTTGCTCATTACGCCACTGCTGGTCACTGTTACGTACCAATATTTGGCTCGCATAATTTCAAATTTGGGCCCCCCCCCCTAAGAAATCCTGGATCCGCGCCTGTAATGGAGTGTGTATTACCTTCTTTGTTTTAAGGGGTTTTATTAATTATTAACAGTGGGCAGGATTGTCTAAGGGTGATGAGAACAACGAAGGCATAGTCATGTAGATTGGATAATTATGGGCCAGTGGTGGGGGGGGGGGTGGGCCGGGAAGGGGCGTTAATGGGATAAAAAGGAGTGGATTACCTACTTCGTTTTAAGGGATTTTATTAGTTATGAACAGTGGGCAGGATTGTTTGAGGGTGATGAGTGTTTGAGGGTGATGAGAAGAGGGAGGGCATATTCATGTAGCCTGGATTATTAAAGGCTAGTGGTGGGGGTGGTGGTGGTGGGGGGCAGGAAGGGGCGTTAATGGGATAAAGGGGGGTGTTTATTACCTACTTCTTTTTAAGAGGTTTTATTAATTATGAACACTGGGCAAGATTGTCAAAGGGTGATGATAACAGGGAAGGGATAGTCATGTAGATTGGATTATTAGGGGCTAGTGATGGGGGGGGGGCGGGAAGGGGTGTTAATGCTTGTTGTCGTTGTTGTTGTTGTTGTTGGTTTTTATGGCGTTTTCCATCGTCGTTGGATGATTATCGCCAGGCAATGTGAGAGGGCGTAGTTTCTGGTCCTCTCTTCGGTTTTTTTTTTTGCTCAGTTGGATCGACGATAGCCTGTGGCGTTGTGCTAATGAAATTAATAATGTCAGTAAATTGTTAGTAGTTATATTCTGTATTGTTATGTAGCTTGTTATTTTAAAGAATAAATTAGGAAGGAGAGGATGGAGAGGATGAAGTGGTTGAATATTAGTTGTGTTTAATTCATTATGTTAAGCTACCACCTTTCCTATACATTCCTCGTTTCTATAGTAAATGACGTAGATTTTGATTTTTAGTCTTGAGTGCTTTGTACATTCTCCTTCTTTGTCTTTCGTATTTTAGGCATGATAATAAAAAGTGATCAATTGTTTCTATCGTCTGGCATTCTTCACATAGTCTAGTGTCATGTTTTCTATTTAGATATTTATAGTAATTCAGGTTACATTATTTCACCAAGTCTGAGTTAACCCTAATAAGGCCGGGGGCCATCATGGCCCCCTTCCGCGATTTTTCTGATTGTTCGGGAACGCATACGGATGACGCCCCGCCGCTTCATGACTTTATTCTTTCGAGTCTTGCGCATCTTTTAAAACAATTTTTTGAAAATCGGACCTACCGTTACAAAGTCACGTGACCTTTTGTCTTTACATGTCGGCCCGAAAATCGCTCATTTTCGTGATTTGTGTACAAAACATATGGAAATATCATTTTCCTAAAAGAGATAAAACATTGGTTATTTGGTCTTGTTTAAAGTTTAGGTGTTTGTTTTGGGGTCAAAATAGTTAAATTATAGTTAGAAATGAAATAAAACAACAAAAACAATAAAATACATAAGTTAAAAAAACAATGAAATACATAAGAAATTATCAAAACAAGAGATAACATAAGAAATAACCTAGCTTTCCAAATTTTTTTCGTATTATTATTCCAAATGGTCTAACAAATATATGTAGTGGAAAAGAAAGCTTAAATATGAAGAATATATGATTTATGGGTAAAAATATGAATTTTTGACCTTATTTGCATAATTTACCATAAATATGCAAATGAGTAATTTTTCAAAAAATTGAAATTGCTATAGTATTCTATACACTTCACTTGACATGCATGCAAATTTTCGCGGCGATCGGCCGTTTCACGGCCGAGATCTTAAGGGGGCCATAATGCCCCCGGCCGTATTAAGAACTCAAATAGCCCGGCCTTATTAGGGTTAATTGGTGAATTAATCTTTCGTCCTTTCGGTTCAAACCTTTGATTTTGAAAACATTATTTACATTTTTATTGAAGCTATACAAGTGTCTTCCTTTCTCTGCTTTATCCCAGAGGTTTTGCCACACGGATTTGTAGTAAATGTCTGATTCACTTATTCACTTTTGCTTTGTTTTACTATGATATGATCAGCTCGTTCGTTTCCTGCTAGGCCGCAGTGGGCTGGTACCCATTCAAGGTTTACATCAATCCCGAAGGAGTTTATAGCCAGTAATTTTTCGTATATCTCAACTACTTTGCTGGATTCTTTTACATTCTTGATGGCTTCTAAGGCTGAGACTGAATCTGTCAAAATCACAACTGCAATAATCAGAATGGATGATATTCATCTATCCGTTCAAGTGCCATTACTAGTTCTGCTCTCATGATGGATATAGCCTATTAGCCGTTTTAAAGCATTTACTTATGCTTAGTTTCGGGATATACTGTATAGAAAGCTGCTCCCGTAATACCCTTCCTGTTGTTTTGAAGCATCTGTATAGATGTTTAAACAGTGATTCCATTTTTTCTTAATGACTTCTATACAGCATAATTTCTTGATTCTATTGATGAAGAAAACTTCTTAAAAACAAAATCCTTTATTTTTGTAGATATACATGGCATCTTATAGTGCCAATAAGGTTTAATCGTCATGCATTCAGTGAGTTTTTCAATATTCCCTATTTCCAAGTTCCGCAATCTTTTGACAAACGGACCTTGGCCCATTTTCCAAGAGTACCTTTCATATTGCCAACACGGTAATAAAACTTTTTTGTAGGATGGTTACTTTTAGCAGCACGTAAATAATAAAGATATTTATCCATAAACATATTCCTCCTGAGTTGCAATGGCATTTCCCCACATTCAACTTGTAAAGCTTGTAAAGAAGTTAAATGAACTCCACCAGTAATAATTTCAAAAGCCTGAAATTGTATGGTGTCTAATTTTTTTTAAAGAGAATTACTCGCGCCATCATTGGCTTCACTTCCATAATCTGAAACAGATCGGATTAAGCCTTTATAAATATAGTGAAGTATTTCCGAGTTATTGCCCCATTTAGTACCAGCAATACACCTCATAAGATTAAGTCTTTTTTGCATCTTATTGAACTTTCATTTATATGTTTACCCCACGTCAATCTCGAGTCGAACCACACTCTAAGGAATCTATATTTATTTCCAATTGAATGTTTTTGCTATATATCTGTAAATCGATATTTTTCTTTTCTTTTCTGCCGAATACTGCGGCTCTCGATTTTGTGGATGAGAAATGCATACCCCATCTATCACACCATTTTTCAATTAAGCCTAGAGCAGCTTGTAACTTTTTTTGTACATATGTCATTTTTCGGTGGGAAAACCAAATACATATGTCGTCAGCATACAATGATATTTCAACAGTATCCTGAATTTGTCTTAGATCATTAATCATGAAATTTAAAAAAATTAAGGGGCTAATCACGCTCCCTTGAGGTATGCCTATCTTACTTTTTTTCTGTTCTGATAAGTAGTTTCCCACTCTAACACGATTCACTCTGTTAGACATGAATGTACGAATCCATTTCAAAATCTTACCTGTCAGCCTGTGAAGCCTTGCTTATATAATTCGTAAACTATGCCTTGTCTCCATACTACGTCGTACGCCTTCTCTAGGTCAAGAAATATCACAACTGTATATTCTTTATTAGCCATTCCTTTTTGAATATCTGTTTCTAATTTAACTAAATGGTCGGTTGTACTTCTATTCTTCATGATCCTGATTGTATGGGAGTTATAGTATCCTCTTTTTCAATATACCATGATAGTCTGTTTTTTCACAAGTCTCTCCATCCTGTTTTTAGTATCGGAGTTTGAATAGCCTCAGTCCATTGGCTAGGCAATATACCTCTATTCTATATATCATTGTACAGTAACTCTAAGATCATTTTGATAATTTCTTCCGGGAGATTGCTTATCATTATTTGAGGGTGCTCCTGTTCTATCTTTGCTCGATGATCTCGATCCATTGCAAATCGGGTTTCTGGTCTCTCTCATTGAATTTTGCTCTTTCATTACTTTGTGCATGCTTACTATTTCTTTCTGTTTCGCTGGAGACTACTTGTTCAGTCAGCACTGATGGGACCTTCTCATTGTTTTGGGGTTTTGCTCTTTCATTTCTTTGTGTAGGCTTGCTATTTCTTTCTGTCTCTCTAAAGACTACTTGTTTAGCCTGCCCGAATCGTGGTACTTGTGGCACGTATTCAAATACCTTGTACCTTTCAAAGGCAAAAATGAGCTGTTGGTATTTCTTTTCTTTCAAATGTCAGTAAGACTCTGACTGACCTACTAGTCGTTCATTTCCCCGTTGATTCTCTTTTTGAATCTCTTTGCATGGATTACGTTATCCTTCTTTAACCATTCCAACAACACTTCTTCCTGAGCTTCTGGATTTACTCTTATTACTGCTTTTTCTTGTATTCGTCTGGGTTATTATGGCGTAACCTTTACTGTCTTTCCTGCAAAATCTATAATGTTTTTCAGTTTCGCTACTTGTTTGGCATCTTTACAAATAATTTTCAAACTTTTCCGTCTTTCTACTTGGACTTGTCCTATTTCTTGATGTAAACATTTCGTCATATTTGTTGCCGGGAGTAACTGCTATATTGTTGTTTACTCCTTCAACTATTACAGTTAGATCTATTTCTCTGGTATTCAATATTTGACCTTTTTCTTTATATTGTTCTTGGTCTCTTTCTCTCTCTCTCTCTCTCTCTCTCTCTCTCTCTCTCTCTCAGTATTCCTACTCGTTCTTCCCCTATGAGATATGAAGGTCTGCCCACTCCCACCCTCCCGCATCGGTTGTTTCACCTCCCCTTCCTATTTCCCAATCACTGTTTCATTTCCAGTTCTTAATTTTCACGGGACTTCTAGTACCCTTTGTATTATCTATCTTAATCATTGGTGACAGTGGTCCCAATCCTGACTGGGTGCTTTGGCTACAGATAGCCGTGGCAAAATCTTCGTATGCCTCCTCTCACGAAGATTCCGCCATTACAATGATTTAAACTAGTGGCGAGCAATTGTAGCATTTAGAGGCCAAATATTACTCAGTTGATTATTATTATCTGTTAATAGAAGTGTAATGAAAGGTGCAAAAAAAAAAAAAAAGCCGATTTGGCCAGGTCTTACCCCCCCCCCCCAGGTGCAAGTAATTAAAGTATACCAGTTCGCCTTTCCCTGACTGAGATATCACTTTCAAGGCAGCCTCTTGAGGTCCACGTGGCAAGGGTGGGGTGGCTCGTTGAAATTCCCGCCACTTCCCCCTGGATGACTCGGCGACTCGTTCTCTCATTTCTATACAAATGTTGCTGAAATGACATGATTTTCCGGGATTTTTTCTCATTTTTATTTTGTAAATTATACTGTTTATGCGTTTGTTGGAAAATTACAAATTCCTAAATTCACAGTCAGGCAAAAAATATGCTTGTTTAGAAGCCTTCATGTCAGGGCCTGCAGAACGGCGGACTCTAGCCCCGCCCCTCACTTTAAAAAAAAGTATGTTAAAGAGAAAAAGAAAGAAAGAAAGAGAGAAAGAAAGAGAGAAAGAAAGAATGAGTGAGTGACCTGCCAGTGTCACAAATGAGGTATCAAAATATGCTCATCTGACCGTAATTAAATGCCTAAAACCCCTGAGGCTGAACTTACGGGGGCTAGCTCTATAGCTGCCACCTGTAGGCCTACCCCACCAAGGCGGGCCCCTGGATGCTCATCTGATCGTAATTAAATACCTAAAACCCCTGAGCTACCGGGGGCTCTGCCCCCTGGACCCCACCAAGGGCCCTAAGGCGGTCCCCTGGATGCTAATCTGACCGTAATTAAATAACTAAAACCCCTGAGCTTCCAGGGGCTCAGCCCCCTAGACCCCCCACCAATTAGTGACCTGCCAGTGTCACAAATAAGGTATCTATACTTATCTGACCGTAATTTAATGCCTAAAACCCCTGAGCTTCTGGGGGGCTACGCCCCTGAACCCTACGCCAATTTACGATCCACTCGCTTCGCTCGCCACGCTCTACCTGATCGTTAATACTCCTCTTTGAAAAAAACGTTCCGCGGGGCCTGCATGTAACATGTAATAGTGGTGGTGATGGAGATTTTTCTTCTGCCTCTCCCCTCAAACGTGTTTGCTCATTACGCCACTGCCCCTGAAAGGTGAGCCCCTGGAATGTTTGCCCCCCGATCCCAAACTGCTTCCGGCGCGCCTGTCAACACTCTATCACACAAAATGTCGAGACGTAGGCCTAAGCTACTGGGCTAGTCTATTATATTCCCTTCTTCCATATCATAATGTATATTTTATAAATGACTGTTTATTGTACTTCGTACTTGTCCTGAGGATAATACAATGTGGAAAATAATTTTGAAACTTATATTTTGTGATCAGGTTTGCATATATGAATTTCTAACATTTTTCGATATTCTAAATTGGAGAATGTTTTACTGTTTATGTGGTTTTCAGGAAGTTTTACAAAGAATATTAAGATTGAATGAGATAAAACAGGGAATCAGTTATAAAGATCGCACAGAAATTCTACAAATTCAGTCATCAGACCCATCTTCATGTTCATCCCAGCATGCCGAAGAATGTTACGACAAGAAACATTGAGAAAAAGACACGGATGCTTTTTCCCCCTCATCAATACTTTATTACAAAGTTTAACAAACAATATCACTGAGACCTCGCTTGAAGAATGTCAGATAGTATAGGCCTACATGTAGTAAACGTTGAGAATATCTAGCCAGGAGGAGCAACAGAAGTGAAGATTGTATTTGTTTTTAGGCTTGAAAGATGTACTCTGTGATTCATGGCCTTGGTGTACAAGCCGGGGGAGTACCCCCGCCTCAATAATCGGGCAAAAAGTCACAATTTTGGGTCGAAAGGTAAATAAAAGTTAAAGAAAGAAGAAAATAAAGCAGCGCTGAAATAATGACTGCAGAGAATCCTTCGTTATTCTTTTTCGATAAGTCTAATATACAACCATTACCAATATTCAACCTGTAAAATGCTAATGTTTTGATATCCTTTACCTCTGACATTTTTACCCCTGATATTTTTCCTCTGACATTTTTACCTCTGACATTTTTACCTCTGACATTTTTTACCTCTGACATTTTTTACTCGTCCAGAACGTATAGTTCCAACTTTGCTTGCGGCAAACAAAGATCCAAATGTCTTTCAATTCAACAAAATATTTATCCAAAAGTAACTAGAGTCAACAAAATAATTCCCAACATAGTATGGAGAACAATATAATAAGCTGTACCAGGCGTATACTGCGCGCAGTAAACGGATTCACCTGACCAACGACTACAACTAACCATATCCACAACTATTTTCTTGACCTACCCTTCAAAATGGCAGTGTAGGGTAGAGCAAATGAAATAATATAATCCCATCAGATTTTTATGTCTGTAAAAATGTAGTATTTGTTAACACAATTAATAAAAAATACCACTACAACAAATTGAATGAAATTCGCTAAAACATTGCTACTATTGAAGTTGAACAACATAAAGAGTTACTGTAACAAATCCATAGTCCTATATTGAAAGGAGTCACATCATGTGAACATTCCTATATAAAATGATATATTACATATCATAACTTTTTGGCATTTCTTTCAATGATTTCTCATAAACAAATTAGTAAAATCACATATGATTCCTGGAACAGAGGGGAAAAACACCGGAAATTCATGCCATAGGACTTTTAGTACCAATTGCAATTTGTTAACATGAAAAACAAATTGTTTCCTTCTTCTGAGTGGGAATCAAGTTTCAGTTTCAGTATCACTTTATTGTTTCCATGTTTTACAGGATACAAATATTACGATATAAAACAATACTTTGTAAATTATAATCACACGAAAGCCGGAAATTAGATACATGTTACAAATATTAATTTAGTTATTGATCGAGTTATTTAACAGCTTTTACAGGAAGACGAATATATTAATTTGATAAAGAAATATGACGAAACCTAATAAAAAACAGAGCTTGTAAAAATAGGTTCCGTACAAAATATGATGAAGAAGATTGTCGATAATTTGACATGGCGCGTTGAGAAAGATATAATTAAAACAAAATTAATGCAATTAATGCAATATATATATATATATATATCGTAGTGCAATTGCAGCGATGTGTAAACAAATCAGTTGCGGTCACTAAAATGAGAAATAAGAAGAACGAAATACGATAAAGTGCTGAAGCCATAGCTTCTTAACAGGCTTGTTATATCTGGATAGTATCTGGATTATTTCATATGTGTATCTATCAAGCAACTTGCAAAATATGCTGCTTCGAGCTGGTGGTAGGGGCCAACCGGCGTATTTTTTATTTACACGATATCCTGTGATTTTCAGGCGCGTAGCCAGGGGGGGGGGCGGTAGGGGCGGTCGCCCCCCCAAAAAAAAAAAGAGAAAAAAGGAAGAGAAAAAGGAGCACGGTACAACGAATCATTATCTTCTCTAATAATTTAATGAAACGTAAAAGTATTGTTTTATATCGTAATATTTGTATCATGTAAAACATGGAAACAATAAAGTGATACTGAAATAATTTAATGAAACGTAAAAGGATTAAGAGTCGATAACGGTATACAACGAATCGTCTTCTTTCTCTAATAATTTAATGAAACGTCAAAGCTCCCGCGCTTCGCGTGGGAGGGGGAAACTGAATTCAGACAAGGATTAAGAGTCGAGAACGGTACAACGAATCCGCTTTTTTTCTCTAATAATTTAATGAAACGTCACAGCTTGGGGGAAACTCCCCCATCCCTGTACACACCCCTAGGGGTGTAAGTGATTCGCACGCTTCGCGTGCTTACTACCGCCCCTAAAATAAAACCCTGGCTACGCGCTTGGTGATTTTACGGCTTTAAATTTAATAAACGCGCTCGCGAACAGTCTAGCTAGCTTGACTGATATGTTTTACGTTATTTAGCTTGGAAAGAGGTCACAAACAATTAGACTTTGATTATTTATTGCTTTGCCTCACCATTTATAAAGGCAAAAAATAGAACTGAATAAATACTGAGATTCGAATCCACAACTCCAAAGTTGTATTACCCTGGGGGTGCCCTTACCGATTGAGCTAAGTCAGCTAACGATGGGTTGACGAAAGGTGGGTTTGCATGATTATTATAACCCTATCACTAACCCTAACGGTTACCATGTGAGCTAGCGCGTTTATTGAAATTAAAAGCCGTAAAATCAAAGGCTACCGTGTAAATAAAAATTACGCGGCCGGGGAGCGTCTTATTGTTTCGTAGCAAGCGAGCCCATATTGAAACAGAAAAATGCCTTTATCTTTAAAAATACCTTACAGTTTTGAGGCGCGGGGCTAGGGTGCACTTCAAACCCCGAAAAGTCGTAAAAGCTTTTGATTTCGTAACGGCTATTGAGGCCCTGTTCGAAGAGAGGAGCAAAATTCACCTTCGCGTATTTCCCTTATTTTGGCTTCAAAGCTCATGACAATTTCACAGCACATACAAAATGATAATATTATTCTTCATACCAAGTTTGTATCGCGCGCGCTGTCTAATTAATATGCACAATTATCGTGACGTATCATTGACTCGGCAACACCCCCACCCCGACCTCTAGTTCCGCTCATCGTATGCTATCCTGCTGCAACTCCGATTAGTTCTTATTCCAGACTTTCTAGTTGAAGAAGTTGCGCGTGCTCGAGTATTTTATATAGATATTTTGTAGATATTTTTTTCCCTCTAATTTTGGCCAGTATCTCGGTATATTAACCGGACAAAAGTGATTGGACATTAAGTAGTGCGGAAAGTTCAAAGGATTTGGAGAACTGAGTGCAATTGATTAGTAATGCTTCTGTACTCTGTGATGTTTCAGTAAATGTGGGCATTGACAGTTGCTCCCCCCCCCCTCACCCCACCCCGCAAAAAAAAATCACAACAAATCTTGTTTTTACTCTTTGCGATGTTAATTAATCCCATTATAATAATATAATTTCCTTTCATATGACACCAAACTCATGGTGGTTCAAGGTTTCCTTGAAATACTATTTACAAAAATACTATTTGTCTTCAAAGGGGCCGCTTTTTTGGACGCCCCCTCTGATTTAGGGGTGTTCGCTACAATTAAGAAGAAAAAAAACACCTGAAATATTGTGTATAATGATAAAATCTTTCGAATAAACAAGGTGTGCTTAGTTTGTGTGGTAGTGGCAGGCAAACCTCTCTTTTCTGACTTTGGCCCTCCGCTTAATAGTGTAAACTTATATAATACGCAGCCAGGATCAATACCCTGTGTTCCCGGATACCTCAAGCCCCTTCATCATGTTCATTATCAGAAGATCGCAATTACCCGCTAGGCTCGTAAAACGTGTTGCAAATATTGTCCTTTCTTCTTAATTGCCACGTTATAAACAGATAATCAGAATATAAAGTCGTTCCCATGCATTATAATTGATCTGCCATAACATGGACAAGATATCACCCTCGGGAAAAGTCCCGTAAATATTATAAATATATAATACTAATAAATATATAAATAAATAATAAATATAAATTATGATATTATAAAGTGAGATCGAGATCAAGAGAGAGCAAACCTATTGTCTGACCAAGGAGGTACCTCCTTGGTGAGACAGATAGAGAGGGAGAGGGAGAGAGAGAGAGAGAGAGAGAGAGAGCAAACACAATTGTCTGAATAATGAATGAGCAGCGCGGGCAATCAATTTCTTTCTTTTTTTCTTTTTCACGACGAGTGCATTCTGCGGTCTGGAGCACGTACTGTCTTGAAACCACAGCTTCAACCTCGCACTCATCGCACATCGCCCAGACTGATGGTAATTATTATGTGCGTCTGGCGTCGAAATGCATCGCCACCAGAAAAAAAGCTATGCGTCCCGCTTTAGAAAGTGATACAACAGGAGGAAGGGAGAAAGGTATCTACTTGCATATACATACAACATCCCAAGATGGGGACCTGTACAAGCAAAAGCAGGAGCAAGGTATGTTTGTATAATCTATCTCGCACATTGTATGATATTAGGCAGAGTGAACTATTTTGCGGGTGCTTACCCACAAGATTGGCTTAAGTAATCGGTTTGGTTTTTTGAATAATCACTAGAATATAATATATATCATAATTTATGAGGGTATATTTTTCACACACATATCGATTTCACTGTTTTTTGTAACTTTAGGTTACGCATGGTTAACATGCGAACATTTCCATTTGTGTTTCGCAAGGCTTTCTTTGAGTCAGAGCTTAATTATAGTACGAGTGATTATATATTGCAGCATGACTCTCTGGTTGTTGATACTGAATGGAAAATATGCACATAATATGCATGTGCATGTGCATGTGATCATTCGACTGCATGTGATACCTTGCATTGCAGGACCATTCTGTGGGAGCGATTTCCCTCCTCGGGGGTGCAGAGGGTCTAAAGTGATGCCGATCCAGTTTCAGATAAATAAGCATACATGCATATATATATATATATATATATATATATATATATATATATGGTGAGACAGACAGAAAGAGAGAGGAGAAATGGGAAGGAGAGAAATTGAGCGATAAATAGAGTTAGTGGGAGAGAGGGAGAGAGATAATAGTGAAGTGAGAAGAAGGAAAGAAAGAGAGGGGTCGATTATTTGTTGTATCACATTCTTGGTCAATTTATGAATGACTGTAATCCTCAATAATTATTGTATCATTTCAGTAAGTAAAGGCTTTCAATAAAAAACACCTTCCAATCAGTTAGACGTTCCTGCCATAAAACTTCAGTATAGTATGCTTAAGTTATTCTTTTTTTAATTAAACATGTTATTTTCTAACTTTTTACTGATATTGATTTTTTTTTTACCAATAGCTGTGACAAAACTTCAGAGTTGATTAAAGAGAATTTTACATACTATTTCCAATAAGTATACACACAGAGAAATTAGGATGCAATTCTGCTACAATAGCAGCACCCTAATTTGCAATTCTGCTACAATAGCAGGATTAGCAGCACCCTGATTTGCAATTCTGCTACAATAGCAGCACCCTAATTTCTTAGTGTGTATAGAGCTACTGTCCCTTTGTACGTTTTCACGATACGTGTATTTAACATGCATGATTCTGTCGATATTTCTTTCTTGCACAAATAAAAGCTGAACAGGGATGTGAGATTGCGTTAGTGTGGAAAATGTTATCAGTAAATATTTAGACTGCATGGAGTCTTTGGGACCTTGGACATGTCTTCGGGTGGGGGCAGAGGGTGTGGGGGGGGGGGTGGGTACCGATATATGTAATAATTTAAAACAAAACACAAAATTAAGAACAGGCCAGTGAAATTATAAACGGGATCATATACTCGAGATAACTTATAGAGTTAAGAATTGTTCTGAGTATAATTTGTATTGGTAATGACTGAAAGTTCGAGCAGTTAACATCGCCGAAAGAAGGTTCAAAACGTCACATGAATTTAGAAAGAAGAGATAATATCAGAGGCCGACGTCACAATGGATGATACATCCTCATGATCCTGCTCTTTCAATGTCGATCACAATTTTTTAAAAATTAATTGTATGCCCCATATAAATCATGTTCGGATTACGTATTACATCATTGCCATCTTCAAACATTTCGATAGGTGATGCACATGCAAGGCTAATGGGATTGCCTGAGGTTAATTTTTTCGAAAGTAATTCCAAGACTTTCCAATTGCTCGTTAAAATTATTTTGCTACACATATGTAGGACAGAAGACACAGTCCTGCATATATAATTGAAATGCTTCGGCAACGTCCCTGATAAGATAAATGAAAGAGATACAAATAAGGTTTAGAGTCAGAATGCAATAGACTTTAGACCTGGCTTGCCTGTTTTTAAACAAGATAACTTGATTTCTTATCACTGTCAGTTCAAGTCACTGATAGTACAAAATTGCCTTCATCAGTGAATAATCGTTTTGGCCCCAAGACCACAACCGGAGATTCTTGATCAGACTGTCTGACCCCCCCTTTCAATGTCGTCTCATTTGGGGGGTTAAATTCGAATGTGTGTATACGAAGTTTTCTGTATTGTTTTGTCTGCAATAAAAAAATTAACACGATAGCAACCAAAACTCACCTCAATGGCATATTTCAGTACCCTATTGTATGCCCCATAGCTTAGAAAACATGTTCGGATTACGTAATACATCACTGGCATCTACACACATTTATATAGGTGATGGACAAGGGTGACAAGGCTACTGAAATTGCCTGAGGTTAATTTTTTCGAAAGTAGTTGCTATTTTGTTGTTAATTAAAGACTTCCAATTACTCGTTGAAATGATTTTGGTAAACATAGACTTTAGTGCTGAATTGCCTGATTTTCAACAAGATAATTTGATTTCTTATCACTAAAGTCACTAGTACAAAATAATTGCCTTCATATGTCAATAACCTTTTTGGCCCCAAAACCACAACCGGAGATTCTTGATCAGACTGTGTGACCCCCCCCCCCCTAAAAAAAAGGATTTATAAACTAGGCCTATGCATGCCAATGCCAATCCATGTGAGTTGATTTCTTTTTCTTTTTGAAACAAGGTCATCATCTACTCGCTGATTCAAAATGTAATTTGATATATTGTGCCCTCTCATGCATATCTCCTTTCTAATGCGCATTTCTCCTTTCTCATCTTCTTCTCAACCCCACATGCAGCTCATACTTTGGTATTATTTTCTGTACCCCCGATCTCTCACTTCTTTTATGGCATTGTCTACTTTTTGTATTGTGACCGTGTTCTCCTTTCTTTAATTGTCATGTTAAGTATTCTCTTGTCCCGTTCTCGTCTCCGTTGGCATCCCCCTTTTTTCCTATTTTGTAGTTCCTTTTTGTAGTTACGAATTTTTCAATTTAATCACTCATTATTCCTAACTATCATTTGAGGGGTCCACAATTGTACAAGCATTGCTTTTAGTGGACCCCTCTTTTTCCAATATGTATTCCTTAATTGTTGTAACTGATTATAATTGATTTGTAATGTTTTGTTCGAAACAAAAATAAAATTGAATTGAATTGTAATGCATCTGTTACACTTGATAGTAATGAGATATGGTAAAGAAAGTAGGGGGAATTTTGTTTGCATGTTCACCATAAAAGAGTCTGATGTTAATTGTTAATTGATACTGTATTTCCTACTTAAATCCCGTATGGATGTTTCATGCCTATATATATATAGGCTTTTAAATCTAACTATCAAATAAAAATTGAAAATTTAAGATGCAGAATTTTTATTTCAATTTCTTCGACTATTGATTCATTTTTGTTTTTTTTCCATATTTTTGTTTAGGTTTCCGCTCCCTATCCCCCTGAGTAGGATCTCTTGATCCGATGGACACATTTAAATTTAATTTAAAGGGTTTAAGGGTTATAAAATCTTGCAGAATCAATATTTGATTTATATCCCACAAACCAAGAATCTTGCAATACGATTGGTCTAAATGAGGTGACATGACAAACGATTGCTAGCCTATCTTGCCGGTGTCGCATAGCCATACATTTTAGGAACTAATGGGGCATGGTTTTGTAAAATACGCGTAAGCTATTATGACGTTTGAGTTTGAGTTTATTAACAAGAACAATAAGAAAAAGTATAACATTATAACACAAGATAAGTAGCATTACACATGAATAAGATAAACATTGTTATATACAAATGAATGAAAAGATGATATGTACACTTTTGTTGTTAAAGGGGGTACCAGAAGTTAGCACAAGTGCTAGTCGAGTCTGGTTCCCTGTCTTTGGCAAGAATTTTTGGTACTATACTATTTGTTCAAACATCGGTTTACTATTCTATTTGATAGACATTTTCCTTTGGTTAAGAAAAAATGTAATAAACGTATTCGTAAGCCCTGGATTAATAAATATATTTTGCGTCCCATAAATAAGAAAAATCATTTATATAAACAATTTATTAATAATAATAATTTGATAAATGAGAGAAAGTATAAGAAACAAAGGAATAAAGTTAATAATTTGATAAAGAATGCAAAAAAAAAGTACTTTGTAATAAATTGAATCAATTTAAGTATGATTCCAAAAAAACTTGGACTGTTATTAATTCATTGTTAAACAGCCCAAACATTCTCTACCACAATATTTTATATGTGATGGTAAACGTATTGATGACGGTGAATATATAGCTACTGAATTTAATGCATATTTTGTTAATTGTTGTAAGGAACAACTGAAACGCTATCAGCGTCTACTCCTGGTACCATGTTTAATCAATATCTTAAAGAATATTTTCCTAACTCCATGTTTTTTATTCAAATTTCTGTACATGAACTTATACAAGTCTTTAAGTCATTGAAGAATAGTAACGCATGTGGATTTGATAATTTAAGTAATAGTTTACTGAAACAAGTACTATATTATATTGTCGATCCCTTGGTTTATATTTTAAATATAGATAAATTGAAAACTTCTAAAAATTACCCTTGTATATGAGAAGAATGATCCACATAAATTCAATAATTATAGACCAGTTTCAGTTTTACCCAGTATATCTAAACTGCTTGAAAAGTGCATATATAATCGACTATATTCATTTTGTTTGAAAAATAATATTCTTATTGATTCACAGTATGGATTCAGAAAACATCATTCTACTTCTCACGCTTTAATTCAATTACAAGATAAAGTTCTTTCTGCAATTAATAATGATAAATTTGCTATAGGGGTATTATGGACCAGTCAAAGGCTTTTGACAAAGTTGATCATGAAATATTATTATCAAACTTAAAATATTAATATAGAATTAGAGGAGTGCCCTTACAATGGTTTAAAAGTTATCTTAACAATAGGGTCCAATATGTAATGTATAATAATAATCGTTCAGGTGTAACTTGTTTTACTCACGGTGTACCCAAGGGTCAATCCTTGGTCCCCTATTATTTTTGCTGTATATAAATGACATTAAGAAAGCTTCTGATGAATTTGAATACATTATGTATGCAGATAACACTACTTTAATTTATACGCAGCCAAATATGATTGAATTAGAAATAATGTCAATGATGAATTAGAAAATATTTCTATATGGTTTAAATTAAAAAGACTATTGATAAACCACGGAGCTATGAAAGCTTAATAGCTCCATGGATAAACCTTAGTAAAACAAAAATATGTAACATTCCATAATGAGACTTGAAAAATAGCCAATACACTAGCCAATAAACTACCGCAAAATGTTTCGAGAATGTTCACTTTGAATAATGATGTTCATAATTATAATACTCGTGGGCGAGACTCATTTCATTTTTGGCGAGTAAAGACAAATATATTTTTGAAATCTGTAAGAAACAATTTTCCTGTTACTTGGAACTCGATTCCTCCTTAAATATCCTCGCGCAAGTCTTTAACGTTATTTAAAAGAAACTTGAAGCAGCATCCAATGATTCTTGTACCAATAATTACATTACATTATCCAACGTTACCTATATAACTGTTTTCAATTTTATGCTTTTGTAATGATTACTTCCATTTGTATTACCTGCCATGAACGATGCCCTGTCATGTTTTGTCATGTATGTGTCTTTTTTAAAAGTTTTGTTTGTATAAGTAAATCTTTTAACTACTGTTCGGGAACTATGCCTCTACAAGGCCATTTGGCCTTTTTGTTTGTTCCCTATTTTCATTTTCTTATATATTGCAAATGCTTATTATTGTATCTATCTTTGTATTGATTCCATTGAAACTGGAAATGAATAAAAATGAATTGGATTGAATTGAATATTACATATATATAACATAAACTATATAATGTAAACAAGGAAATGGAATAGACAAGTCATTTAGAAATATTCCTTACTGAATATATACATGTCAGTCAAATGTATGTCGATATCCGTATCAGAACCAAAACAAAAGATACATCATTATCAAATGTGATGATATTTTAGAGAATACTCTTATCTGAGATTTCGTATTCGCCATATCAAGAAGTCTTAACTTTTGTTTAACTCAAAGTATTTAGATGATTCATTAACCCCTCCCGAAGAGCGTTTCTAGATCTTTTGCTCTTAAATCATATATTATACTATTCCATATTTTCACGCCCATAAATGATATTGAGAATTGACCGTGTGTGGTTTTGCATTTAGACAGATATAGTTGTCCACGTTCTTTACCTCTTGTTCCATATCTGTGCTCTATTACCTGACAGTATTCAATTAAGGAGTGAGGAAGATTGCCATTTAATAAGTCTTAGATGACGGTTGAGACAGATAGAAAATGAAGGTTGTAAATATTAATTTATAAAAAAATTGGAACAGGGGTTCCTAATGGGTGTGTTCTGGGTAAGGAAAATACAGTTCAAGTTGGTTTTGTATGTGGTTCCCCATACTTCAATTCTATACAAAATATGTCGCTGGATTAACGCTTTGTATAATAGCACTAAGGTGTTCTGTGGGACATAATGCCTTATTCTGAACCAAATTCCGACTTTTGAGCGAATATTTCGATTTACTATTTGTATATGCTCAATCCATGTGAGATGCTTATCAATTTGTAGTCCTACAAAAGATGCCTTATCTACTTCAATTAATTTAGTTCAAGATATTTCGACAGCACCCTTTATTTGGACGGATCTCCTTTTGCCCTTTATTATCATGTAATTTGATTTGCTTAGATTAATTGTGACCTTGTTGGCATAACACCACTGCTGGACCTTATTCAAATCCTTATTCACCTCATTAATATCAATATCTATCTGACCAGTCTCATAGATGTTGAAAAAACAAGTTTGAATCGTCAACAAATAACCTGAAGTTGAAAAAATGTGTAGAGTTTGGCAAATCATTTATATAAATGAGAAAAAGAGTTGGGCCAAGAACAGATCCATGTGGGACACCGCATGATATTTAAAATATTGAGACATTGTTTCTCGGTATTTTACAAACTGAAATATATTGCTCAGGTAATCTGCAAACTACTGGAGTGCAATTCCACGTGTTCCGTAATGAGATAATTTACCAATTAGAATATCATGGTTTATAGTAAAGGCAAGGGGCAATTCGTGAGAAAATATTTAGCGCCGAAGCAGCCAGCCAGCCGGCGAATAAGCGGGGGGTAAGGAGCGCTCTTTTGGGGGGCACTCCTTTTTAAAACTCAACATCCATCCCCTCCCTTGTTTTGTTTTGTTTTAAAACCTGTTTTTAATGTAAAATTAACGTTTTTTACCTGTTTTTTGGCCGAGGGGAGGCGGGTGGGCGGAACCGATGGCCCACCCCTCCCTGTTCGTTCACACCACGCCGTTGGAAAACATAGAATTACAAACATGACAAATAGGTAGGCCTGCATGTATTAAGTTCAGTAAAACGATTATCTTTGTGAATGAAGCTCTCTTATCCGTATATGCATACAGTTTATATCAGATTCATGCACTTTTTTATTTAACCATTGATATTTTATTCTGAGAAGTGTACCAGTGATTAGATGAGAGTTGTCAGAAACGTGGGACCGGTTCTCATGCACCCGTCAAGTTCTTGGCCAGGGCCAGCGAACAACCTTTGAAAACTTCATGCGAATAGTGCCCTAGGCGGGGTTCTTGTTTTCTCAGTAAGGTTTTCAGTGTCATGATCACTCGAGAGTTGACCCGATTTACACTGTATTTTTTTTTTATAAAGCTCAAGTTCCCTGAAAGACTTTGCCGTATTAACAAAAGAGAACGAATTGTTCCAATCAGAGTTTGTAGTAGTCTGCAAGCATAGACTCTAATTTGACACTTTACCAAAGTTTCTAAAGCGTTGAGCAGAGTTTAGATATGTCAGTTTTTGACTGTCGGTAAAGTACAGATGCTAGTGTAGTCTCTAGTGCAGACACTATTACGCCCAACGACTGACAACGGTATGTGCCTGCATAAGCCCTTCAAAGTAAAATCTAAATCGAGGGCGACACCATATAGACATTCCTCCCCAGGTTCCGCCCCCTTCTCTCTCTCTCTCTCTCTCTCTCTCATCTGGGCGTACCCCCCATATAAAAAAAGAAAATAGTAGTAATAATAAAGAAGAGATTGATTAAGATAATTGTCCGTGTTACGTAATGAGTGCTAATTGCAATGATACATCATCGTATTCTTTGTTCATCTTATTTAAAGATATAGATATTTTCAAAAAGGGAGAGGGGGAGACCCATATAAAACCCATTACGCTCGTCACAGTCCTGTTGTCTATAACTAGAACAATCTTAGGAATTCTTTAATTATAATTTAATCAGAATAAACTGAAAATTGATAAGAAGTGAAGTTAAAAATCGGTCTACCTTTGGCATATTTCCTTTCAAAATTTGGCCAACTGCCTGTGTTATCAATACCAATAACGATGGTTATATTAGGCCACACCCTCTAATATAGTTCCCGATTTAGTTTTTCCACAGGACGTGCAAAATACTGAAATGGTATGAACTAGTTTCCGATTTTGTTTTTGCACAAGACGTACGTGCAAAATACTGAAATAGACCTTTAACCAATTCATCCGGCATGTACGACAGATGATATTACACCCATTACCTTTGACCTTTAACCTCTAAAGCCTACAAACAAGGCACATACTGTCGATGCTGACAGATTGGTGAATTTACGATAACTTGAATCCCTAGCTAGCTAGGTATGGGGAAATATTTGGATTTCAAATGCAGATGATCTACCATTTTGCACAGGGGGCTCCATGATTTTGTAAAAGGAGAAGGGGTTCAATTCCACAGAATTATGACCAGCAAGCAAGCAAATAAATCAAAAAATAACCCCCAAAAAAAAAAAAAAAAAATGCTCATCGAGAGTAAAAGAGAGTCCAAGTCCCCGAAATGTGTAGCAAGAACGCGCAACCAAACTATAAAAGGGGATCCCCTTTGACCAGCCCCTCCCCCAAAATTCCCGAGCTGTACTGGGAATGCTGGGAATTGGGATAAACCATCGGGTCAGAAGCCGCGCTAAGTGGTTTCGCGGTAAGATGAGTCGAGTTCATGCCGGCGGGTTAGACTTATATTGAACAATTCGTAGAGAATCGGGAAACAACTAACATACGATTCGTGGGCAATTTGAACATTAAAACATTCGTATTATGGTTAATTGCCTTGCCAAGCTCCTTGTACTATAGCTCTGCATCCTCGTGGCAAAGGCGTAGCCTCCATCTCTAGGAATTTAGAATTTGGGTGGGGAGGGAAGGTTAAACACATTTATCAGAAGCATTTTATGTACCGGAAATATAACTGGAAGAAACACCAATGTAGGACTATCAATGTTTTGCTGTAATACGAAATAAATCTGTGTGGGCTTCGATCTTGCTATTCTCCAGCAATCGATTTTAAAACGCTAAATTCAATGATATAAAATTAGATGTTAAATCACCCATTAAAAAATAAAGAGGCATATTTATATTTTGCATTCGTCTTCCTCACCATAAAGCATATAAATCTTGTATTACTTGGCACATTATCATGTTCGATATAATCACATTTGGTTGTTAACTCCCCCGTCCCCATCCCTGCTACGAAGTGCGATGAATCGTATGAAGGAGGAGCGTTTTTGTGTGTGTGTGTCCAGCATTACATTTTCCCCTAAAAATGTTGATCTGCTTCTCTATCCATCCCATTATACTTCCTTCATCTCAAATCTTATGCCGACATAAATTATGCACGCCGAAAGACAGACGTGTTGATGTCTCGTACCTCGTCGGTCCCACCATGGTCCCACCGAGGGGTTCGTAACGGTTCGGTAATTATCTCATTTATCAACCTGCTCCCTTGAGGATATCAATATTTTCATTCTGCCTGGGAAGTCCTCTTCAAATTGCTGTATATGACATTTAATGGTGGTGAGGAGTTATCCGCCATTAAGTCGTAAATTACCTACACGCATGAGTTTTGGAGTGTATTGAAACAGAATGGTTGGCCGGGGCGGTTGAACATTGTTCGTTAAGGATGCCCCCCGTCTCTATCTGTCTCTCTCTTTCTCTCTCTCTACCTCTCTCCCCATCCCTCTCTACCCCTCTTTATTTATCTATCTATCCCCTCCCCCTCTCTCCCTGTCTCTCTGTCTGTCTTCCTCCACCCTCTCTCTCTCTCTCTCTCTCTCTCTCTCTCTCCCTCTCTCTCTCTCTCTCGCGCTCTTTAAGTCATTTTTTCGGACGATACTACCCCAGTACTTTATAACATGTGCTTCGGTGTGAAAATGAGCCCGTGGAATTAGAACCCATCATAACAATACAATATAATAAATAATGAATAACGTTCGTAAGTGCCCCTCCAAATGTTTTCCATCCCTCCAGGCATAGTGTATTAAACTAGATGTTTTTCTTTAGGATTATGTAAACTTTCATCACCGAAAACCTAGCAAAGGTGCATGATACAGGGGGTTAATTATAATGCTGCTTGTGTTGAAGTATACGAATTGAGTCAGTGTATTTTTTTCCATGCTCGGTAAGAATTGGTCGTATTTGCTGTTTGGCTATTTTTTTTTCTTTAGGATTTCGTGTATGTACGAGCACCAATCCAGTTGGCAAGGACCATCCTGCTTTGATAGAATGAAAATTTCTTTCTCCTGTGATTTATTTGCATCCAAGCGTATGTGCGTAATTTTTTTTAAGCCTCTTTTTTCGTTCAAGCCCTCAATACATGAAAAGCAGTAGAAGCATGTTTTGTAAAGAGGAAACACAAATGTTTGGTTCCTTGTATATAAACCATCCATTAATGTACCTAGAAAATTGTGGGATATTATATGTACTTGTAGGCCTACATTTATAAACCCATCCTCACTCCTTAATCTTTAAGTTGCAATTACATAATCCGCATCGATTTATAAACCTAATACCTTTTAGGCTTGATTTTGAAAATAGCCCATACCCTGGCGCCCCCCCCCCCCCTCCGATAGAGCCGAACATATTTTTCTTAGAGATACAGCGTTTTCCGAATCGGTTATGAACCACTAAATAAATGAAAATTAGCTCACAAGGACCAGTTGTGCCACCTGAAACTTCATACCAATCCACATTTTCTAACATGGATATTTACAATTTAAGCGTTCTTGAATTGGTAAATAATTATCTTCAAGTTATTTTGTTATTTACATCACAGCAACCACCGTTTGGTTCTGGCATGTAACTACCGGTACTGAGATCGAAAAATTAAGCGAGTTAACTCTTGGCAAAGTGATATGAGTAAACGTTCTTCTTCTTCCTCTTAATACCAGTCATATTTCATGAAATATTTCCCTGTTTTTACCCGTACTGTGTGAGATTCTAAATTGAATAAATTATTTTTTCTTGTTTGAGGGAATAGCGCCATCATTAATAAGAGAGATATTCTGAGTCCAGATATCCTGTTTCCGATACGAGGTACGTTAGCTGGAAGTAAAGGGCGGTTTCCTCATGAACATGATGAAGGTATCATTCAATTTCCGCACCGATGTATCATATTAAAGATAGTGAGTGTGATATTTCTCAAAGATAATAAGGGCGAGTCGCATTTTCTGGGATGCGTGTAGGTTCGGGGTTACAAAAATGTATAATGATAATCATTTTGCTTAGAGCACTCTTCTTATTTTGTTTAAAATTTAATTCAGAATAGATGTTAGGTGTTTTAAGGAAATGATATCATGCTCTACACAAATGGTCCAACTTGAATAACAGAAATGTTAGATTCGAAGGACGGTTATTGAAATGGAATGATTAATCATTATTTCTTTCGATTAACATAAATTTTCATATATGCACTCGACTTGTACAGGACCTAGCGTGAATAGCAAGCCAAACTAATTAATCAGTTGCTATGATCCCATCAATCTAATTATTCCATCATCTCATCAATCAAATCAGCTTTCAAAAAAATAAAAATAAAAATAAAAAATAAAATGAACGAAAGAAAAAAAAACCAATAGACCAAATGAAATCGCAAAAAATTATTACCAATGAAAGTGAAAAGTGGTATTATGTACATGTACATCACAAAAGCACAGAACAATTTGAAGAGCTAAGGGCAACCGTATATTATACCTGTATAAGTAGCTTGAATATATGGCCACTGGGAATCGCAAAATATTGATCATTACATGCGCCGCGGTATCATGGTTATTGCTCTTTAATATGGCATCTCAAACGTGTATCCATTGTCTGAGAAGATTTGTCCTGCCATTTCCAATTTTCGTTTGCCATATTATGGTTCCTGTTGTTGATTTCATTTTTCTTATCATACCAGCGTGTTTCGTCTTCTATTGGACGTTAATGTTACCGTTTCATTGTCGGAGAAAATCATTTTTGGTCATGTTGGCGGTGTCTGTGAGCGCATATCAATCTCATTTACGTTCAATCATTCATCATCGTATACTTCGTCATGATTTATTACCTGTCAGTGTCCATTTTCTTTTTAATCGCACTTCATGCACTCTTTCCTTTTGCCTGCATTCCTCAGTCTATTTACTTACCTTATCTGTATGTGTAAAATTGTCTGCTATGATTCCAGTGGCGGATCCCCATTCTCTGGCAAGAGGATTGGGCAAAAGCCAGATAGAATCTCTCTGGGCACAAGTCTGAAAGAAAAAAAAAAACACAGAAACGTCATTGTATTTTAGAAGCATTTTCTTTCAAAAAGAAACACTCCCTGTCTCTGACAAGCAAGCTAGCCCCCCCCCCAAAAAAAAAAGTAGGGTAGGCTCATTTTTTTCTTTAAATACTGGATCCCAGGTAGGGTTTAGCTGAGGGCGAGCCCCTTACACCCTTTCCTAGATCGAAACATTATTTTCGTTTGGGTGCACCTCCCCCTCCTTGGTATACGGTTGGCTACGCCATAATGATACATACTCCAACCAAGCTCTTTATTTACAATGTCTGTCACTCTAAATACAAATAGAATAACGAACGTCGTGTGCTATTTAGTTGAAATATGACTACGTTGAACTGTGGCGACGTTAGGTATGCACATTGGCGTAGCGTGAGTCCACCAATTGAGGGTGCATGCACTGGTATCAATCGGGGGCACCGGTCATATTCGAAAAAAATGATATATTCATTTGCATGGCCTCTAATTAGGGGGAGGGTGTGGGAGGGGTCCTACTGTCTTCTTTTCTCGACCTCTTCCCATTTCTATCCTTTTTCTTCCGCATTTTTACATATTCCTTTTTTTTCTGTTCCGATTTCTTCATCGTTTGATAAGGGCCCAGGGGGGCATGTACACCCAGGGGCGTCGCTAGAGGGGGTGGGGTGCGACCTGTCAGGATATTGTCGGTAAAATTGCGCTGCCGTCGGGAAAATGAGAAAAAAAGGGAAAAAGGAAAGGGAAAGGGAAAGAAAAGAAAAAAGAAAGGAAAGAGAAGAGAAGAAAAAAGAAAAAGAAAAGAGGAAGGAGAGGAAAGAAAGGAAAAGAAAGAAAAGGAGATAAGGAAAAAAAAGAAGAAAAAAAAAGAGAAAAGGGAAACAAAAGAAACTGGGATGAAAGAGAGGAGAGGGAGAAGGGGAAAGAGCCTGAGAGAGGAGGGGTGGGAGTAAGAGAGAGGGGGTTGTTGGGTGAAGTCGCCTCGTCGAGGGAGCAAGAAAGATACGCATAGATATGTTGCTGTGTCGGGTCAGATGTGTCGGTATTCTTGCTCGATCCTCGTGTACTATATCAATGCAGAAGTTTGAAGTCGGTGAGATGTATTATGTCGGTCGGCTGGCAGATTTTTTTTTCCATATGAACTGACCATTTATTGGACAAAGAAACATTTTTGAAAATTCAGACAATGATTAAGAGCCGAGAACGGTACAATGAATCGTCTTCTTTCTCTGATAATTTAATGCAACGTCAAAGCTTCCGCGCTTCGCGCGGAAGGGGGGGGGGAACTGAGTTTATACAAGGATTAAGAGTCGAGAACGGTACAACGAATCGTCTTCTTTCTTTAATAATATAATGAAACGTCAAAGCTTCCGCGCTATGCGCGGGAGGGGGGAACAGAATTCAGACAAGGATTAAGAGTCGAGAACAGTAACAATGAATCGTCTTCTTTCTCTTAATAAAAAAAACGTCATAGCTTCTGCGCCTCGCGCGGGAAGGGGGAACTGAGTTTATACAAGGATTAAGAGTCGAGAACGGTACAACGAATCGTCTGCTTTCTTTAATAATGTAATGAAGCGTCAAAGCTTTCTCTTCAAAGGATGGGTGAAACTGAATTCAGACAAGGATTTAGAGTCGAGAACGGTATCCTTTTTCTAATAATTTAATGAAACGTCATAGCTTCCGCGCTTTGCGCGGGAGGGGCGAAACAAGAATTAAGAGTCAGGAAAGGTACAACGAATCGTCTTCTTTCTCTAATAATTTAATGAAACGTCAAAGCTTACGCGCTTCGCGCGGGAGGGGGGGAACTGAATTCAGACAAGGATTTAGAGTCGAGAACGAGTAAAACGAATCGTCTTCTTTCTTTAATAATTTAATGAAACGTCAAAGCTTCCGCGCTTCGCGCGGAAGGGGTGAAACTGAATTCAGACAAGGATTTATAGTCGAGAAGGTATCCTTTCTCTAATAATTTAAAGAAACGTCAAAGTTTCCGCGCTTCGCGCGGGATGGGGGGAACTGAATTTAGACAAGGAATACTGAGAGTCGAGAACGATACAACGAATCGTCTTCTTTCCCTAATAAATTAATGAAACGACAAAGCTTCCGCACCTCCCGCTGGAGGGGGGAAACAGCCCCTCCCCGCACCCAACCCCTATAGGGAGCTCGCTTTGATATTGGGACATTAGCATTAATATAATTGTCGGTAATATTGGTGGCTAGTTTTGTCGGTAATCGGTGGCCTCTACACCCCCACTGAAAAAGGTCTAGCGACGCTCCTGTGTCTGTGTACACCCCGTCCTACCTTTATCCACGCCACTGTATAAATAATATTTTGTCTAGGTGTTATCTTTATGAACTTCGTTACGGATGCCAACCGAATTGTGCTCTTTAGATTCATAGATTAGCTACGTAATGTGGTTATGATGTTGATCCTAGAGATCATAATGGAGTCTGGCTGCAAGCAAATACACCCAATTCTCATTAATCACCTTTCAAGGTCCAAGATCATCACGCACACGTCTTCAAGATCATTCAACGCACTAACGAGGGAGGTGATATCTCTATCACCTCCATGCACTAACGCAGGATACAAAAAAGTTACTCCATACTAGAGGAGGACGGACGCAGTGGGGTAAGCTTACGGGTACATTTTCGCGGGGTGAGGTCTCTTCCTGTTTCTAAACTTGCAAGCGGGCGAAGTGAGCGCGAAAAGGAGTATGTTACACTTTCATTGCGGTAAAAATGTTATTTCTTCATCAATTTGCACTAAAACAGCTATGAAAAGGGGAGGAGGAGAGGTGGGGAAGGGGGGGGTTTACCCTCACTGACGCCGTGGCACGTTGCTTCGCTTCGATTTTCATCCCTGCGTGTCTCGTCCTCCTGCCAATGCAATAAATCGCCACCCATCAAGACAGAGAAAATAAAAATGCGGCTTGTCCATGTAGTTTTTACAATAAATGTTATAAATATTATGATGTTTATGAGAATTATCTAGTTCATCTGTTTTCACGCCGTCAGGGACATGCAAAATGCTTTAGAACAATATTGATAAACATCTTTAATGAATATTATCACTTTGAGTGATAATATTCAGTCTATTCAGTATCCTGATTGGTCATTCCTAGGCGGATGTAGTGGAAGGTCCATGGATAGACGACCTAAAGTTGGTCTGCAAGCACAGACCCTAATTTGACACTTTATCACAATTCCTCAAAGCCTTGAGCAGAGCCTAGATATTTCAGTCTGGCTGTATCAAATAACGTCTGAAGTACAGTCAGAGCCTATTGTATTCTTATAATACAAACAATGTATGCACAACGACTTACAAGGGTTTGTGTCTGCAAACTAAGGTGCACATAGTATTATCATGGACCTACTGGTCTTATCATGTACATAGAGAGAGAGAGAGAGAGAGAGAGAGAGAGAGAGAGAGACGAGAGGAGAGGAGATAAAGAGAGTAAAGAGAGAGAGAGAGAGAGACACACACACACACACACAGAAACACACAGAGAGAGAGAGAGAGAGAGAGAGATGCATTTTTCTTTTTACAGAACCCGGAACCAGGAACAATGTGTTTACTAAAACACTGTTTACACGCGACATCAAAAGAATACGATATGAAAAAACCCAAACAAACAATACGAAGTCCAATGGAGTGACCTCTCCATCATAGGATGCATGGAGTAGGTGCCCCCCGGCTGTTTGAAGACCAAGACAATTAATACAACTTGAAGTTGGATCTACAGCACGTGTAACTGCCTAGTTGCATTCTGCCTCATCCCCATGGCCCTGGGAGGATTCTACCCCCTCTTCATCCAATGTACAGTTTTGATATGCCACTTGTCCTATATCCATAACGCATTGTCAGAATGTCTAAATTCGGTGGTTCCACTTCACATAATACGGAACTGGGAAAAAGTTATACTGTATAACTTATCACAATATATCAATCAGGCAGCAGTACAATGTATTAACTCTATCTTTAAATCCATATTGCGTAATATTAGTGCCGGGAAAACCCCTTTGCTAACTCAGTAAATTTTATCAGTTGATTCACATGACAAGCCATGCAGGTACAGAATTGAAAAGGAATAATACACTGAAAAGTAAGAGACAATGAGACGGAACAACGTAGTGTAGAGTATTTTTGTCGATAAAATATATTCAGTATGATTTTTGTCTTCTTCTCCAAATTCCCATCAAGATGAATAGTTTTTTAGATGTATGGAACGGAAACAAAGACAGGAAATCAGCATTTCTATTCAACATTTTAAAATCAACCCATTTACGTAGATCGTTGTGGTAAAGTTCTTTTGACGAATTGTCGAGTCATGAAATTGTGCAAACAAGGACACGGTCAAAGAAGTGGCAAAACCAATATTATTACAGCAATATATGATTTACCTGAAATGTAAATAGGCCTCCGTCAGGCGCGGATCCAGGATTTCTTAGGGGCCAAATTTGAAATTATGCGAGCCAAATATTGGTTCGTAACGGTGACCAGCAGTGGCGTAATGAGCAAAAACGTTTTTTTGGGGGGCAGACAAAAACAATCCGTATCACCGCACTCTTACAGTGTATATGCAGGGTCCAGGGGGCAGAGCCCACGAAAGCTCAGGGGTTTTAGGCATTTAATTACGGTCAGATGAGCATATTTTGATACCTTATTTGTGCACTGGCAGGTCACTCATCGGCGTGGGGTCCAGGGAGCGGAGCCCTTGGAAGCTCAGGGTTTTAGGCAATAAATTACGGTCAGATGAGCATCCAGGGGACCGCCTTAGGGCCATTGAGTGGGTCCAGGGGCGGAGCCCCCGGAAGCTCAGGGGTTTTAGGCATTTAATTACGGTCAGATGAGCATATTTTGATACCTTATTTGTGCACTGGCAGGTCACTAATTGGCGTGGGGTCCAGGGGGCGGAGCCCCCGGAAGCTCAGGGGTTTTAGGCAATAAATTACGGTCAGATGAGCATCCAGGGGACCGCCTTAGGGCCATTGAGTGGGTCCAAGGGCAGAGCCCCCGGAAGTTCAGGGGTTTTAGGCATTTAATTACTGTCAGATGAGCATATGTTGATACCTTATTTGTGACACTGGCAGGTTACTCATTGTTTTCTTCTTCCTCTTTTTTTTTGTTCCCTTTTAGCTCTCCTCTTTCCCTTTCCCTTCCTTCTCTCTTTTTTTTTGGCGGGGGAGGGGAGGAGAGGCAAGGGCCTTTGCCCCGATTCAAAACTTGGCGAGAAAATTGCAACTGATATCCCCCTTCTTTTCCTTTCTTCCTCTTTTTTTCTTTCCCTTTATCTCCTCTTTTCCTTTTTTTATATCCCTTTCCTTCCTTCTCTTTCATTTTTTGATGGGGTTAGGGGGAGGCAAGGCCCTTTCGGCCTCCCCCCCCCCGATCTCCTTGTTTTACCCCCTTTTCTTTTCTTCTACCTCTTCTTTCTTTCCCCTTTTCTCCTCTTTCCTTTTCCCTTCTTTTCCTTCTCTCTCTCTCTCTCTCTTTTTTTTTGTTTTTTGCTTGGGGGGCAAGGCCCCTGGCCCTGGATCCGCACCTGCCCCCGTACATTGAGCCGTGACAGTTCCCTATAGTGCATGGCGTTTTTGGAAAACCCCTTTGCATTGTGTTAATTGTGTTCTTTCTATACTATTCACCTATTAATCTTGACGTAAAAATCGAAACCTTTTCCCACGCCAGAAGAAAAAAATGCCATAAATCACATAAATGCAAGGTTGGTTTCGATGATTTTTTTCTTCTTCTTCTTCATTGTTATACCTAGGCCTTTAAAAAAACACATACAGTGACATCAATAAATAATACAGACACAAGGTACATAGTTCAAGGCACCCGGATGAAGGAATGGCGCGGACTTTCCGCTCGCGTTGTTTGCAAGCAGTCATAATGTGTAACTTGATTTGATTTACTGGCATTTGATAGGTTGGATTTATTGTCATACATAACTTACTGTTGATAAATATCTCATTGTATTTTGCCAGTGCTGCCGAGGAAAGACGTATCGAACGAAAGTGTATTTTAGTTTTGAATGCTGTTGTATTAAACCAGATTGTGATTAGTTGGAACTTTGAGGATTTCCAGGGAATTTGATTTACAGTTATTTCTAGTATGGAGGACGGACTGGAGAGAAAATATCACTTTGACGAAGATTCGGTATCTATTTGTATTATTCAGCTATTCATCTGTTTCAGGATACATGGTTGGCATTTCAGTAACGAGTATTACTCTCTCAAACGGCACAGTATAAGCCCTTATGTGATGGGTGTAAGCATTACGCCGCTGTGTCTACTGTGTAGTAATACTTGTCAAAGGCTTTTGAATTCTGAGTATTTTGCAGTTTGCTTTATATTATCAACGTTAACATGCACATCCCGTGTGACATGTCACATTGTGCGCCCCCTTCTGGAACTGCAACTAAACTCGGTATATTGAACTCTCTAGAGTCTTTTTATAAGAATTGATTTCTGGACGTATAACAGGAAAGTGTTTTATTTCCATTTTTACACCCTATTTTACCCCATTTTTATTCGTCTTAGATTCATTAACTGTATTACTGTCCACGTTCATTACACTACCCATTCTTATCGTTAAGACATTTCTATTTCCTTCTTTTATTTTTTCCTGCAGGAATTTGGGACAGATTACACCGGATATAAACTTTCCTCTCTCCTAAGTGGCCTGCAGCCTCATTATGACGTCATTGTCATCGGATCCGGGTACGGTGGGTCTATTGCAGCAAGTCGATGCGCCCGGGCAGGGAAGACGGTGTGTGTCTTGGAAAAGGGCAAAGAGTGGTGGCCTGGGGACTTTCCCGAAACACTGTTGGAAGCAGCGAAAAACACCCAGATTACTCAGAAAGAGGGTCTATCACTAGAAACAGGTTAGTTTAGAAATACAAAAAAATGTTGTCAAATATGTGAAAAGTTTATACAGTTCAGATTTTTAATTTGATTACCCATTCATTACCCAGGAGCAGTCACTACATTCAACTATGCTCAGTCCTATGTCACTTTTGTACTTTAAAATATGCTCAATTTGAGGACACTGATCTTTCTGACAAAATTTTGGCAATTGTCATAACCGCGTATGTGTTATCCGACACTGATCAATCTGTTCCATGAACATATTTAATCTAAAATAGATTTAAATGATATTACGATGTCATAAAAATGTTTCAATTTCCAAAACAGTGAAGGCGGCATCCTAACTCTATAACAATACACTGACATTTTGAGATAGAGTTAAAAGAAACCTCATACCAAAGAATAAGTGTATAGGTATTCTGAAAAATGAGATGTTTTCCTGCCCTTTGTTGTACAATATTTCTTACGAAAATGTACAAGAGATATATAAATGAAGATATTCTTGACAAATTGTCTTGAAAATTTGACGTACCAGCCTACCATGTGAAGTTGTACCTGTATCATGCACCAAGCATTAGTTGGAAAGACTTTTAAAATAAATAACAAAACCTTTACTTTTCAATGAGGAAAAATCATAGCTGAGAAGATACAAGTTATATTTGGTGAAAATATATAACAGGGGAACAATAATTTGTAACCAATTCATCTAAAAATACTAAAATAAAGCAGTTGACAAATCTATTTCATTTATGAGAAATCTTCATTCCAGAAGAGCACCAACTTATTTATGCAATTTGCGTTCTGGCTATTGTAGTACAAAGGATAATATTAATAGCAGGTGAATGAAATGCTTCATCACCACAGACACCTGGGAAGGAAGCATCCATAAATTTGAATACATCTACTTGCTAAACGACTTTACATCTTAGTACGTCACGTTATCAAGAAAATTGCGATTCCCACGTCGTGCTGAGAAACTGTACATTATTTTTGCTTTAAGCCTCTCTCATACACTGTGGTGGGGAATCTTGTAGATTAATAAGCAAGAATATAATAAATCTCTCAGAATAAGTAAAGTTATTTCTTGGGATGCAGTTTCCTTTAAGGATATCGAATACGCCTAATTAGGATTTCCTACCAATGAAAGAAATACATGTATAAGCGAATTACTGAACTAGCACGTGACTCATAACGTGAATCATAGACCCCGTTCTCATTCACTTCGTTGGAGCGGTCTAACTAAGACCCGTTCCTCAGGAGCGGTTCTTAGGTGAGTGAGAACGGTCAAAGTGGTCCAGGAAGTGGACTTCTGGACCGCTCAGAAGACCACCTCGGGAGGTGGTCTTGAGGAACGGGTCTTATTAAGAGCGGTTTGGAGCGCTCTAACGTGCGAGTGAGAACGGAAGCGTACTTTGAACGGAAGTGGTCTAGTGACGTTGCACGCGAAACATGTAGTACGGTACATACGCTTAGTATTCCGCGCGCGAAAAAATTTACCCGCTGACCTGAGCTGCCATAGCAACAAGACCACTTTGACTCGTGGAGCGGTTTGAGCCTTAAAAAACTGCTCGGAGTGTGAACCCTCGCAAACCGTTCCTCAAGACCCGTTCCTCTGGAGCGGTCTAACTAAGACCACTTTCAAAGTGAGTGAGAACGGGGTCATAGATCTGTATTCTGATTTATTAAGCGACACTATTCAATATGAATTTAAGCCAAACCGATTCATTGTCCTAATGTCAAGTTTCAGTGAAAGCGCTCAATCAACTGAAAATTACCTAGCTAGCATTCACTCGTGCTCGTCGTCATTCAATTTCAGTACAATTTTCTTCTCCGCATCAATGGGTATTCAACAATCCAATTTGATAAATGTTGACATTTGCCTAGTTGCATTCTGCCCCATCCCCATCGGCCCTGGGTGGATTCTACCCCTCTTCATTCAATGTCCTGATATGCCACTTGTCTTATATATGCATAACGCATTGTCAGGATTTCTCAATTCGGTGGTTCTACATCACATAATACGGAACTGGGAAAAGTTATACTGTATAACTTATCACAATATAAAAGAATATAAAAGAATGAGTGACCGTGACTTTAATCTGTCAATATCATGCGAACTGATATGCACGTCGTTTTTCAAAGTCGGACCAACCACAGAGTTCCTCGTACTAACCACATAAACTGTCAAATTTCGCATTCAGGAAACAATATACATGTAATAGGTTTTCCCGTGGTAGTAAACTGTTCTGTATCGAAACATGGGTAATATAATACTGGATAAAAGATGTGTCATCAACACACTTCAAAAAATTGATGGCACACTCTCTATATACATATAGTCATACACTATAGTCTAAAACTCATTAAAGAGAGAAATTGTCGTTTTCAAAGTTAACAAATGTCTTTGGTAATCGTTTATGATATCCCCATACTTTGGATTAAAATGAACAAGTAAAATTATTACGTTTAATGGCCAATATACGAACCATTTTGGTCAATATTTCTGTCCGTCGATTATGTCAGCTTATCAATCTTGGTAGAAATAAACGAAAGGCGGATCCAGGATTATGTAAAGGGGAGGGGGCACAATTATGTAAAATCTGTGAAAGCAAGAAAGACAGAGAGAGAAAGAGAGAGACAGAGAAAAAAAGGGGAGAGAAAGAGAGAAGTTATCACCAAAATAAAAGTGTAATTTGGGTCTGAGGATAATTGAGGGGGTGTACGTTTAGTTTGTAAACTACTGGGTTTTTTACTTTTTAGGAAAAGGCAACCTGAAGGTTGTGCCTCGCCTCCTAAATCCACAAATGAACATAAAATACTTTGAAATTGTTTAGTCTAACACAGAGGCTTGCTAAATCTAACATTTTGTTTGTCAAACTTTTGTTTTCTACCAATAACATCGGCTTAAATTACTCACTTCCTCATTTTTTGGCAGTGCTATATATCAATTTTTGCTTGTCATTGATCTCACAAAGATCTTCTCTCTCTCTCTCTCTCACACACACACCACACACACACACACTCTCTCTCTATCTCTCTCTCTCCAGGTAAACCGACTGATCTATACGACATCATTATCGGGCCCGAAGTTACAGTAGTTCAAGGATGTGGTCTGGGTGGGGGGTCACTAATCAACGCCAACGTCGCTTTGGATGCCGATCCTGAAGTCTTTGATGACAAGGTATGTAGTACAATGTAGTATTCAAATAGTAGTAGTAGTATTAGCCGGAGTAGTAGTAGTAGTAGTAGTGGTAGTAGTAGTAGTAGTAGTAGTATTAGTAGTAGTAGTATAGTGTAGTAGTAGTAGTAGTAGTAGTAGTAGTAGTGGTAGTAGTAATAGTAATACAAGGTAGTAGTATTAGTAGTATAAGTATTAGTATTAGTAGTAATAGTAGTAGTAGTAGTAGTAGTAGTAGTAGTAGTAGTAGAAGTGGTAGTAGTTGTGTGGTGTTGGTAAGTGGTGTTGTTAAGTGCACCAGTCAGCTGCTGTTGTTGTTGTTGTTGTTGGTAACAGTTGTTGTAGTGGACCAGTGGTGTTGTTGGCTGTTTGCTGTTGTTAATAGTTGTTGCTGTATGTTGTTGTTCACAGAATGGTAGTTGTTTTGGTGTGAACCAGCGTTGCTGCTGGTGTTGTTGCTGCTGGAAGTGGTCAGTGTTGTTGTTGTTGCTGTTGTTATGTATTGAGGTGAAACTGTTGCTGTGGTAATCATGTTCGCTGGTTGTAGCTGCTGTTGCTGTTGCTGTTGTTAGAGTGTGCTGTTGTTGTGCTGTTGTTGTTTGCCAAGTGGTGTTGCTGTTAAGTAATTGTAGTGTTGTTGCTGCTGTGTGTTGCTGTTGTTCAGAAAGATGTTAGTTGCTGCTGTTGCCAACCAGCTGCTGTTGCTGCTGCTGCGGTTGGTGTGCCAACATCAGCTGTTGTTGCTGCTGCTGTTGTGTGCTGTTGCTGGTGTAAGTGCTGCTGCTGTTGTTGTTGCTGCTGTTGTAGAAGTGTGCTGCTGTTGCTGGTGTGTTGTTGAAATAATGAGTTGCTTTACCGTAGTAATAATGTTGTGTGTTGTAATAATAGTAGTTGTAGTTGTGTTGTAGTTGCTGTTACTGCTGTAGCTAGTAGTTGCAGTAGCAATAGTTGTAGTGTAGTAGTGGTAGTAGCAGTAATAGTAAAGTAAAGCTATGTAGTTGCTGGTGGTAGTAGTAAAGTAATAGTAGTAGCATTAGTAGAGTAGTAGTAGTAATAGTAGTAGTGTAGTAGTAGTAATAGTAGTAGTAGTAGTAGTAGTAGTAGTAAATAAAAGTAGTAGTAGTAGTAGTAGTAGTAGTAGTAGTAGTAGTAGTAGTAGTAGTAGTAGTAGTAGTAGTAGTAGTAGTAGTAGTACATAGTAATAGTTGTAGTACATAATGTAGTAGTAATAGCAGCAGCTGTAGCATAGTAGTAGGAGGAGGAAGATTAACATTTAAGGAGAAAAGCGACTTAAAGTTTTTGAGCAAATAACATATGTCTCGTATTTGTGTTGTTATTTTCACTCGATCCTTCTCCTTTTTCCCCCTTTTTTTCGTTTACTTGTTAGCTTGCTTTTTTGTATTTATGTTTTGCCTTGACTTATATATTTTTGTTGTATGTTTCAAGACGTTCTTTTCATGGCCTAAAATATGGCGATCGAGCTTTTTCAGTAACTGCCCCTATCCTTTGGAATAAATTACCAGCGCATATTCATAATACTCATTCCCTTGACCAGTTTAAGTTCTTTTTACTTCATGAATGGTATTCTACACGGGCGCAGTTGTGATTCGCTCAAAGGAGGTGCACACCATGTTATTCCTTGTATGTTTGATCTTATGTTTGATCTCATTTTTATTTTTATTTGTATTATTATATATATATATATGCATGATTTATTGAATAAAGAACAGATTTACAATTTGTGTGTTTTTTATAAGTTTTAGTTGGTAATTTGTAAACAGACAATGGTGCGCTTAGAAACAACCGTATAAAGCGCCCAATAAATGTTGTGTATTATTATTATTATTAAACTGGTGCAGAAAAAAGACTTTAAAACTCATCCAGATACAAGGAATTAATTAATTAATCATAGTTTGTGACATTGAAACCCTTTGTCATTGATTTGTTTTTTCTCCATCTTTGCAGGCCTGGCCGCAAGCGTTGCGCGATGATGTCATCAACCTAAACGGCGCTGATCGTGATCACGTGATGTCGATGCTTCGACCAATGGAGTACCCGGATAGTCACCCATCACTGCCAAAGCAAGCAGCTATGAAGAAGATTGCAGAGGGACTCGTCACTGATATCGAAGACCTGGCCACCAAGGAACTATACAAGAAGTATGCAAATTATCCATTTCTTTTGTATTAACATTCTGATCGCTATAAGTTTTTTTGTTAATGAAACGAAAAAAAATACCCTTGTGCTAAACTGACTTTTGCGAGATAATTTGGTTTGTATGTGTCTTACCTGCTCTTCATCTCTTATTCAAAATAGTAATACATGTATAAGATACTTCGGTTGTTTGTCTTTTCCTGTGGCTTAATGGTTATTTTAGATTGAGCACCATTTAATAATGTTGTCGAAGGGCCGGCATGATGATTCAGATTGAATGGGGGTAGTCTCATTGAAATTCTAGGGCTAGTTTTGGAGGCCCACCCCTCCCTTAATCACGTTATAAATATCAGACGGACAACGCTTCAGAAATGTATCACAAAAATAAACAAAACTAACAAAGAATTTCGCCCTTAAAAATATCTCAATATCATGATGACCTCAGACGTTGCCAAATTTGGTTAAGTATCAATGTAGAAAACATTGATATTGTAACTGAACATTACCTTCCATGAAATAATGAAAATCGTTCTTTTCTCAATCTACAGGCTACCGCTCTATGTCAACTTTAAGAAGACCAAGAAGAACCACATCGGGTTGCCACAACCTGCTTGTGTCGGCTGCGGCAACTGCTGCAGTGGGTGCAACACAGGTGCCAAAAACACACTCAACATGAACTACCTTCCCGACGCCAAGGCACATGGCGCTTACATCTTTACAGAGGTAAGACCGTGAAGACAGTGTCTGAACACTGTCAACAATGTAACAAGGACATCGTTAGAACATCATGGATGGATGTAGCACCATTGCCCAAAAGTTAAACATTAGGAAACCAAACTATGTAAACCAGCAACAGAGATTTTACTATTTCCCAACAAATTTTTGTATCGAAATCCTGTCTTAGGATTATGTAGATTTTCTATTTTTGCGCCGTTTTGGTTTGTTTGCCTGCCTATTTTGAGGGGAGGGGGTATGGATAAATATAAACATTCTTTTGTAAACAGCCTAGATTATATTGCAATACATTCTAGCATGAGCTTTACGACCGACCCCTAGTTAAAACCGCACTGAACGTTTTCAAGAATACAGAACAAATGTCATGACCCTGCTTATGTAACATTAATTTGCGTAGGGTTGATTATATTTTGCTCAACTTGTTAAGTGGTTGGCAGATAATCTGTTCAACAACATCATTCAAGTGAAGTGCTATTTAATCACCAGACATTACAGAGGTTTGATTTTTCCTTCGGATTCATATTTTTGTTTCTCCTACAGGTTCAAGTAAAGTCGATCAGAAGGGATGAGTCTTCAGGAAGATGGCTTGTCTACTATGTGCCTCTCGCCCAGGACGACTTCAACGAAGAGGAACGTACCGTGTCCGCAGAGACAGTCATCCTAGGGGCAGGATCCCTCGGTTCCACCAACATTCTGCTTCAGTCAGCCTTCTATGGGTTGTCGCTCTCACCTAAGCTCGGCGAGGGATTCACTACAAACGGGGACGCTCTCAACTTCAGCTACAACGGCACCGAGAAGATCCGTCCAGTGGGAATAGCTTTAAAGGAACTGGCGAAGAAGCTGAAGAAAGCACCTGGACCTTGCATCACAGGATTCCTGGACATGCGTCGGCATGTGGTTGATATGCCTCTTGAGGATGGCTTCGTCCTGCAGGATGGCACTCCTCCATCGATTCTGGAGTTGCCCTACAAGATCCTCATGAAGGCATCGATGGGGGAGGATATGTCACCCGGTGAGAACGAATTTAAGGAGCTCCTTCACTCCTTCACCGGCACTGCTTTCAAGAACACACTGGCATTCCTCTCCATGAGCCATGACTCGAGCAGAGGTCGGTTGCACCATGACCCATCCAACGGCCGCGTCTGGGTGGACTTTCCAAACGTCGGTGAGGAGCGGAATTTCAAGAAGATCTACGATGCTGCCCGATCTGCAACAAAGGTCCTCAAGGGAGAAGTCATACAGAATCCTATTTGGGGTGGCGTCATTCCGAAGCTCAAAGGCTCCAAGGGTATAGTGACTGTCCATCCTCTTGGTGGATGCAGCATGGCAGAATCTGGAAAAGAAGGTACCTTGAATTTTCACAACTTACTAAATAAACAAAATTATATAGAAAGGGTAATAATAGCTACAATGTCGAAATTTAGAACATATTCATAAGTCAGTAAATCAGTACAAAGCGGTAAATATGAAATGGTATTTCCTCCCGTTTCTATTCATAAAATGAAAAGTTGATGTCTCTAAGAATATTGGTTTGAAAGGTCATATTACATATGTCTCTATAGAAATGTAGTTTTATAAGTATAGTTAAGTGGTAGCAGTTTGAATAACATGGGTTTGTGATACTTCTTTATTCTTTTAGCTGGATCTTGTAATTAAATGTTTCATTATTCTTATCTCTTTTCATTTTCCTTTCCACCTCTGTTAAGGTATTTCTTACTGCTTGAAATATTAAAGTAATTTCATCATATTCATTTCTTTAAAGGTGTGGTCGACCATTCTGGACACGTTTTCAAAGGAGACTCAAACGAGACGTATCCTGGCCTTCTCGTCGTAGATGGTGCTGTCATGCCTCGTAGTCTTGGTGTCAATCCCACACTCACAATCAGTATGGTGGCGGAAAGATGCATGCGTCTCCTGGCTGAGTGGCACGGTTGGACAATAGACTACGATTTCGGCAAATCAATGGGTATGTTTTTACTCTTATACATGAACCTGTGATTCAAAACTTTTACCCTTTTCTTCAATCTATTAACAGTTTTGCAAGCCTTATATTGAATAATGTGAAAATACCCTTCAGTCACCTATCGTCGAAACATGATTAATTCAATTTCTCTTTATTTTGCTTGATAATATATTGAATATTGAAATGATTGATATATAAAATATTTGAATGTATGATATAGTTATAGCTATCTCCTAATGTATGGTTTGGAACATAACAAGCCTAACACAATGTTTACAATGTTAACACTCGTTATCCAGCTGTTTTCGATGACTGACATTTTATGGACAATTTGTCTTTGTCTTCCTTAGATTCCTTAGAGCGAATTAAACATTATTTTTTCCAAAATCTAGTAATTTGAATTTCCGTAAAATAGATGTTCATTGTATCCATTATAATGATTTCTTTTGTCATTGACAGAAAAGAAGCCCAGCAGCGAGTGCAAACCTGGCTTCAAATTCACGGAACGCATGGTCGGCAACCTGACCGCTGACGGTTTCCCATACCCCTGCGAATTCATGCTGACCATCGAGAGCCACGACGTCGAACACATGCTTGAAGTGGATCCAGAACACAAAGCAGCAATCCATGGCACTGTCACGTGCAAGGCATTGCACGATAAACCCTTGACGGCGTCAAACGGAGTATTCCAGTTGTTCCGGAAGAGCAAGGACAACGTCGAAACCAAGGAAATGACCTATGACATGACCCTGCATGGTGGAGACAAGTTCTATCTCTTCAAGGGAGTCAAGACCGTGCACAAGGACACGGCGGTTGAAATAGGTGTGACCGATACGACGACGCTGGCGATTACGGTCACAGAAGGGACTAAACCAGGCGGGAAGGAGATCGGGAAGGGTCAGCTCGAAATCAAGTTCTCAGATTTTATCAAGCAGTTGTCGACGTTGCAGGTGACCTGTTGTTGCTCGAAGAGGGAGAGGATGAAATGGAAAGCCAAATTTGGAAGTTTCTTCACGGGCGTCCTAGTAGATTCGTATGGTGTCTTTGATCCGCACGGGTTGAGCTCCCGTACTATCCCGATGCTGAGCCGAGAAAGCGCAGACCGTTGAATCTCAATGGGATTACTCCCGAAGTCCATCACCTCCTTGCAACTGATGGCACGCCACTCGTAATCACAAGATACAATGGCGGTGATAAAGGACCTATTCTGTTATTACACGGACTGGGCGTCACGCACCGTATCTTTGCTCTTGACACAGTAGAGGTCAGCCTCGTCGAATTCCTTGTGAAACATGGCTTTGATGTCTGGGGCCTGGAGATACGATTCTCAATAGCCCTTAAGGCTCACAAGAAGGGGAGCTTCATCAATGATCCAGCAGACAAGGACATTCCTCCAGCCGTAGACTTCATGATGAAAGTCACAGGAGCACCTAACATTCAGGTCTTCGCGCATTGCGCTGGGTCGGCCACAATGCATGCCTCTCTCCTTGGCGGACACTTGGACGGGAAAATCCGCAGTATGGTTGTGTCCCAGGTAGGTTTCCGCTTCATTGTCAGCAGATTCAATAAGGTCAAGGCAAATGCACGCCTTCCAAAGTTCCTCCAATGCATCGGAGTGAATGGGATGAGTGCGTACTCAGACATCGAGGACAAGTGGAATCGGAAATTTATGAACCGTGTCTTCGATGGCATCTCAAACATCACTTCCGAGAGCAGAGAGCAATGTGACAGCGACGTGTGCCATCGGATCACTTTCATCTACAGCCTCCTCTGGCTTCATCACAATATGAACCCAACAACGCATGATACTCTTCACGAATGGAACGGCTATGTTCACTCCGATATCTTCAAGCACTTCGCCCATTGCACCCGCATGGGGTTCCTTGACAGACTGGATGACGACGCTGAACCGTACCTCCCCGATTTCCACTCCCGGATAGACTCAATAAGGAAGCATATCGGAAGCAGATGAAGCACTTGGACATTCCCATAATGTACTTCAGCGGACAGGACAACCACTGCTGGGATCCAGAGACCACGAAGCAGAGCTACGAGCGATGCAAGGAAGCAAATCCAGAACAAGACTATGAGTGGTTCACGGTCCCAGACTATGGGCACCTGGACTGTATCGTCGGAAAGGATGCCTCTGATGATGTCTTTCCAAAATTCTTGCCATTCCTTGAGAAGTATGCGAAGCCGTAAGAAATACCCTGGAATCATTCTTGCTTTGTTCCTTGCTATGATTTTTGATATGTGCCGTTGCTATCGTTTTGATGATTTTAGTGCTTTTGATTCTACAGATTATTATTAATTGTTACAAAAGACATTTTACTTCTTGTTGTTGTTTTGTTGCAAGTATAAGTCTCTAATTCAGTACTGGTGTTGCTAGTCTAATAGTACTTACAACTCGCATATCTTACCTTCTGACAACGGGAAGCGAAGTAACATACAAGAACTCTGTTTACGTTATGAGAAGTAGATGTAACACATCTCCCGTAACGATGTTGTGTTTTTTAATGTATGTCTTGTGACATCATACTCGCAGATTCGAATTACTGTGCACGTTCACTATACAGTCGAATACAGGTCAAATGAATGGTTACTTTAGAATATGACGTCATCATTAGTCTGAAATGAAGCTTCATCATTCTTCGGTTGCAAGATGTCGATTATGATGTATTTAAACTTACAAATCATTATTAACTATAATGAAAATATAGAGAAAAAGGCTGAGGAGAAAAAAAAAACACGACAAGGGAAATATCAGTTCAATTGTGTATGATGATTGTGTGAAAGAAAATTAAGACTATGTAAAACTTTCCAATTAAATTATGCTTCATGAAGATGGTACATGTTGTAGATTCTGTGATTAAATGGATGTGACCATTCAAAATTCATTGTTATTACAAACGGTAGCCAAATTTAGGCATTAGATTAACCTTTAAAGGTAATTGCATACTCCATCTAATTTTATAGATTATTTTGAAAGGTTAACTTATCTCCGTTCCAGTTAATATGGAAAGCTCTCCGAATTTGAAGGAAAACGTGATGTTGTGTGTGTGTGTATTTGTGTGTGTGTGGGGGGTGGTTCTCTATAACGCGGGGTGCAGTTGTATGATGATCAACAATCAGTAAGATTTTTAAACTGACCTGAAGTGGTCACTTACAAATCTCCAGTATTGGTGTTCATGATTGAGGTAATATAGATTACTTTCCCTTCCGTACCTTTATACATGTAGATGGGTCTTGATATATGCTAACCCTTGCTTGAGAATTGTGATTTATCACAAGTCTCCTTGCAGTTGGAAACTTGTCCAAAATCGCATTTCAAGCTTATTTTTCATTGAAATTAGGGATGTGAAGAATATACATATTAAATGTATATATTTGTTTCAGTGTTTCGTCACCCATTGTAAAAAAACTAAAAATTACTTTTAATGCTTATAATATATTCTGGTAGGCATTTCTGGATATCCTGATTCTTTTATATATTTTGCAGTCTAATTCCTATTTGCATTATTTGAGATCCAAATTTCTATCTACATGTATAGTTTATGTGTTTCAATTCTGTCTTACTGTTTCACGAAATGTGGTTTTTGTACTCGAACGCATTGATGTTTTATCACAAGTTTTTTAGGCAAAAGTTCTTCAATGAAATTTATGCTACGTGTTTCAGAAAAATAATTGTTTCAGTATCATGTGCTAAGTATTAAGTTTTCAAGAAGTGAGGTTACTATGTATAGGGCCTACACTTGTCTCAGTACATAGTTGAAATAGGTGTAAAGTTGTTGTTATTGTTGTTGTTGTTGTTGTTGTTGATGTTGTCGTTGTTATTGTCGTTTAAAATGAAATATAGTGAATCGTAGCTGTGGTTAGTGTGACTCGCCCCACAGAAAATGCTAAATTTTGCAAGCAGCTGTTGCCATATAGTATTATGAAGTGTTTCGTTCGATTATTCAACACTGCTGGAAGTAAACGACCCGTCAGTTGTGGGCATTCTAACACTTGCTGTGTTGTTTTAATTCTGTTATTTTTTCCACTTTCAAAATCACATCTTCACAACTAATATGCAAACTTATATAATTATGACAGCAGTTTTACAATAAAATGAACTACCAAGAAAAGAATGAAATCACCATAAAATGTTACCAGCACAATGCACAGTACGATTTAATGGGGTTTTTTTTAAACTTAAAATATTTATTGAAGGGGGCAGTGTGCTGTAGTAGGTCGATCTGTGGGAAAGTTATGAAATGATGATATAAATGACAAATATCAAAAGTGTTTACTTGTCTATTAGGGTGTCTGGAATTGATGAACGGTTACTAAATCAAGTGATTTTTGTTTTAAATATGACCAAAAAATTCAGTAAGGCCTGTATATGCATGTATATTATGTTGAATTTGGCTGTTTGTAAAACAATCAATCGTCTCATTGTGGTTCGTATTAATGTCTGTATTGACAATATTTAATATTGATTGATTGACATAACTATTATGATATTCTTTTATGTCTCATTATATGTGGTATCTTACGTGCAATATTACGTGTAATTGATATACTACCTTGAGTACTTTGACATGCATTTTTGTAGAGAGAAGGAGAGGCCGGGAAGAAAGAGGGGAAGAAAGGAAGAGAAATGCAGTGGTAGACATACACATTGTATATGTGTATTACATGTGCACGTATAGACAGATAGATGGGTCGAAAGTTGTATAAGGTGGAGGAAGAACTGAGGCCTGTCGAGATAGAGGGGAAGGTATATATATATATATATATATATAGAGAGAGAGAGAGAGAGAAAGAGAGGGGGTGGGACAAAGGGACAGACGGGAAATTGACGGTAAAAATACGTGTAGTGTGTAGTACTACACTGCAAAAACCAGAGTGTTAAATTTAACACCAAGGGTGTTAAATTTAACACTTTCTTGGTATCTATATCGTGCAACTCCTCTGGTGTTACTTAACACCATTTTCTGGAATTAGATAATTTCAATTCCACTTTTGGTGTTAATATTTGACAACTCCTACTGGTGTAGATTAACACCAATATCTGGAATCATAACAAATTCAATTCCACTTTTGGTGTTTATATTCTTGTTGATCCATTAGAGATTTTTCTATGTATGTCTAATGGTCCCACATTCCATATTCCCTAGTATCGACCATTATCGACCAGGGTAGAGGAACCAGTGGTAAACTGATAATTCATAATCGATGTTGGCAACTGTCCACCAATAGGTATATTCTAATCTCCATTGCATTAACTCCATCACATAGATCATTTGAAGTAAATTCAAGATTAACATGTATGTGGTACAGGCTGGTACACATATATATATAATAAACATGCATGTTGTTTCTTGGTTAGTAATCATATAATCAATATATCTATTGCTAAAACGTTAATATAATTGTAACAAGATCGGACATATAATCTATTGGTCAATAATTGCCAAAGGAAAATACAAATCACAAAATTGATGTGCATTGTCATAATTTGCTTAACAAATCATGATAAATGTATTTTTCTGTGAACACGTGTAAAGTAATTATTAAGCGCGCGTACACTTTGTGAAAACTTATTCGACCAATCAACCGCCTTAAACGAAATCACGTGATGATACTTTCAACACCAAGCATAAAACAACACCATGTTACTTAACACCCAGTAATTATTAATGCATGCTTAAATCTGACCGGTGTTAAAAATAACACCAATGGTGTCAAAAAAATTCAATACCATACTGGTGTTAGAAATTTAACACCCTGGTTTTTGCAGTGTACCAACATGACGATAATTTCAATAGTAAAGCAAATCAATGTTTATAATTCTGACAAGCAGAAATGCTATCTTTCATCATCGAACTGCTCGAAATATGAATACTATATAATAGATAACTTCAAAGTGAAACAAGACAATGCAGATCAGAGCCTTTAGCCTTGCTAAGTATTATGAAATGATTTAAAGAGAAGGTTGAGTTCTGGGAGGGGTGAAAACGATGTGTGATCGTTTTCATTGCTATTATGCAAGTGTAGAAGAACATTAGGGAAAAAATGTTCTCTGAAATTTATGGCACTTCAAATGCCTTCTTATTCTAAATATGACATGTAACAGCTTAAAAATTAGGACCACATTTTTATGCCACATGTTTGTGTAGTGCCATATACATCTTTCTATGTACAGTGCTTGTTACTTTTACCAAGACTGGGCCAAATTTCTTATCATTTTTGATGATTCCAGAACATTGCATCACACAACAATACTTATATGCTCCATGATCAACTTCTTCTGTTCGATTCCACACCGCTTCTTTTTTCACAATGCAATCGCATGACCAACTTATCAACTTTATCTTTAAGTATAAAATCAGTGACGCATATATCAATCGACAGACTACAGTGAATTGTTCTTTACTGACAAAGCGATTCCCATGACGGAAGTGTTGAAATGAACTACGACTTCGAGACAGGAAGGAAAATCACTATATTTTCTTCTGCTGGAATTATAAAAAAAAATGGAACAATGACAGTTTGGATCTTTCCATCTATTTGATAACAGAATGAACCAGATTATTAATCAGGTTACTAGTGTGGAGTGCAGTATCGGTGTGAGGGAGGGAGAGAGAGAGAGAGAGAGAGAAAGAGAAGGAGAGAGGGGGGAGAGATAAAGAGAAAGAGAAAGAGAGAGAGAGACCTCTATTGTTGACCCTGAAGAAAAACAATATTGGACTCGGTTGAAATATGATCCAAAAGTACCTTAACAAGTCCCTCATCCCTCATTTTTATTTTGCAACGGGATTTTCCCTCTCATTGCACCTGCCCATGGTGAGTAAATAACGCGTAGTTTCAACACCAGTCCTCAAAATATGACATGAGATATAATATTTGATATGTCAGAAAATAAGGATGGGAAGAACCCACTTTAAAATTGAGATGGGCTTTGTTTTTAGCTCAAAAATATCGCAGAAAGAACAATTTTTTTGTAACCAATGAAGTAATATACATTATTGTCTGCCTAATCTAGACAAAAATGTTTTAGAGGTTCCATGTGATCATTATTCATTATTCACATCATACTTTTAGTTATTTGATATCATCAGTCACTCCAAATTACTTTATCCTCCTGGTATATCTATTTTGTATATGTTCCTTTGTTCCTTGACAAATTGTAAACGTAATTGCAAGAGAAAAGTAGATCAAATTAAATGTCCTGCATTGTAATGCCTAGAAGTTAAAAGTTGCTTTTCCAACATGAATAGACTAATCGAAACCTAATTTAAACGTTTATGTCAACTTGAAGTAGCACCGCCCATGGCGCTTTCGAAGGGATCCTGTATTTACTGTAACCCTGTATTTTCATGACCCATTAATTCAAAATACGAAACTAGAAGCAAAGGGGTTTTGGAAAGATACTGTTTTTATCAACAACTTCCTTCTTTAGCGATATGCCACATCCATCAACCAAACGTACAAATTCTCACTTCAACTAATAGAAGTCTTTGTACTTGGACATATTTTAAAGATTTGATGCCGACACAGCGGAGCTCGCAACAGATGACCGGGTAAGTAGACCGTGCACGTAGTTTGATGGCACGTTAGGCCTGATTGTAAAGGTGTCGTTGTCGAGTGGTTTAACCACTTGACTGAAAATGAGGATTTCGTGGGTTCGATCCCCGAGAGGGCACCAATGTAATTAGGCAAGAAATGTGGACCTGGTAGGATAATGAAATCCTTTATGATAGAAAATGCCATATGCCATATATGGTGAACATTGTTGTAGGAATAATCCCCAGGGAGTGGAAATGGTGAACACTTTGTGCGTGAATGAATCCGATGACAAAGGGTGATAATAAGATATGTAAAGCACTCATAGACGGTATTCCGTATCATAGCTCTATAAACATGATAAACCCAGATTATTATTATTCTAATTATAAGCCAGATTTTAGAATAGCTATTTGCACTTTTCATTTTAAATAAATCTTTGAAAACGATAACTATGCAAACAGTGCAAACATGTTTGGCATGATGTCCCAAGGGCAGCAACAGTCATTGACGCCGTCCTACGTCAGGCAAATGACGCCTTGTGTGCAACGGGCTTTACATTCTTATGCGTGATTCTTATGCGTGATTCGTATGCGGGGTTCTTATGTGTGGTTCTTATGCGTGATTCTTATGCGCGGTTCTTATGCGTGATTCTTATGTGTGATTCTTATGCGTGATTCTTATGCGTGATTCTTATGTGTGATTCTTATGCATAATTCGTACTTGCTTATCCTCATTGTAATCGTATTACTGTCATAGTCGAATAACTGGTTTTCCAAAAATAAATAGTGAGAGAGGGGAAGACGTCCCCATAAAAAGGGAAATATACCCCACAAAAATTCGAAAGGGGGAAAAACACCAAGTTACTCACAAATTTGATATAAACAGGTACAACTGCAAGTGTCCTGGAAGTTACGAATTTGACTCAAGCCTAAGAAGATGCATACGCAAGTACAGTTTTAATCCATTTCTTACTTGAAATATGTAGAAAAATGAGTTTCATTGATGGAACACCGAATATTAGCACTGTAGAGTAGTTGGCAAGGTGGGACATTTTCTGATCTCAAGTAGGTCGACACATAATGTTCTATTCCTCTATAACGTTTATAGTGATACGTTTTGCACAATGGTTGTTCAGCACTTCTGTCTGAACTCCCAGCCTATTGAAATAACATCTATAATGCCCGCTAACCTTTATTAAAATCATTTCAGGTTCGCAACAAAGATGGCTTCAGCATGTTTCCAAATCGGTCCTCAATTTCGACTGGAGCTTGTGATTATCTACTCAAGCTTGTTTATCATCGCCCTTATTTCTTCCGTAACCATGGTAACCCACGCCCAAGACTCAAACCCTGACCACTCTTCCTGCTCAAACCTCTGTGACTTCAACGACTGGACGAAATTTGCCAACTGCTCGAATCGGAAATTAACGTCAATACCAGATGTCTGCAGCTCGGCGAGAACACTGCAGTTGAACAACAACAATATTGCTCGTTTAAACCCTGACGCCCTTCAGGACTTTACTAGTCTCCGATACCTTTACCTAAGAAGCAGCACATTGAGTAATATCTCATCAAATGCATTTGTGGGCCTTGAGGAACTTGAGTACCTTAGACTTGGAGGAAACTGTTTCACCAACTTGAATGGTAAGATATTGCGCGGTCTCGACAACCTCGTTTTCTTGTTGGTCGTGGAAGGATGCCTGGAAAACGTTTCCGCGGAGACATTCAAGAGTTTGCCGAATCTTGGCACACTGGATTTGGGAGGAAATCGTCTCCAGGAACCACTTTGTGACGCATTTGGTAGGGGGAATGTTCTTCAATCCTTAACACTTGCAAACAATCTGATCGGCTCGTTGCCTGATTATTGTTTTACACAGCTCCATATTCTAAGGATACTAAGTCTAGACGGTAATAATCTAACAGAAATCAGAAATGGTCGAAGTCTCAGCGGACTAGACAACCTGCAAACATTATCCCTTGAGAAAACACATCTGATTCGGGTTTCAGAGAATTCATTTAAAAATACCCCACAACTTCGACATCTTTCTTTGGCAAGGAATGGACTAGCTGATCTCCCAAATGATGTCTTCGCAAATCTCTTAAATCTCACATTTCTTAATCTGTCCAACAATGCTCTGGATCGTGTGCCTGACAAATTGTTCCAAAGAAATCTTCGCCTGGAGATCATCGATTTGTCGGCTAATAGAATCAAACAAATAGATCCCGGTGTCTTAACAGGCTTCCAGTATCTTCGGACTATCAAATTGTCTTCAAATCGTATAACGAAAATTTCACACTTGATCCAAGAGACTCCGTGGATAGATTTAGTCAATCTCGAGAATAATCCACTACGCTGTGAGTGTGCCATATTGGACTTTGAAGATTGGCTTGACCGAAATGCGGAATATGCGGTAGAGTGTGTCTTTCCAACCCTAAGTGAAAATAACGATTCTGGAGACAATTCCCTTCAAAATCTTTGCGATGGACACGCCCGTACCAATTTGACGTCAACAATAAGTTCTTCCATTGATGACTCTCGTCTCACCGAACTTCGAGCACTTAGCCTACCTGACGCAACGGCCAACATTCCTGCTTCCGCATTGGTAACGACATCTCACAGCCATGAATACACCAAAGCAGACCAACTGAATACGTTCAACATGGCCAACATCATCGTGGTAGCGATCACAATCGTTCTCCCTGTAGTTGTTATCGTCATATTGTTCGGCATTGTGTACCATTGCCACAAGATTCTGACAACAGCCGAAGGAAAGTCAAAGGACAGTATCACCTTGTCAGCTGCAGAGGATCCTCGTATAGGGCTCATAGGTGCGCGCCCACCAACGAGTTTAACGCAGTTTAACGGATTGAACGCAGTTGTGGCAGGTGATGAGATTGGCGGCATTGGTGACGATGATGAACTTTATGAGGAGTTTCCGGAAATTGAATCTAAGATTAACCACCCTCGCCTCCCAAAGGTAAGTTTGTTGAATTTAGCAAAAGTGTCAAGTACAAAATGATAACTGTAGTTTCAGATCTATTATGATTAACTTTGAAGAAGTTAGTCATGGTCATGCACAATTACAGCAAAAATGGCAGTGTGTTTATTCTATAGTCTGTCGCATTTACATGTATTAAAAGAATCAATTAAAAGAGATTAATTATCATGAATATCCATTCTTCTTCAATGACCTACAGAGTATCGGGAAAATGTCTTAGATTTATCAGTCTCGCAGGCCTTACTGGCAAACTATACTGAAAGTTGACGAGACCGTATGCTCCCAAGACTGATTTTCCAGTCCTTTGTTCCTTATCATATTGACATACTGTCCTTTACACATACCTCATGCTTTTCCTTAATCAATGCGATTCATGATTCCATTATGAACAGAAAATCCACAGCAATGACGGTCACGATGGCGCTGATGTTAAGATGCTCAACAGAGCACCTTCCTACCTCGACGTCCTCAATGATACATATGTTCTCTACGACCCTCCCCGTTTGCCTGACAGCGACTTCGAAGTAATTGATGACCACGAGAAAACAGCAACTGAACGAGAGTCCGACTATTACATCTTTGGTACCAAGGAACCCGTGTATGATTCGAGGATTCCTAAATACGCAAACGAAAGAGAGTTTCTTTCTTCTTGAAAACCTTGAACAACCGCTATATATGATCACGATTATGTCTACCGTGTCTACAGCATCATATCTAGGCTACAGCATAACTCTGATAGTAATGAACTATGGACAATAACATTCTCATGGACCAGAATTCTGAGTATTCAACACTGCAGAAGACTATTGGGTGAGAGAAGTTCATAGTCAATGTACATAGTTTCAGATTCATGCCAGGAAAGAGAGCTTGTATATATTGCCGACAAAGAACGCGTCATACAACATGCACTCACTGACACTGCACCGTGCTATGGGGTTTTATACGTTTGCAGGGACAAACTACATATTTATTGCATGAGAAACTACAATTTTTCCTAATTCGCTCGAAATTCAGTGCCTTAACAGAACTAAAAGAAGATATTCCACACTTGCTGTCCTTTTCTTTTTGAAATTATTATACAAGGAATTAACATGTAAATAGCAAATATTACTATCGAATGGAATAGGCCATTTTCGTAATGTAAGCAAATTTAATACATAAGTCTTTGTGGAGTGCCTCAATACAAATTATTTCATTCACCTGATAAGAATATATTAAGTGTTGCTTGGTACTAGGTAGGTCAAGCCATAATGTTTGTCCAACTTGGCAACAACTAATGTATGCAGTTCGGATTCTGTCTAATGAAATACTATTATTCTTATCAGGTGAATGAAATAATTTGTATTGAGGCAATTCACAAAGACTTATGCATTAAATTTGGTTACATTACGAAAATGGCCTATTGAGAGAGGACGAATGTGTCTTTGATATAAAGGTAATAATATCACGGGATTCGTCAAGGCAAAACGATTTTTTTTGAAGAAAAAAGAAATAAATAACGACTCATCCAATATATTAAAATCTTTTACTTCCTTTGGAATGCAAACATAGAAAATTTTCTTTTTCCTTTTTTCTTCATTAGTCTTTTGATTGAAAATTACCTTTTGACATAGAGGGTCATAGTTTTACTTTTAGAATGTTTAAGATCACACACATTTGCAAGTGTAGACGTGCCTTTACATAAATAAGTTTATTTTGGGGGGGTTATTTTAGTGGCGTTGTGATAAACTTGCTTTTGGCAAAGATGTACGCACCTATACTTTATTACACATTTGTAACGTCCGCCTAAACTATTTTGTCATTTAATTTGTCATGTCTCAAATCATTCATTTTGTGTAAAATAGGTGACAGTGTGTACTGGTTAATTCGTATACTGTGCTAGATTTGTCAATTCAGCAGATTTGTCCTTAGAATGATTGTAAAATAATTACTGTTTATTGCTCTTTGTAAAATACCCTGGAGGACTTAATACACACTTATAATCGTAAATAAAAACTGTTTATTGTTCTTTGTAACTACCCTGGAGGACTTGGCAGGGGTAGCGGGAAGGGGTTGGTGGGATCGGGAGGGTGGCGGGAGGGAGGGGGTGATGAGGTGAGGGGGATCGATAAGGGGGATAGTGCATTGGTAAATTACTATGATTGAAAATTGATATTGTATGTAAATTAATATTATGTTTTGCTTTTGGACCCCATGGAAGAACAGGACCATTTTGAAAATGGTCCTGAAATGGGTTTTCCAACCGTTTGTCTATACTTTACACATTTACTTACTTTCTTAATATCGTTTGAAATGTGTTTTATATGTATTTAAAAAAAACTTGAATGTTTATATGGATTTCGGGAAAAAAAAAAAATCGTATCGCTTAAAGAGAAGTAGTCAGTTTTTACTTTCTCGGTTGATGAAGAGACATTGTTGTAATCACATGACGAGTTGTAGAGCCACTGTGACAAAATCTTTCACCTGCACGACGACTCATATCATTTTTGGTGTAAGTTGTTGGATATCCGTTGTAAATACACATTCGAATGATCAAAATGTATAGATGGTGCATGTTTCTCGAAGTCAATAAAGATGGCTAAAAAGACCTACCTGTTATATCACCTTGAAACTTGTGTTCGTCATTTTCAAATAGTTCAACTGTAACAAGGATCTGTAAATAAACAATGGAAAACAATATATCATTTCATTTGTTCTTTATTCACCTTAACATCTAACATGTCTTAGAGATAGAAAATTATACATACCGTAAATATACATGCAGTGACAAAAAATACATTTGTACCAGAAATGTATGGCATGTAAATAGCAGATTTAAAAGTACAAAAGTACGGTAAAGATGAACAAAGAATAAAAATGAACTATGTTATAAACAGAATATTATACATGTATATCAAAGAAGTAATCTACATTGTAGAAGCTTCGAAGCTTGAGAAAGCGAGAAAAAGAAGGGTAGATCACAAGAGAGAGAGAGAGAGAGAGTAGAGGACGAAAGAAAGAAACGAAAGAGGAGAAGAGGAGTAAGAAGTGAGAGAGAGAGAGAGAAAGAGAGAGAAAAAGAGAGAGAAATAAGCAGATGAGAGAGGAGTGGAGAGGAGTAGCAAGTGAGAGAGAGAGAGAAAGAGAGAGAGAAAGAAGCAGATAAGAGAGGAGTGCAGAGGTGTAGCAAGTGAGAGAGAGAGAGAGAGAAAGAGAGAGAGAGAGAGGTAGAAACAGATGAGAGAGGAGTGGTGCGGAGTAGCAAGTGAAAGAGAGGGGAGGGGGGGGGCATGGGGAAAAGGTGCTCAAAGAGAGGAAGAGAGGAGAGTAAGAAAGAGATGAGAGAGGAGGGGAGGAGTATAAAGTAGGAGAGGGGTAGGGAGAAATCATTGAGGAAAGGGTGCACAATTTATTATACATGTATACATAAAACACCATTGTCGAATTAGAAACTTGGTTGCATTTTAAAAATAATTCATTTGGATAGCAACTTTGATATGCTATAATAACTATACTAACAATACAGATTTATTAGTAGCGGACCTTAACGTAGTAGCATGTCTAATGAAATAACATAGCGGTTCTAATCATTAGTTCACAATTTTGAACAAACATAAAAGAAAAATAATTATTTTCCTCTCAACAGAATTAATTCTACGAGCTGTGTTATTTTTGTCGAAACTTCGACGCTTGTTTCAGAACGTGAACATTATTAAAATATTCAAATGTTAAGCTTCAGATTTGTAATTAAAACTAGAGTAAATGGTTATCAGAGGGTACTTAATTCAAGTATCGATATAGAGGCCACTTCAAATCTGGACGACCATCTGGGCAATAAGCAATGGATGCACGGAGACTATGTTTGAACTAACAGAGGGCCTAGATAATATAGAATCGATACAGCATCGGTCTTCTGTGACTATTGACAAATAGCCACAAAATATGTTCAGTACTCTCTTGAAGGCACTAGGAAACTCTTAAAGGAAAATAGTCGTCACCAATTATGTTGCTTTAAAAACAAACAAAAATCATAGAAACTGCAAGAAACAGGGGGTATGATGAAGATCAGCCAGTAAGTTAAAAAGCTATCCAAGTTTTAATGAAAGTAAGGTAGCTATCTAATAAACAGATATTGACACCTCTGTCCTGGGGCTGTGAAGTCATAAAGCTCCCTATTCAAAAATTGCGGTGTATGATTTCTAAGATATCAATTTCTCATTTTCCCCACCAATTTGATTTCTTTAAGCCTTTGTGCAAGTTAAAGTGAGGAAAAAATGGTATTGAGTATATTTCTTTCATAACGCAGAGGAATATTTTAAAGTTTTGTGTATTCATCGCTATTCATTTTATATATATAAAAACTTATCAAAATATCACTTTTTGTTTCTTCAAAAACATATTGCAGTACGTATAGTACATGAGCTATAATGAAAGGTATTTTCTTAATGGAATATCTCAGCCAATGGTGTCGATTTGTATCCGTGGTTGGGGGGGATGATAGGTGCCAAAATATTTTAGGCAATGGATCAAAGCAACCAAGAGGTAGAAGCGTGTGGCAGGTTGCACCCCCTCCTTCCAAGTTATTAACTTTTTCAAGTCACCCTCAATAAAGATAACATTTTAGAGAATATAAGAGTGGTAATAAAATTAATAACATGCTAAATGTTAGTCCTGACTCTTGCCTGCAGTGTAGGCCTACCAGACTGATATCATCTATTTTTAAACGAAATTTAGACATTACCAAAACAAAATCCAATGGTGAGGGATATCAACTTGTGAAAGTATTATGTTACCAGTGGGCAAATGCATTAATAAGCAACCAGGAAAGGTTCATGTAGACAGAAAATTCTTTATTTCCTGGTGATAGAAACATACATTTTATGAATATTGATGTCTCCAAACAACATTCATCGTGAAAAACCCATTCCAATATTCTGTGTAAGGAGATCTAAAAAAACATAGTTCTCATTAGTAAATGAAAAACATATTGCTTTTGGTTCTTCATTTGACTCTCTTCCTTCTTTAATTAAACCAACTGAATCCTCTCTGCGGGAAACTCAATTCAATGAAACAGAATATCACTGATGCAAAATTTGGTTCTCAAAATGACAGAAAATTTCCACTCCTGATCTCATACAAACTGTCTGTTTCTTAAAAACATAATATAAAACTTACGTTCCAACTACCAAACAACAAACTTCCATTATCTCCTTCTTCACCCAGATATACTTATCATACCAGATACGCTCTAAAATATAAGCATAATATTCCCTCAGGCCCTGACCAGAGCACTATTTTTTCTTCAAAAACTATAACCAGTCTTAGAAGGTGCATTATTATTGGAAAGGTGTTATAAACAAAACTTCAAACTTAATAACATTCTAACCTTCAAAAACACCTTAACTATCTTATGCCTGTTACGTTTGAATACAATACATAGGCCTACATCAGCTTTTCAATAAAACAAAAATAAGTTGTGACATAATAATCTTTCTCCAAAATATCGAACTGGAGTATTCTGTTGTATTGCTTGTTTATGTACATACAAAGAGCTTATTTTCAAGAGGCACTAGATCCAAGAAAGAACTCTTTGTTTACGCGATTTTGTTCAGGTGTCTATGGAAAATTGTTATTAAAAGATGCATGTGTTCATAATTTCTCTCGTAATTTAGGTTAATAATTTTGTTCAAGGTAAATAGAGGAAAATGTATATCATTATCTTCATTTGCTATCAAAAGATTTTGCTCCTTTCGGAAAATAGCTCTTCAAATGTTTTACATGTAGAGATATAAATAAACAAAGAAATGGATGAAATCACTAAAACAAAATAGATACTGATTATGAATCAGGGAACAAACTGAAAGTTTCGTCTCCTACATGCTGCCATTTGGACAAAACCGTCTTTCTCTTCAATGATACAATATGTTATTACTTTACTTGCATTATGAAAAAAACGCATCATCAACCCCACATAGTCATAGCTTTAAAAATCACTTCAGATTCCATATGGGGCCCATGTTTCAGAGAATATGGGACCCATATGGGTCCCACATGGGCTTGCTACCTGGGTCATTATCCTCTCTGTCTCTCATAATCTCTCTCCCACTCTATACTTTTTTGCATTTTGCGCTTCGCGCTTAACATTTAGCTCGTTGCTTTTTAACGCTGCGGCTTTGCATTTGGCGCACTGCATTTCTATGATGCTGTTGATTGAATAAATTGAATAAATTCATCAATTCCTGATGAAGCCGTATGAGCGAGAATTCAATATATTCTTGTCTCATATACGGTTGTCTCATTTACTTCGTTTTCTATTTATATATGTATGTATTATGAAAATGAGATAGCAAAATGTGTTTATTGATGGTCATCTTGCGAGTAATAACCATTAACTACTCTCATCGGGCTCTTATCATTAAGTTTTCTCTTCATTTTTTTTTGATGGTGAATTATTGGGGGATGATTGTACAGGCCATCCCCACCTGAAATATTGGGGGATATATCCCCCATCCCCGGGATCGACACCCATGATCTCAGCGAAACCTATCGATAGAAACCGACTTGACTAACGTAATTTTGTGGTTACGATCAAGGACCTGGCAGAGATCAACAGTAATTAAATTTTGGTGGAAATGTACGTGCAGAGTGATCTAATAGTAAAGAAAAAACAAGTTTACCGTGTGGGGGCGTATTGCTTGATCATCGTCGAAGACATTCGATCATACAAAGTATGCCGCACAAAAACATATTTTAAGTCAAGATAGTCACGCAAATTCAAAACTATTTTCAGTCGAAAAGTTCGCACTATCCAGTAGCGGTGGGGTCCGCTCGCTATTCGTAAGGACCGCTATTCATAAGGACCGTTATTCATAAGTACCACTACTCATAAGGATTGCTATTCGTAAGGACCGCTATTCATAATTTGAGAAAAGGGTCATTGTTCATAAGGGTCATTGTTCATAAGGGTCATTATTCATAAGGACCGCTATTCAAATTCGAAGACAAGACATCAGCGTCGTTATTCATAGGGGTCCCTATCATAATAATACGAGCAGTATTATGAATATCGACCCTCATTTCGTATTATGAATAACGGTCCTCATGAGTAATGACCCCAATATAAATTATGAATAGCGCCCCTTCTTCATGTTTATTAATAGCGACCCCGATTTCGTATCATGAATAGCAGTCCTTATGAGTAACGGTCCTCGTGCCTTTTAATATGAATAGTGACACCCTTTCCGTTTTATGAATAGCGGTCCTTTACGTATAGGAAGTTCGATGTTATGATTAGCGGTCATTATGAATAGTGGTCCTTATGAATATCGGTCCTTATGAATAGCGAGGTTATCCCGTAGCGGTGACTTCACAGTGTGTCATGTGATTGGTCAAAAGTTTTGTAGCTCAGTTAAAGAGCAGTTAACAACACACATGAACGACATATTAGTGACGTTATTTGTGTTTCAGTTTCTTGACACGATGAGGATTGATTAGGAAGGTAGAGGAGGTTATTGTAGTCGCATTTACATCTATTAAAAGAATGAATTAAAAGAGATTAATTATCATGACTATCCATTATTCTTCAATGACCTATACGGTATCGGAAAAATGTCTTAGATATATGATAACCGTCACTAATATGTCGTTGTTAACTGCTCTTTAACTGAGCTACAAAACTTTTGACCAATCACAGGACACACTGTGAACGCTCGAATCGCACCGAGGTATTATCAGTCTCGCAGGCCTTCTAAGAACTGTACTGAAAGATGACGAGACTGTATGCTCTCCAAACTGATGTTCCAGTCCTGTGTTCCTTGTCGAAATGACAAACATACTGTCCTTAACACATACCTCATGCTTTTCATTAATCAATGAGATTCATGATTCCTGGCAACGAGATGACCGAATAAATAATCATGCATGTTATTTAGTGTATAATGATGACTGAAGAAGATTTTTTCCATAAAAATATGTATACGAGGGGTGGAAAACAAATCCTCTTTGATTAATTTCGGATTGGGGTGACGCGATCACTTTTCAACGCGTAAAAGGGTGCCGTGACTTGCAAAAAGGGGTTGAAAACGCTGATCTAGAAGAATAAAGACGGCTCCCCCATGACTGAACCCACGCTACGCCATTGGCGTTTGATATAACATTACTAGTAAATCTTGGCTAGTGAAATAAAGTTCGCCTTCAATCATTGCAACCCTAAATCGGCAATTTGTGGTTGGTATCATTACGTCAATTCTTAGAAAGCAAGAATTAGGTTTAAACGCAATTAACGTTGTACTCAGAATTTTACACGTGGGGGCGCATTACGATGGCAACTGGAGGAAAATAATCAAAGATATATATGATGATAAAGTTCATTAACACCTGATAACGGTTACCATGGTTATCGTGATGAATATTATATCTGACTAAGTTAAACTGGAATCAAATTGGAAATATTTAGCGAGCAATGCATATTTGATATTCCATCATTTTGCCTCCCCCCCTCTCTCTCCAAAAAAAAATATTAAAAATATGCAAGATGCACACTCGTTGTATGAAAGTGCTGAGTAAAAGTAAAGAAGTAAAGAAGACCAAAAAAAAATAAAAAAATGAGAAAACAAAAGAAATGGAATGAATGGTAATACTACTACTATACTCCTACTCTACTACTACTACTACTACTACTACTACTACTACTACTACTACTACTACTTACTACTACTACTACTACTACTACTACTACTACTACTACTACTACTACTGCTACTACTACTACTACTACTGCCACTACAACTACTACTACTGATAATATTAATTATATTTAAAAAATAATGATAGTAGTAGTAGTAGTAGTAGTAGTAGTAGTAGTAGTAGTATTAGCAGTAGTAGCTGTAGTTATAATAATAATTACAATAATAATTATTATAATAATGATGATAATAATAATAATATATGAACGTTATAGGGATCCCTTTCCAGTTTCATTAATATAAAATTACGTATTCAGCTGGTGATCTGTGTATTCTGAAATAGGAATAGAAACCTACTTTCTTCCTGTGATATTGGATTAGTACATACACTCTAAAAACTGAAATGTTAAATCACCATTTAAAAGGGCCGAGGAGTGACCACGTATTTAACATAGCTGACAGTCATGATATGTTGAATACTTATAATGATGAGAAAAACAGAGAGAGAGAGAGAGAGGGAGAGAGGGAGAAGAATGAAGATTTAGCAGAGAAATTCATTCGGATTTACAACAATACCATACCGGCTAAAAGGTGTGAAGAAGAGAAACGAACAGACAGAGGGAGAGAGAGAGAGAGATAAAAAGGGTGTGTGTGAGAAACAGCGAAAGTCCAACGTTTTATCACGCAAAAAAAAAAATGATAGCAAGGAACTGATGTAATTTCGTTTTCACTGCATCGAGTTTGAACGTATCTGCCGATGATGTTGCCATGGTTACCTCCCCTGAAATAAAAACACAGAACTGCTGCCAATCACTTAGCAATCCTTCAAGTTAATCCAACTTTCTAAAGAAAAAAAAAACGATTTACAGGAAAACTTGAGCAGCAGGAATGAGTATTCTAGCTTCATTTCGAAATACGTCTCGTTTGCTAACACCACTGGTGGCTATTCGTTCTCGAAAAGCCAAAAGCTACAGTTTTATCGACTATAGAAACTGTAACAGTAACCACATTCGTTTAATCTGATGTTTCTATCTAGGGTTACGCTGTAGTTTTGGCGGTTGCAAAGATAGGTGTTTACTTTCAACCGATATTGAATATATATTTGTGTTGTTGAATTATTTGTGCTCTGGAAGGAAGAAAATATCGTCATGTTCGGGAGATGGAGACCTATGAGGCGTACTCGAGATAAGGTAAGTTCACAACTTATCAATTTTTGTGTGAGTTGTTCAAAATATCATGCTTTAATTCAATGATAATAGACTTCTGTACTTGCAAGGTTTTTGCAAAGTTTTTGCAAAGTTATGGGGCTAGAGCGGCCCCAAATCACGGTGAAAAAAAAATGAGGGCACTCAATTGTCTGGCAACCTCAGTACATTTAGGGTTTCTTCGTGACTACTATACCTTCACTTTTACAACACACAAGCACAACAAATGTAACAGATACTGCCATTTGCCACCAACGTTATTATTTACAAGGTAAAAAGTGAGATGGAAAACCAGATTCACAGATTGTGAGTATTATATAGTTACTGATATCATACCCTGATGCTATTAGTTTATAACCTCATTTAATATTATATCGTGAAATGTTTCTTTCATATGTATAGCACCTTTCTCTTGTTTCTTAGAAATGTCTGTGTATTCTTGAGAAAAAAAAATCGAGGTATCACTGCAGGTACCCGGGAGAGTGAAAATAGAGTGAAAACTCACTCTTTAGAGAGAACAGATTATCGACGATTTTTTTATGAAGGCATCTGTTCTTATGATATAATCAGTGCCGGTTTTCAACAACACAAATAGAAAACTGTAAAGAAAATGGGAAAATAATGGCAGACCCGAGTTATGATTAGCACGTAATTATATTGGCGTTCCGACATAGCATACAAACCTAAAAGACAAACTGGATATAGCAGTTTACACAAAGAAGCTACTAATTTTTTAAAATAATCAGATACATGCAGGGCACATGAAGTCGAGCGATTTTTATTTTCGACCTAAACTTTATAACACTGAATAAATTTAGCCCGTTTACTTTCCTATCCCTGTTTGTTTGTCTGTCCGTCTGTCTGTCTCTTTCTCTCTCTCTCTCTCTCTCCCTTCAATAATTTTTTTAATTAGTTACTTTATTCTCCTGCATCATGTATGTCCTTTTTTTTTTCTCCTGATCCAGTGAATGTTTTTCCGCATTTCATTTCCCACCGTCTCCATGAGACAGTATGCTAAAAATAAAGAATAACATTTACAAACATATTATTTTGGGAAGTTTATTGTAATTGGTAATCAGTCACATGCCTTTAAAGTGGAAGAAAGATCCGCTCTACAGCTTGCACTTGTGTATTATTCTTGAATGTTGTCGATGCAAAGCATACATTTCAATTATTTACAATTTCTTTTCAGCTCACTTCAAGTAATGATAAAAGCCTTTTGTCCATTTGGTTTCGGGGGTTATGTCTTCTCCCTAATTTTTTTTTAGCCCTCTCTCGATTTGTCACCCTTTCCTCCACTGCTTAAAAAAAAAGATCTTCCCATTATGCAAGCTTCTTATTTTTGTTTGAATATTTTATACAGCATGTCGTTTCACCATAATACACCGACACCCAGAGGAGGAATAATCTACGCCACCAAAACTACGCGAATAGTGATCCTGCAAGGTTCTGGAATCATCAAACATGATAAGAAATTTGCCACAGTCTTGATAAAAGTAACAAACAATGTACACAGCAAGATGTATATGGGACTACACAAACATGTGGCATAAAAATGAGGTCCTCATTTTTAAGCAGTTTCATGTCATATTTAGAATATGAAGGCATTTGAAGTGCCATGCTTTTCAAAGAACATTTTTTTCTCTGATGCTCTTCCACACTTGCATAATAACAATGAAAACGCTCACAAATTATTTTTCACCTCTCCCCAGAACTCAACCTTCTCTTTAACGATAAAATGTGACGTATACATTACGAAGGTGGGTTTATATCTACACGCATAATTTCCTTTATAAACAAAAGACTACATGTATTTACATGTACACACGAATACAATCAAAGCTACTGAAATCAGAAACAAGTGAATTACAATCCCTATTTTATATAATAACCCCGTGCATTGCAAACTTCTTTGATAATGCACCGGTTCACTCAGGGGCGGATCCAGCCGGCGGCAAGGGAGGGGGCCTAAAAAGGGGCCCACTTCGTGCGAAAATTTGAAAATCGTGCCGGTCGATTTTTCGCTCAGTGGGGGGTAGTGAGCAAAAAAAAAATTTTGGCACCCGAAAAAAATTCCGTCCGAAGGGTAATTTTTCTAACACCCCCCCTTGGGCGCCAGGGGTAGTGAGCACAAATTTTTTTTTTGGCACCCGAAAAAAAATTTTCCCTACGGGAAAGGGTTAATTTTTTTTCCACCGCCACCCCCTTGGGCGCCAGGGGAGGGGGCCCAACTTCTTTTTTTTTCAAAAAAAGGGTGTTTTTACCTGTTTTTTCTAGGGGCCCGGGCCCCGGGCCCCTGATCCGCCACTGGGTTCACTACTAATACATCACCTGATGCATTGATAGAAATGTTATGTACGAATGCTACAATACACAATTACAATACAAGGAATGCCTATACGTTTCACCAGTGGAAAGTATCTTCCAGCACTGTTGCAATTTCTCTTCGCCATAATGGCCCTAGAGTTTGGAACATATTACATACCACATTCTTTACAATCAATTCAGTTCACCAAATCGTTTAAACGTAAACTTAAGCAGCTCTTCTTGTCATTGTATAGTTCTTCTTAAATGATATCTTGTATGCGTTGTTTATCCCTTTACTCTTTTCAGCAGACTGAGCTTTTTTATTGTTAGTTATATTGTGACGCGCTCATGGTGCGCCCATTCATCAAGCCCCTGTGGCTTTTACGGATGCACCTTTTTCCATCCTATACTTTTAGTAGATTTAATCATGTCTTCTTTCTTTTTTCCCCAATGTATTTATATATATTCAATGTATTTTTCTTTGCCTATATTCTACAACAATGTAGAATGTCATTTTTACTGTGATTGGAAACAAATAAAGTTTAATTGTATTCATTCATTTTAATTTGAGACATTGTAAGTCACTTTAAGCTATTCATTTGCTACGATTACTTGCCTTGAGCCTAGATAAATTTGTACTTATGTCACACTCAATCAATGCATTATTAAGTATTGATAGTTATTATGCACAAAGGAGATGCATTGCTTGGATATTTTGGATAACAAACGAAAACTTCAAAATTAATAAAGCATCTGATAATCACAATAGTCTTTGAATGCCTTTAGATTCCGCATACCATACAAGAAAGAGCAGGACTGCAAGATTGAAATGATAGATACAATTTTTGCACCCACCGATTTCACTCGGAAAAGATACAATGGGGAATTCACTAAAGTGAGGAAAAGAACTGTCAGTAGCCAAAGTCTATAGCCAATGGAACTATCTTGATGCAAGATTTCAGTTTCTTCATGAATGATTCTTTCTTCGTAATTGGGTAGTCGTACATACCGCATGCTAGTAATAACGTTAAAATGAAACACCTCATAGCATGACACATAGGAAAGTATGAACATAACATGATCAAGCTAGTCATCGGTTCAGATGAAAGCATGCGATTGTACTCATCTCTGTAATCACCTGTTGCTTCATTCGCAAAGTAGAATAGGCCTACGCCAAAAATATAGAGCACAATCTTCACTAACGGTGAACAAAGTCTGACGCCATTAAAAAACACATCTTTATCCACTTTCAATTCGGGGAGATCAGCCTCAACTTCTCTGCAGCATTTAAGGACATCATTCTGGCACTGAAACGCTGAGGATGCCTTTACCAAGCTACTGAGTTGTCTTCCGCAGCATACAAGCTTTTCTGGAGTTGACTCAAGCATAGATGTAATCTCTAGATTGGCTCTTTCGCAAGCTCTTTGACCAACCAGTAGTTTCGATTCTGCCTTCTGTATCTTACATCTCCTCCTTTCTGCATCTTCTAGAAGACCATGCTGAGTTTCCTGGATCCTCTGAATACCAAGATCGACCTTTTCTTTCACGAGTTTCAGCCTGTTGTCCCTTCTTCTCTCCAGATTTATTATACGCATCTCTGTCTCCTCGTTGATTCTGTGAACTTCTTTCTCCAGGTATTGTGCGGCTTCTTCCTCGATTTCATCCACTAATTTAGGGGCTTCTTCAATTTTTCCTAAGGAACTTTCAATCTTCCGTCGCAGTTCTGACAGTCCCTCTGCCCTCACGCCAACCTCTTGCAGTTGCTCGGTTAGGTCACGTCGAATTTTTCTACAAGCTTTAACACATTCTTCATGTTGTGACCTTTGTGGACATCGACTGTGCATTCTTTGCAACAGCCAAGCTGGCACGTTTCACAAAAGATATCGGCCTGACGGTTTAAGTGAATGTTGCAAACCCATTCTGGATCGCCGATGTCTTCTCGTCTTGCCTGCGGCAGGTTACGGAAGCAATCCTGGCAGAGGTTCTTGCTGTCTTGGACAGAACATCTCATGGTGCCTTCGGTGGTGTTCCCGCATTCCTCACACGGGGAGGGCGCCATAGGATCACCAAATGCTGACGCCATATCGAGCTGTTCTCCTCTGATCTGTTCTTGTGGCCGTTGTGCAATTGAATATTCAGGCAGACACCGGTACAACTCCCAGTTGTGATGTCACCTAACGAAAAAACATACTTGATTACAAGATGAACATTTTTGTCCATTAATTCATCCAAATTTTATTGATTCTTGATTCCGTAAGATATTGGAAGTTTATTCAAACTAACGCCTATACATACAACTATTCTGGTCCTTTGTTTTACATTAAAAAATATATACCGTACAATATTACAGACATACTCCTTTTAAGGTAAGGTATTCTTTAATTTTGTTTCACGTAATCTTGAGTAATGCTTAAGTCGAAAAACAAATTTTCATATAAAAATAAACCTTTGTAGAAATGTAAAACTAAAAAGTAATGAGCACAGACAGAGAAGGAACACGATCTGTGCACGGCAGAGAGTCTCTTTTTGAATCCAGTTGTGCTTTTCAGCAAATGAGATTTTCAGCAAGTTTCCTTTGTCGTGATTGGAGGAGTTTAATACCTCTTTTTCTTTCCTTACAAATAATAACATTGGGAAGGAAATCGGTGGAGCATAAATATCAGAATATTTTAGAAAAAATAGACTCTTTTGTTAATTTGTTTTGCTTTATTTGTTTGTGAGAGGGTCCTTACAAACAGAAAAGATAAGCAATTCGAATTAATTAAAGCCAGTTTCTCTGAAACAGAGTTCCGTTTTGCAGACAGCAATATCAGGCCCTTACCATCCGTTTCCTTTCTCCTTCTTCTTCTTCTTATCATTATTATCATTGTCATCATTATCGCTATTATCATTATTATCATCATCATTATAATAATTATATTTGCTTATATAGCGCCTAACACTTACTTTATCAGAAGTCTCTAAGCGCTCTACAATAATGCAGCATAATTACCCTGGCTTTAGCAGTGCAGCTGTCACGCGCTCTGCGTTTCAAGGAATAAATTCCTACCAGGTCCCCATTTACTTCACCTGGGTGGAGTGTGGCAAATGTAGATCAATGTCTTGCCAAAGGACATTATAATATTTATCATTATTATTAATCTTTATGGGAGTCTTCCTTCTGTAAAATATCTAGCACATAGGGCTACGTTCCATCGAGCACATTTATGATATTTATTAATTTACTTGCATTTTAAACCTAATATGCCTGGCTCATCTTAATCTTCGCTTCTCTCTCTCTCACTCTCTCTCTCCTTCTCTGTCTCAGATCAGAGCTATCTACAATATACATGGGTCTGCAATTCTCTCTTTCTGCTTCTCTCTCTTTCTCTCTGATTGTCGATGGCTTACCTTATAGAATTTACCGTACTTTCGTTTATGTTTTTGGGAAACTCGTACGACATATGATCATATGGCTATGACAATGATTAATTACTCCGAGGTAATTTCCTTCAACTATCGAATTCAATTTAAACCTAACCTCGACACTTTTGACGAAAAAAGCCCGGATCGAGCCATAGAATCGCTGGAATAAATGTCAGGCTACTATATACTGGAAAATGGTTTTGCTGGCTAATTACATGCAGCTACTCCCGTTTTGCACAGTAGCCTAATTATCCATGAATTGTGGTTGACCAATTCAGGGTAGCTCTCGCAAGAACGAAAATGAGTAATATTATATTTGTAACAATCATAAATTATCTTATTCTTTGCATGACTTGTAAAAAATAGACACTTCAGAGCCT
>CP137671.1:25530805-25719812 GCA_037976565.1 Mesocentrotus franciscanus
AGAGCCTCGATTATTATCAATTTAAGCAGAACACGACTACCATTGGGCACTTTGACCCCGGGGAGGGGGGAACTCACATATTAAGACATACGGTGATGTGTCGCTATATTAATGGGTCGCTTTTCACACAAAAATCCCCCAAAATGCATGGGTCCCATTTTTAATAAAAATATCACTAAACATGGGTCCATTTAAATTTTTTCGGGTGTTTGCATGGCGAACACCCGAAAATTGTGGAAAATAGGCCTATGTTTCGAGAAAATCTGCCAAAATGACCTTTAAAAATGGGTAGGGGTTTCGAGGCTTGAGTGGAACACCCTGTCCCAACCAACTTTGATTCCCCCGGGATTTTGACCAATCCCCAAATTGTCGATAGAAATGTTTGGCGTGACCTTTATTCAGTATGGTTACCTACACTATTCGGAGCTTATATGCCTATCAGGCTAGTAATAAATAGGCTTGTATTGATCTGCTAATCAATCGTGTTCATACTTTGTCACTTCTCACTACTCAGACACATTTTCGACACATCTAGAATCTATTTTACCAGAGACCCTGATTCGATCTAGACTTGAGATAGTCTCACTCATCAACTTTATTGTTTAGAGATGAACAGTATAAAATAACATCTTTTGGGAAACAAAATATATGCAAGATAATAATGAATCAACTTACCTATGTGGTTATCAGATTCAGATGACCAAACATGCAATGATGTCGTTAGAATAATAGATAGCGAGATATAAACAACCGTCTCACTCTGTTACTCTGTTCAAGTGACATGTCATCGTGAATTACCCTATATACCTGAATGGCTCTACACAGTGCCAGTGAGAGGTGGGAATCCCCGTTTTAGATACAAACAAGAGAGGGCGTTTCTCCTCACACGCAAATAGAAGTGCACACGACTCCGTCGCCTATGTAGGCCTATGTTTTGTTTTTAATGTGAGTGGAGCCTATAGAGTGGTGAAGTGTGACGTCATCAAAAATCTATTTTTGGAATTTCTCAATTTTTTCTTCATTTTCCGAAAGACCACCAAAAATAATGTCCAAATGTCGAAAACCAATTGAATATGTTAAGTATTGGCTGAGATATGACCATCTGAATAAAAGATTGCCTATGGGAACTCAGTGCTATATTGCTCTGGCTCCTAGTGTTATGAGCCAGAGCAATATAACACTGAGTTCCCATAGGCAATCTTTTTATTCAGATGGTCATATCTCGGCAAATACTAGACATATAAAATTGGTTTTCGACATTTGGATATTATTTTTGGTTGAAAATGAAGAAAAATTGAGAAATTCAAAACAGATTTATGACGTCACAGCTTCGGTACTCTATAGAGTACCGAAGCTGTGACGTCATAAAAATCTATTTTTGGAATTTCTCAATTTTTTCTTCATTTTCCGAAAGATCACAGCTTCGGTACTCTATAGAGTACCGAAGCTGTGACGTCATAAAAATCTGTTTTTGGAATTTCTCAATTTTTTCTTCATTTTCCGAAAGAGCACCAAAAATAATATCCAAATGTCGAAAACCAATTTTATATGTCTAGTATTTGCCGAGATATGACCATCTGAATAAAAAGATTGCCTATGGGAACTCAGTGTTATATTGCTCTGGCTCATAACACTAGGAGCCAGAGCAATATAGCACTGAGTTCCCATAGGCAATCTTTTTATTCAGGTGGTCATATCTCAGCCAATACTTAACCTATTCAATTGGTTTTCGACATTTGGACATTATTTTTGGTGGTCTTTCGGAAAATGGAGAAAAAATTGAGAAATTCCAAAAATAGATTTTTGATGACGTCACACTTCACCACTCTATTGAAACCACATTAGTTCTGAGCAGGATATTCTATCCTACAAATGAAAATAATGAAATGAAATAAATAAATTGAATAAATTAAAATAAATACATGTATTAATGGTTCTGCACGCTGATTTCGTTTAAAGCATGAATAACATTACATACGACTTTAAAGGCCCTCTGTACTAGTTTGTCCAGGAGGGATTAGAGGGATTAGCGTGGTCACTGACAGGGGGTTATCTCATCAACTCGGCTGTCAATTAACATAAGAAAAAGAGGATCATGGGGGACCAACGGGCACCGCTTAGGCATTGTTTTCTATATAGAGGAAGCAAGTAGCTACAAGTAGGAAAGTGTGGCTTTAAAACGCTTTAGAGAGCAATTCAGCTTTAGGCCAAATAAAAATAATGTCTAGATATTCGTCCCCTCCTTCATTTTTTGGGCCTGCCCCGATTTTTTGTATTTATTTGTAATTTTAGTTCTGACATATGTTTTTTTGCTTTGTTTTATTTTGTTTTGGTAATACATGTTTTTTGTATAAATCGTATTAAATGTATTCATTTGGTTATTTTGAGAGACAGTGAACAACTTGATTGACCCACAACAACTCTCAGTGAGCGTCTGTTGTGTAAGCACATTAAACCAATACGGTTCACATTTTATATATGCCTACTTTAGACAAAAAATAACATTGAAAAAGAAAAGTAATAACAATAGACATCCGATATAATGTGGAAATATTATGTTTTTCACAGACATTAAATTTGAAATTCATACATTTTTTTTACACACCTTGCTGGATCGCCTAGGCTTTTCGGCCATGCATGTTACCGCAGTGCAGATCGCCGAGGAGCAGGGCAGGCGCAATGCGGTTTAAACTGCTGAATAACCACTGTGCTACGCCATCAACAAGCGGGCACAAGACGCTGTCGAATATAGAGCGTTTTAAAAGAGAAACAAACCCTGTAATTTTGTTTATGAATAAATGATATTAGAAGCGGTTATTTGATATTAGTAACACATCAAATTGAAATAAACTGCGGAAAATACTTACAGGACTATTTGACATGTAGAACACAAATCTAGCCGAGAAATATCCAGTTTGTCGCCCAGTGGCGGATCCAGGGGCCGGGCCCGGGCCCCTCCCTAGGAAAAAAAACAGGTAAAAACAGCCTTTTTTTGAAAAAAAGAAGATGGGCCCCTCTCCTAGCGCCCAAGGGGGGGGGGTGGCGATGAAAAAAATTTTTCGGGTGCCAAAAAAAGAAAAATTGTGCTCACTGTCCCTGGTGCCCAAGGGGAGGGGGGTGGCGTTGGAAAAAAAATAACCCTCCAAATTTTCGCACGAAGTGGGCCCCTTTTTAGGCCCCCTCCCTTGCCGCCGGCTGGATCCGCCCCTGTTGTCGCCAGTACATTCTACGCACAACCCCAAATACATGTATTCACTCCTTATTCACAGATATTTTAAACATCGACAGATCCCGCTTTCTTTTAGAATAATCGCCCAAACTCCCAAAATACATAGATGGAGATGATTCATGAATAGCTCTTGTTTTCCTACTCGGCTGAAACTGAGACTTAAGCTTCCACCTGTCTTTTTAATGGAACGCGCTGTTGGACAGGTGCATTGATTACATAACATGCCCGAAAACGTACGTACACAATAGCTTTCATTTTACACCATTTTCGTAATGTAATCAAAATGAATGCACAAATCTCTGTTATTACGTGCCTCGTTACAAATAATTGTATTTCAATTCAATAGTCAGAATGCGAATGAGAAGAACAAAAGAAGAAGAAGAATGAGAAGATGGAACATAAGAATAAGAAGAAGGACCAGAAGAATAAGTAAAAAGAAAGAAAGAAAAAGAGACGAAAGAGAAGAAAAACAGAAGAACTTTTCAAGTGGGGCACATTACCATGGCAACGGGAGGGTGGATACAGAGTGATCGAGGATCGAGAAAATAGTCAAAAGTATGAAGAGATCGAGAGGGGGAGGGTGAGAGACGAGAAAGTGATAGTTTGAAGGAGGGAGAGAAAGAGAGAGAGAGAGAGAGTAGGCCTAATGAAGAGGGGAGAGAGAAGATAAGAGAGAGAAAGAGAGAGAGAGGTAGGGGGAGGGAGAGAGAAAAGAGAAGACTGAGAGAGAAAGAGAAAAAAAGAAAGAGAGAGAGAGAGAGAGAGAGAGAGGAGGGAATGACAAGGGTGTAAGAGAGAAGAGTGAAGGAGTGTTTGATTAGAATGTGTATGAGGGAAAGAGACGGTCTATGCGAGATTATAGTTTCAGCGAAGGGGAAGAAAATTATATGAGGGTGAAAAGAAAAGGTAATAAGAGGAACCAAAACATAATATATAAAACATTAACAAAAAATTAAGGATATTTACAGAGTAAAAGAAAGAAGGAATTATCAAGGATGTAGATGAGAATTTTCACTTGCTTTGAGGCCAGGTCACCTAATGATGATAAAGTTCATTAACACCTGATAACGGTTACCATGGTTGTCATGGTAAACATTGTTTCCGACTCAGTTACACTGGAATAAAACGGGAAATAGTTGGTGATCAGTGCATATTTGATATTCCATTAATTGACACCCCCCCCCCCATTAAAAAGTAGATAAACGAAGAAAAAAAAACCCGTTGTTTGAAAGTGTTGTGTAGAAGTAAAAAAAAGTTTGCCGCTAATTCTCCCGAGGCCGCCATCGATTTCAAACTTACCGCTCATGATGGCTGTCTCCTGCGTTTTTTGTACTTTATCTCTTTTCATTGAAAAATATTTGTGTTATATGCATCTTATTTAATGTACCGAAAACTTTATAATCATGTATAGTGAATAAATAGTTGTTACTTTATGTATATGATTATGTATTATTTTAAAACGAAGAAATCAAAAACAAACAAACAAACAAAAAGAAAATTTAAACAATTGGAAGAAGAAAAAAGGAGAACAAAATTGAATGAATGAAAATAATACTATACTACTCCTACTACTACTACTACTACTACTACTACTGCTGCTGCTGCTCCTACTACCTGTCCACTACTACTGCTATACTACTACTAGGCCTACTGCTACTGATAACGATAATTAAAAAAAAAGAAAATCGGTGATAGTAGTACTGTAGTAGTGGTAGTATTAGTAATAACAATATTAATAATAATAATAATAATGATAATAATAATAATAGCATATTAACGTTTTATGAATTTCTCTCCAATTTAATTTAATAGACATCATAGGGGGAAAAAGAGAGAAGAGTTAACATTCAGCTGATGATCTGTATATACTGCAGAATAGAAATATAACGATGTATTTACTTCCGGTGATATTGGTACATAGCTGACACTGACACTCATAATATATTGGATATGATGAGAAAAACTGAGAGAGAGAGAGAGAGAGAGAGAGAGAGAAAGAGAAGAATGAAGATTCATAGAAATAGAAATTCATTCGGATTTACATCAATACCATACCAGCAAAAGGTGCGAAGAAGAGAGAGAGAGAGAGAGAGAGAGGGAGAGCGACAGGGAGAGAGACATAGAGGGAGAGGGGGGGGGAACAGCGCAAGTCCAACGTTTTATCACGCAAAAAACAATACAACTCTAAAGAAAAAATGATAGCAAGGAATTCATGTAATTTCGTTTTCACTGCATCGGGTTGGAACGTATCTGGCATAAAGATTATTCGAGTGTTTGACAGATGCTATTTCCATGACTACCTCCGCTGTAATAAAAACACAGAACTGCTCCCAATCACGTAGCACTCCTTCAAGTAGATCCACCTTTAAAAGAAGAAAAAAAAAAGTATTCACAGGAAAACTTAAACAGCAGGAATGAGTCTTCTAGTTTCATTTTTCGAAATACATCTCGTTTGCTAACGTCACTTGTGGCCATTGGTTCACGAAAAGCCAAAAGCTACAGTTTTATCGACTATATATAGAAACTGTGACGGTAACCACATTCGTTGACTCTGATGTTTCTATTTAGGGTTACGCTATAGTTTTGGCGGTTGCAAAGATAGGTGTTCACTTTCAACCGATATTGAATATATATTTTTTGTTGAATAATTTGTGCTCTAGAAGAAAGAAAATATCGTCATGTTCGGGAGATGGAGATCTAGGAGGCGTCCTCGAGAAAGGGTAAGCTCACACCTTATTGATTTGTGTGTGAGTTGTTCAAATTATCATGCTTTAATTCAATAACTATAATATTAGACTTCTGTACTTGCAAAGTCTTTGCAAAGTTATGGGGCTAGAGCAGCCCCAAATCACGGTAAAAAAGTGAGGGCACTCAATTGTCTGGCAACCTCAGTGCATTTAGGGTTTCTTTGTGACTATTGTACCTTCACTTTCACAACATACAAGCACAGGCAATGTAACAACTACTGCCATTTGCCACTAACGTTATTTTTTACAAGGTAAGGAGTGAGATGGAAAACGAGATTCACAGATATAGTGAGTATTAGTTTCTGATATCATACCATGTAATGATGCTACTTGTTTATGACCTTATTTATTTTTATATCATGAAATCTTTCTTTTATATGATATAAAGAGAACCTTTCTCTTGTTTCTGTGAAATTTCTGTGTATTCTTGAGAAAAAAAAACTCGAGGTATCAATGCAGGGACTCCAGGGAGAGTAAAAATAGAGTGAAAGCTCACTCTTTTAGAGAGGACAGATTATTGATGATTTTTTTTCTTCTTTTCTTTCCATGATGGCATTTGTGTTCATAATATAATCATCGCTGGTTTTCAACAACGAAAATCGAAAAATGTAAAGAAAATGGGGGGGGGGGAAAATGGCAGACCCGAGTCATGTTTAACACGTAATTATATTTGCGTTCCGACATAGCATCAAAACCTTTAAAAAAACTGGATTTAGCAGTTTATACAAAGAAGCTACTACTTTATTTTAAATAATCACATATAGGGCACATCACTATTTTGGAGCAAAAGTCGGGAGATTTTATTTTCGAGCTAAACTTTATACAACAAATCAATTTAGTCCGTTCACTTTCCTATCCCAGTCCCAGTTTGCCTGTCTGTCTGTCTGTCTCTTTCTCTCTCTCTCTCTCTCTCTCTCTTTCTCTTCGATCAATTTCTTTTATTCCTTACTCCATTCTCTCTGCATCATGTATGTCCTTTTATTTTTTCCTCCTGTTCCAATGAATGTCTTTCCGCATCTCATTTCCAAACGTCTCCGTAAGACAGAATGTAAAAAATAAAGAAAAACATTCACAAACATGTATAATATTGGAAGTTTATTTTAATTGGTAACTAGTCAAGAAAAATGCGTTATACAGCTTACACTTGTTTATCATTCTTGATTGTCGTCGATGCAAAGCATACAGCTCAATCATTTACAATTTCTTTTCAGCTTACTTCAAGTTATGCCAAAAGCCTTTTGACCATTTGGTTTCCGGGGGTTATGTCTTCTCACTAATTTTTCTAGCCTCACACGAATCGTCTCCCTTTCCTCTACTGTGTATTAAAAAGATTCTTCCTACTATGCAAGCCCTTTCTTGTTGTTGAATATTTTATACAGCATGTCGTTTCACCATAATACACCGGCACCCAGAGAAGGAATTATCTACGCCACCAAAACTACGCGAATAGCGATCTTGTTTTAACCCTAATAAGGCCGGGAGTTCTTAATACGGCCGGGGGCATTATGGCCCCCTTAAGATCTCGGCCGTGAAACGGCCGATCGCCGCGAAAATTTGCATGCATGTCAAGTGAAGTGTATAGAATAATATAGCAATTTCAATTTTTTGAAAAAATTACTCATTTGCATATTTATGGTAAATTATGCAAATAAGGTCAAAAATTCATATTTTTACCCATAAATCATATATTCTTCATATTTAAGCTTTCTTTTCCACTACATATATTTGTTAGACCATTTGGAATAATAATACGAAAAAAAATTTGGAAAGCTAGGTTATTTCTTATGTTATCTCTTGTTTTGATAATTTCTTATGTATTTCATTGTTTTTTTAACTTATGTATTTCATTGTTTTTGTTGTTTTATTTCATTTCTAACTATAATTTAACTATTTTGACCCCAAAACAAACACCTAAACTTTAAACAAGACCAAATAACCAATGTTTTATCTCTTTTAGGAAAAATGATATTTCCATATGTTTTGTACACAAATCACGAAAATGAGCGATTTTCGGGCCGACATGTAAAGACAAAAGGTCATGTGACTTTGTAACGGTAGGTCCGATTTTCAAACAAATTGTTTTAAAAGATGCGCAAGACTCGAAAGAATAAAGTCATGAAGCGGCGGGGCGTCATCCGTATGTGTTCCCGAACAATCAGAAAAATCGCGGAGGGGGGGGGGGCCTTATTAGGGTTAATATGTACATGCACATAACCTCCTTGCCAGAAAAAAATGTGATATTCATCATAATCATTTAGATTCCCACAATGGGGAAAGACGAAGATTCTACAATGTACCATACTGCAACACAATCTGTAGAAAGGAACAATAATGGTCCCTTTCTCCAAGTCTGCTGCATTTTCATTTTATTTTGTTTAAACGTATTATACAAATCCTATGGATTATGAAGAATATATGTACACATGTGGTCGAATCATCATTGTAATACGTTTGTTTCCAAGCAAATATAGATGCATATGATATGCCTGAGCGTACGGGCTTCTGCTCAGAATTTATCATCCTCTAAACACGCTAAAATTAATGTTCATTTTATTCGTTGTACAATCATATCATATTTCCTCTATGAGATACATTATGTACAAAGGCAAGGCCAAGGTACGTCCCATACTTTACCATGTCTTATCGAATTGTATTATGAAATAGTCAATATGAATTGACATCATGTTGAGAGCTCGAATATATTTTGACCAAGTCAAAATAATGGATTGTATTTCTTCCCAAATCAGTGACAGCTATTTTGTTTGAATGTTCCATTGCAATTCCCCCACAAGGCAAGCCTTATAGTTACCAAGTAATAGTAAATTGTATTATGGAATTGTGAACATGACTTGACATGAAATTATAATTATAATATAATCATATTTGATGTTTTGTCTGATTTCAGCTCTATAGTAGGGCTATCAGCTTCATACAGTCATCAGATACACTGTATCTTAGATGTGGTCAGTAACGTATGGGACCATAGAGCTTGGCCTTGACCAACAAATACATATCAAATACATGCACTCGAGATGTATATGTAGATGAATATATACATTTTCCCAATTATGTACACAGTTTTTCTCGGTTATTACATAACAAGGACGCCCTATATACAATTCCCATGCACAGATGGACAAATAATTTATGATTATTATCATTCACCGTTTTCATTAAATTGAATCATTGAGCTAACACATCTTTTCAAAGTTTCTTTCTGTTTAACATGTCATGTGGATTATCTGTTTTTATCCCATACTATCTTTCCTTGGAAATAAAAGTAAAGGAAAATTGAGCAACGTGATCATTGTTATACTCTCTCATTCATTCAAATTCTGAATAAAATCTATAAAGATTATATTATTATAACTTCACAACACATAAAACAAGTCATAAAAATGAATCAATTAATAACATCAGGAAGAGCACAAGGTATAACAAAATATCATGGTCAGATTGACAACTTAAATAACTATTTTCAGTTTGTACGTTTTCCTTTTATTATTATTTTTTTTTTAGTCCACTATTAATTAATTTATTCCTATTTCTCTTAGGGCCAAAGAGGCTATCCTGATTTAACATTACGTGTACCTTGAAGCAGGGGCGGATCCAGCCGGCAGCAAGGGAGGGGGCCTAAAAAGGGGCCCACTTCGTGTGAAAATTTGAAAATCGTGCCGGTCGGTTTTTCGCTCAGTGGGGGATAGTGAGCACAATTTATTTTTTTTGGCACCCGAAATTTTTTTTTCCCTCTGGGAAGGGTTCATTTTTTTTCCACCGCAATCCCCACCCCCCTGGGCGCCAGGGGTAGTGAGCACGATTTTTTTGGCACCCGAAAAATATCCCTACAGGAAGGGTGATTTTTTCCAACGCCACCCCTTGGGTGCCAGGGAAGGGCCCATCTTCTTTTTCTTCAAAAAGGGTGTTTTTACCTGTTTTTTTTGGCTAGGAGGGGCCTGACCCGGGCCCCGGCCCCTGGATCCGCCACTGCCTTGAAGTTACAGCATCACAATATTACTGTTATAGCTACAAACATCTAGATACGGCGGAGTAACGATTAAACGATAATTGGATTATCTCGTACTATCCTGACGTATGCATACGAAGGTGGGTCTACATCTACACGCATAATATCATTTTAAAAACACAAGACTACACTCTCAAAACAATCTAGTCAGATTTGAATAGATTACCGTATCAGAGGGACACTTACTAGAATCTAGTAATTCTTTAAAATAGAATCTAGTAAGTGTCCCACTGAAACGGTTATCTATTCAAATCTGACTGGATTGTTTGAGAGTGTACATGAATTTACATTTAAACACGAATACAATCAAAGCTACTGAAATCAGAAATAAGTGAATTACAATCCCTATTTCATATATAACCCAGTGCATTTTAATTGAGTCACCATAAGTCATTTGGAGCTATTCCTTTGCTACCTGCCGTGAGCCTAGACAAACTTGTCACTTATGTCACACTTAACCAATGCATTGCTATGTTTTGATAGTTACTATGTATACATGAGGTGTATTGCTCGGATATTTTGGATAACAAACAAAAACTTCAAAATTTATAAACCTTCTGGTAAGCCCCAAAGTCTTTTAATGTCTTTGAATTTCTTTGAATTCCACATATACGGGAAAGAGCAGGATTGCAAGATTGGTATGATAGATACGATGTTTTCACTCACTGATTTCACTGAGAAAAGATACAATGTGGAACTCGCTACAAAGAGGCAAAGAGCTGTCAGTAGCAAAAATAGTATGCCCAATAAAACAAATTCGATGCAAGATTTCAGTTTCTTGTTGAATGAATCGATCCTCGTAATTGGGTAGTCAGACTTACTGCCTCCTAGTAAAGACGTGAACATTAAACACATCTCAGCATGACGCATAGGAAAGTATAAACATAACATGATCAAGCTAGTCATCGATTCAGATGAAAGCATGCGATTGAACTCATATCTGTAATTACCTCTTGCATCATACGCAAATAATGATAAAAAAATAATACATAGCACAAACTTCACTAATGGTGGACAAGGTCTGACTCCATCAAAAAATGAATCTTTCTCTATTTTCAATTTGGGGAGATCAGCCTCAACCTCTCTGCAGCAATCAAGGACATCATTCTGGCACTGAAACGCCAAGGATGCCTTTACCAAGCTACCGAGTAGTCTTCCTTGGCATACAAGCTTTTCTGGAGTTGACTCAAGCAAATATTTAATCTCTAGATCGGCTTTTTCGCAAGCTCTTTGACCAACCAGTAGTTTCGATTTTGCCTTCTGTATCTTACATCTACTCTTTTCTGCATCTTCTAGAAGACCGGTACCAATACCACGCTGAATTTCCTGGATCCTCTGAATATCAAGATCGGCCTTTTCTTTCGCGAGTTTCAGCATGTTGTCTCTTTTTCTCTCCTCATGTATTATATTTTGCTGTGTCTGCCATTGGATTCTGAGAATTTCTTTCTCCAGGTTTTGTGCGACTTCTTTCTTGATTTCATCAACAACTTTATCCACTAATGTAGGGGCTTCTTCAATTTTTCCTAAGGAACTTTCAATCTTGCGTCGCAGTTCGAACAGTCTCTCTGCCCTCACGCCAACCTCTTGAAGTTGCTCGGTTAGGTCACATCGAATTTCTTCTACAAGCTTAAACACATTCACCACTTTGTGACCTTGGTGAACATCGACTGCGCATTCTTTGCAACAGCCAAGCTGGCATGTTTTACAAAAGATATCGACCTTGTGGTTTAAGTGAATGTCGCAAACCCATTCTGGATCGCCGATATCTTCTCGTCTTGCTTGCGGCAGGTCTTGGAAGCAATCCTGACAGAGGTTCTTGCTGTCTCGGACAGAACATCTTATGGTGGCTTCGGTTGCGTTCCCGCATTGGTCACACAGGGAGGGCTCCAAAGGATCACCAAATGCTGACGCCATGTCGAGCGGTTCTCCTCTTATCCGTTCTTGTGGCCGTTGTGCAAATGAAAATTCAGGCAGACACCGGTACTACTTCCAGTTGTGATGTCACCTAATGGAAAAACGAAAGAAAACCACATACTTGATTACAAGATGAACATTTTTGTCTATTATTTCATCCAAATGTTACTGATTCTTGATTCCGTAAAATATTGGAAGTTTACTAATGATACATCCAAACAAACGCCTGTTCATACAATTATTATGGTCCTTTGTTTTGCATTAGAAAAAAAAACAGCTGATAAAACAGTTGTATAAGTTTAAAAAAAATATGCCTAAGAGTTAATTATCTTCCGTATAATATTATACACATACTCCTTTAAAAGTTACTCTTCAATTTTTTTCCAAGTAATCTTGAGTTATCCTTAAAGGGCCTTGGTAACATTGTTCAGATGAGAGAAAATGGTGCTAAAGTAGTGACTTCAATGCTAGATATACATTTAAAGATAATCTGAAAGGTTGGGTGAAAACAGACCGTTATTAATGACAATAATTGGGAAAAACCGATCTGATCGATTCCTGAATTCTCCCAAATATATTATTATAATTTAATTAAATTGTAGGTAAATGTAAATCTTCACAAAGCAATGAATTTGCTCTAATACCATTCCAAACATTTAAGTGTTGAAAGATTTTTTTAAAGCCTGTTTTATGTCTTATTTCCATGGAAAAACGGTTGGAAAATTCAAAAATTGGTTGGGGGAATCTACTGTTAGAGGGTGTCGCACAATGACGCCTTCAAAGAAAAGCATAAATATCTTTGTGGTTTGAGAATTTGTTACGGATTTTTTGCATGTTAGAGGGTTAGTACGGTAGAAGGAATATAATAAGTAACATTTCATACAAAAATTAAGCAGTTTTTTCATCAGCCTTCAACAATGTTACCGGATGACTTTAAGTCGAAAAATAAATTTTCATATAAAAATAGAACTTTGTAGAAATGTAAAACTGACAAGTAATGAGCACAGAAAGATAAGGAAAACGAGCTGATATTACAACCATGTGCACGGCACACGGTCTCTATGTTGGAATTCAGTTGTGCTTTTCAGCAAAGGAGATTTTCAGCAAGTTTCAGATAGCTAATTGACATTCCCCCCAAATTGGTGTGGTTTGTGATTTTTTTTGAGGTGTTCTTTCCCAACAAATAATAACATTTGGAAAAAAGTCAGCAAAGCATATTTAAAAATTAAATAGGCAGTTTGGTTTGTTTGTTTTGTTTTGTTTGTTTGTTTGTTTGACGGACGGGTCCTAAACAAAACAAGATACGCAATTTGTAATTAACTGAAGCCAGTTTCTCTCAAAACAGAGTTCCGTTTTACAGACAGCAATATCAGGCCCTTATTATTTCCTTTTTTCAATTTCTTCTTCTTCTCCTTATCATTATCATTATTGTTATCAATATTATTATTATTATTATTATTATTATTATTATTATTATTATTATTATTATTATTATTGCTACCATTATAAATATCATTATTGTTGTAATTATCATCATCATTATCATTTTTTCTAATATTGTTATTATCATCATCATCATAATTTTGTATCATTACTATTATTATCTTTATTATTATAACCATTATTATTATTTTTATTATTAGTGTTATTATTATCATTATTCTTTATGGGTGGCTTGTTTCTGTATAATATCTTGCACATAGGCCTACGTTCCATCAAGCAAACGTTACCAGACAATATCGATATCGATATAGACTCCGCACCGACAAAGATATTTAATCATTTATTTGCATTTTAAATCTAATATGCCTGGCTCATCTTAATCTTTGGTTTAACCTTGCCAATCATCAATGGATGAGGATTATTTCATATAACTATAGCCTTTAAGACTTAGAACTGATTCAAATGGAAAAACACATGAAATTTGTTGATTGTTTGATTAAAACAAAATGGTGCAGGTTAGAGCCTATTGAAAATAAAACTTGAAATGGATAACAGATTTTAAGACAAAATTAAAGTTAGAAATTTGCACCTACCTCAATACAACATTTAATCAAAAGATATCCGATACAAAAGAAGTAAAACAAAATATTGTCAATATTTTTTATGTTATGAATAAGGTACAGTTGCATGAAGGTTGTTTATACTTGTAAATAATTTTTATTTTGTTATGTGAACAAATAAAGTCTCTTGAAAGAGGATAAAGAGGGGAAAATCAACTAAAAACAAAACCTCAAAAAGACATAACTAAGCAAATCCTGTCACAATTTAATCAGGATAATCAAAGAGCAACATGATGTTGGTGGAGCATAGTGAAAACATGAATTTGCACTACAGTGTTACGTAAGCATCTTAACAAACTTCTAAAGTTGTTCCAAATTGTAAGCCTAAACCCCAAAATCCAACTTTAGAACTATCCAGTCACTTTTGACGATATAAAGCCGGAGTCATAAAATCGTCGGAATAAATGTCGGGTAACCACATTGGAAATAGTTTTGGTGGCTAATTAACGGCTACTCCCGTTCTTGCACAGCAGCCTAATTATCCATGAATTGTGGTTGACCAATTCAGGGTAGATCTGGCAAGGACGAAAATGAGTTATATTTTATTTTTTAACAATCATAAATTATCATATTCTTTGCATGCCTGTAAGCAGGGACAAACTTCGTTCTTTCGGAGCCCCTACCTACCCGACGCTTGACTACTCTCTTCTCTACTGGAGTAAAGCTATGCTGTGGGTTGCGACGTATCATGGATGATGAACATTAAACGAAATACTGTCGAGGTGAATTTAAAAATAACAAAAAGGAAAAGTCAGAGCCTCGATAATTATCAATTTGAGCAGAACACGACTACCATTTGGCATTTTGACCAATCCCCAAATCGTCGATAAAAACAATTAGCGTGACCTTTATTTAATAATTATGGTTACCTTACACTTTTTGGAGCTTAAATGCCTATCAGGCTGGTAATAATAGGCTTGTCTTGATTGGCTAATCATAGTGCTCATAATTTGTCACTTCTCACTACTCAGACCCATCTTCGACACATTCTATAATCTATTCTACCAAAGACCCTTATTCGATCTAGACCTCAGAGTCTCATTCATTAACAAATCAACTTACCTATGTGGTTATCAGAGGAACATACATAGAATGACGTCGTAATAATAATAGAAAACGAGATGTAAACAACCGCCAGCTGAATTGACACGTCACCGTAAATTACCCTACCTGAATGGCGCCAGTCTGAGGCTAGGCGTGGGAATCCCCGTTTTAGATATATGTACAAACAATAGAGGGCGCTTCTCCTCACACGCATAGTCTCAGTTGCCTATGTAGGCCTATGTTTTGTTTTAATGTAAGTGTAGCCAATTGAAATAAAATTCGTTTTAATCAGGATATTCTATCCTACAAATAATCCAATGAAATATATCAATTAAATAGATTAAAATGAATTAATGTTTAAAGCATGAAAAATATTACATATGCCTTTTAAACGTTTAAAATAAATAGACTTTCAGCTTTAGGCCAAATAAGAATAATGTCTATATAGTTATTCGTCCCCTTCCTTAATTTTTCGGTATTTCCCGATTTTTTTCTTCATATGTAATGTTTGTTACAATTGTTTTTTTTTAACTTTATTTATTTCGTTATAGATTTATTTTTAAATCGTATTGAATGTATTCATTTGGTTATTTTGAGAGACAGTGAACCACTTGATTGACCCACAACAACTCTCAGTGGGAGTCTGCTGAGTCACACTATATAATGTAGAATATTTAGCTTAACACAGACATAAAATTTCAATTTTAAAACATTTCTTTTTACACACTTGGATCGCCTAGGCTTTTCGGCCATGTTACCGCAGTGCTGACCGCTGTGGAGTAGGGCAGACGCAATGTAGTTGAAACTGCTGAATGACCGCCGTACTACGCCAACAACAAGCGGGCACTTGAACCGCGTCAAAATCCCTCTCACTGATGTATCGCACAGTACAGTCAGATCAAGCTGTGGAATTAGACGCTGTCGAATATAGAACGTATTAAAAGAGAAACAAACCTCGTATATGTTTATGTATAACTTATATTAGAAGCGGTTATATAGTAGCAATGGCAAATCAAATTGAAAAACACTGGGGGAAATACTTTAATACAGAACTATATTACATATAGAACACAAATCTAGCCGAGAAATATCCAGTTTGTCGCTAGTACATTGTACGCACAACCCCAGATATTCAAAGATATTTCAAACATTGACAGATCCCGCTTTCCTTTTAGAATACTCGCCCAAACTCCCAAAATGCAGTGATGGAGATGCTTCATGAATAGCCCCTTGTTTTACTACATCAGACTGAGACTTAAAGTTAAGCTTCCACCTGTCTTTTAAATGGAACGCGCCGTTGGTGCATAGCTAGATTGCAGAACATTCCCGAAAACGTACTTTCCCAGTAGCTGTCATTTAAACCATTTTTGTTATGTAATCAAATTTAATGCACAAATCTTTGTTTCCTGCCTCGTTACAAATTATATCATTCACCTGTTACGAATAATTGTATTTCATTAGTCAGAATGCGAATGAGAAGAAGAAAAAATAAGCTGAAGGAACAGAAAAAGAAGTACAAAGAGAGATTTGTATATTAAATCGACAGTATTACAGTATTCTACATTCTAGAACAAGGATGGACGACCCCCCTCATCTCACAATTGTTTGTGAATGTAGCAGTTTGGTTTATTATCTGAAGTCCTCTTTAACCCTCCCAATTAAAAGGACCATGGACATCCATTTTTATTTGCGATAAGTTCGAGAATAAGAATAATAATATTTGTATGTATCAAATTACTTTGAATGACGAAATATGCCATATTTGAGATGAGTATTGAGATCTAATTTCGGTATACCGGTACGGAATATCGGTTACAATGGCAATATCGTCATGTAATCTTAAAGATAAAGACCAGGGCCCCGTTGCATAAAACTTACCATTGATGGTAACTTTGCCATCAATGGTAACTACCATGGAAACCTAGATTTTGATTGGCTGTTGAGCCCTGTTACCATGGTAGTTACCATTGATGGCAAAGTTACTATCAATGGTAAGTTTTATGCAACGGGGCCCAGTTCTGGTCATGCGATTGCATTGTGAAAGAAACGTTGTGGAATCGATCAGAAAAGGTTGATCATCTAGCAAAGAAGTATTGGTGTGTACTGCAAGTTTATGGAATCATCAAAATGATAAGAAATTTGGCCCAGTCTTGGTAAAGTTACAAACACTGTACACAGAAAGATGTTATGGGACTACGCGACCACGTGCGCGATATCTATTTGGTCCCAATAAATATAATAATTTACCAAATATATCAATTAGTAGGCGCTTTCCCGACTTTCCCGGCAAAATTTATATCATCACGTATTAGTCAAAACATATTCTTTCACATGATTGGTAACGAGAGCTTCCATTTCATTTTTTTTATGAGAGGGGCGTTTCCAAAACTGGTCTTTAGCCTGACGAGACTACGTGTCTTTCCCGTGGCCTGACTCGGGATACGACTACGGACGACGCGACCGCAGCAATCACGTGCGTGCAACGAAATCGAAGCGTGAGGAGAACTTCGGACTGTTTCGTGAACGGGACTATGTAGAGATTAAGTCGCTGACTACCGTTAATTAAGTCCATTCGTTTATGTGCAGTTGTCCAAAAGAAGACGTAGATGGCGTTAACCAGTATTTGCCAAGCTACGCTACCTCTAAAGTTATACTACTCACTAGTACTCATAAAGAACTTATCAATAAGCTATGCGAGGTTAAACCCCGAAAAAGAACGAAAATGACATGTAAGTAAACTTTTAATCCATCCAAGTTTTGTTGATAAGTACTTCGTTAATTCAGGGACATGATAGAGATCATGTCCCTGGGGTTAATTGCGTTCATTTGTTGTTGTTGGTGGTAATCCTTGAATGAGCTAGAGAGAGAGAGAGATAGAGAGAAAGAAATAGAATGGAACAGAGAGAGAGAGAGAGAGATAGAAAGGAATAAAGAAAATATACAAAGAGAGAGAGAGAGAGAGAGAGAGAAAGAGAGAGAGAGAGAGAGAAAGAAAGAAAGGTGGTTTCAGGAAAGATCCATGATTCTACCTCGGAAATTATGATGTGGATCAGGTGCGATTTACAATAAATGATAACTGAACAGCATGTGAGGGAATGGAAGTTATTCATTTAACATGCCAGCGCGGGGGTAAACATAATTATAGATATAGAGAGAAAGGAATGAGAGAGAAAGATAGAGAGATGATTACGAACTTGTCTACGTCAGACTTACAAAACGGACTCATCGCTCTTGACAATGGATCATGACCCCGATCTTTTTCGGTCGCTGATTTTCAAACGAAACTATGGAATTGTATACACTATACAGCATGCCGTGTTCTCTTCAAACTTACTTTTGTCAACTTACGTTGTTTCATAATAGTCTATGCCACAAGACGTTTTTTCCTTTCGCGAAATAGAAAAACAAACAATTTTTAATAGCCAATGGGTGGGGGAGGGAGGGACGAAATGCAAGGTAATATTGACTGAGAGCATAGTAATGTTATTTTACGTTATTTTCCCATCTAGATTATAGTCATCCCCCTCCACCCCCTTTTCCTGTCCATTTTCCTGTCACTCCCATCTCCCTGTCTCTAATCTCTCTCTTCTCTCTCCACCTCTCTTTCTGTCTTTCTACCTCTCTCACTGTTTCTCTTTCTTTCTCGCTCTCTTTGTCTCTCTCTCTGTCTTTCCCCGCCTCACCATTTCCCTTTTCCTCCCGTCTCCCCCTCTCTATCTGTCCCTGTCTCTCTCCAACTATCTGTCTCTGTCTCTCTCTGTCCCACCCTCTGTCTCTCTCTGTCTCTCTCTCTCTCTCTCTCTCTCCCTTTAATCAATCTCTTTTATTAGTTATACTCCATTCTCTCTGCATCATGTACGTCATTTTCCCCCCTCTTGTTTCATTGAATATCTTTCCGCATCAGATGTCTCAACGTCTCCATGAGACAGTATGTGCAAAATAAAGAATAACATTTACAAACATATATTTTTGGGAAAGTTTACTTTATTTGGTAATGTAACGTGTTTAAATAACCGAGGGAAATTATAGCTGACTAAAATCAATCTTCAAACATGCTGCATCAAAAACAATCTAATCTCTCTCTAAACTTAAGTAACTCAGGACAGATAACGACAAACTCACTCAAAGAAGGACGGAGCAGAACTGACATTAATATCTCAAATTATAACATGTCTCTGAGTACAAATAAGGCATCATAACAAAATAAACCAATCAGGGGAAAGTCATGTGATAAGAGAAACCAATGAGATGAACAGGCTAGATAGATCAAAGGTGAGAGGCGAAGAGAACGAATGAGAGAAGAGAAAGTGCATGTTGCTAGGGCAGGAAAAGACAACCATGCATAGAGAATGAGAAGACAACAAAGGGAACGGGTTGGAAGGTGAGGAAGTAAAATAGGGTGTGTCAGTAGTGCAACTGAAAGACTGTGCTGTTAGGAGGTGAATGAAAAGGGAACATAAACTGGGAAAATGAATATGCAAATGAAGAATGCAAATATATAAATGAATATGTAATAGTGGATAAGGAAGAAGGTAAGAAATGTACTAACTGAAATAAGACAAATTTAAACTGTTACAGTAATAAGTTACATGCCTTTAAAGCGGAGGAAAGATCCACTGAACAGCTTACACTTGTGTGTTTTTCATGAATGTCGTCGATACAAAAAGCCTCAAGTTCAATCATTTACAAATTCTTTTCAGCTCACTTCAAGTTATGCCAAAAGCATTTTGACCCTTTGGTTTTCGGGGGTTATGTCTTCTCACTAATTTTTCTAGCCTCTCACGAATTATCACCCTTTCCTCTACTGTGTATTAAAATGATTCTTCCCATTATGCAAGCCTCTTATTTTATTTGAATATTTTATACAGCATGTCGTTTCACCATAATACACCAGCACCCTGAGGAGGAATCATCTACGCCACCAAAACTACGCGAATAGTGATCCTGCAAGGTTCTGGAATCATCACGAAGGCATTTGAAGTGCCATGCTTTCCAAAGAACATTTTTTCTCTGATGCTCTTCCACACTTGCATAATAACAATGAAAATGCTCACATATTATGTTTCACCTCTCCCCAGAACTCAACCTTCTCTTTAACGATAATTGGATGAAATAGTACTCATGTGACGTATACATTACGAAGGTGGGTCTATATCTACACGCATAATTTCCTTTTATAAACACAAGACTACATTGTATTTACATGTACACACGAGTACAATCAAAGCTCTGAAATCAGAAACAAGTGAATTACAATCCTTTTTTTATATAATAACCCCGTGCATTGCAAACTTCTTTGATAATGCACCGGTTCACTACTAATACATCACCTGATGCTTTGAAAAAAATGTTCTGTCCAAATGCTACAATACACAATTACAATACAAGGAATGCCTCTAAGTTTCACCAGTGGAAAATATCTTACAGCACTGTTGCAATTTCTCTTCGCCATAATGGCCCTTAAGTTTGGAAAATATTACATACCACATTCTTTACAATCAATTCAGTTCACCAAATCGTTTAAACGTTAACTTAAGCAGCTCTTCTTGGCATTGTATAGTTCTTCTTAAATGATATTGAATGGGTTCGAGATAACAGACGACAAATAGCTAGTGCATCAGTAGTAGTTGAGTCTTCGCTTTTATTGTTTTCTCATGGTTAAACAGCCTCTGTAACATAAAAAACCAAAGTTGAACAGAATATTTAAGTCGTGGTGTATTGACATAAATAGAACAATGATATTGATACCAACATAACATTAACAATTATTTATTTATTGACATTGTTTTGTTATATCACGCAACTAAATCTCAATCATCACTGAACTGATTTATTATACAAAAAATAAATTACACTGATTGTTTTCTTCTGTCCAATATCATGAATTACCATATTGTACAAATGATAGTATTGAGTCATTCACATATAATCATAAAGCAACAACATAGTAAATTCTACTCACCGGCCAATACTAGCCATAACGCCAAACAATAGCGACATAGGTGCTACCAAGTACCATATCCACAGCTGCTCGTACAATTACAGCAGACCTAGCAATAAGATCAAATGGCACATCTTACAAAAAAAAACAATGACTTACATAGAGGAAACTTATACTCATCAACGTTGTGATTAAGGATAATTTGTTCAATTTAACACAATATACATGTACTGCAATTCCTTCATATCATTTAACAAAATAAATAACAGTATTTCAAAGAAGCATCATTGTCCCAAATACAGTGCAATACATGATTCAATTAACTTCTGATCAAACTTTCACCATCAAAACTCTCATTAGTAATGCTTATAGGTATATAGCATTATTCCAATAAGTTAAATGAAATACAATCATAATTATTAAACAAACCAACTGAACTTACTTTAAACAAAGTCGGACCACATTTCATCCTACAGTAGGCCAAATGTACATGTCCTTGCAGGCCTCCTTACACAGCTTAGAATGGCTTGCCTGCCTGTTATAGCATTCACCAATGCCAGCACTAACACAAAAGAAATGCACTCATGCAAAGAGTTCAATGAGAATCCCTATAGGGGGTACTCCAATTGAGTAATACAGATACCCCCAAAAAGGAGGAAACAATTCAATGGGAATCCCTATAGGGGTAGTCTAAATGAGCAATAGAGGGAGACAAGCTGTCATTGAGTGAAGAAGCAGGGGGTACCTTTGCACCACATAATTCCTATTTATGACATAAATTCCAATTTATAACAACTTCCCCACAATTAATGTCATAATGTTTGACTACAATTGGTAAATACATGAACTTACGAACAGTAAATGCAAAACCTTCAAATTTTCAAACATTGTACAATAATAATAACACTTCAAATTCCTATGAATGACATATATGCAATTAGACATGTACATAATACATATAATTAAACACACATAATATCAACTGATCTCTGTTCAAAACCGTTCGCTTCTTATTTTGGTAGTACAGATACTGGGAGGTGTAGCGGATTTCGGTGTTGTCCCTTATTTATCCTGCGAGACCTCCGGCACTCAAACTCGTAGTTCGCGTTCTCTTGTTGAGGGGGAGCCCTCTCATGAGGTACATGTACATCTCCAGTTAATGTGGTATCCTCGTTCACATTATTTTCTTCATTGAGGATAATTTCATCATTACAGTTATTTCCTTCATTTAGACTATCTTCCTCATTTAGGATAACTTGTCTCTCTTCATCTGGGGTAGGCCTACTCAAATCCAAGGGTTCCCACACAAATGTGAAGTAGTGGTTGTTTCCATCTGTAGGCCTAGTAGCCAGGGATTTTTGTTGTGAGCTCACAGGGTCCCTTGCTCTGGCCTGTTGGTTAGGAGCTAGTACCTCCTCTCGTGGGTCAGCAATCAACAGCCTTCTGTTAACAACCCTTGTTGGTCCTCCCAGCATCGGACGGATTTTGTACACATCACCGGTCTCGTTAACTGCGGTCACTATGAAGGGTCCCTTATGACCTTGTCGGCAAGTTTATGACGGCCCTCAAAAGCACATTTCTTCAGTAGCACCCTCGTGCCGATGCTGAGTGGTGAACTCATAGGGAGGGCATCATGCCTTGTCTTTTCACTGTTCAGAATCATCTCCATATTTTGTTTTGCAACCATGTGAGCCTGTTGGAGTGACTTTGAATGCTCTGTCACAAAGTCTTCATCCCAATTTGCTTGTCCATTCCCGATGAGTTGGTCAAGCGGGGTGTGGGGCTCTCGCCCATACAAGAGTCTGTATGGTGATAGTCCTGTCGTCCCATGAGGTGTACAGTTGTACAGGAATACTAACTGATGAATAAGACCAGGCCACTTCCTTCGGCGATCTGGCTCAAGTGAACGGATCATACTGCACAACGTTCGGTTGAACCTTTCCGTTTGCCCGTTGCCTTGTGGGTAGTAGGGTGTGGTGTGTGTTTTCTCAATACCATACAGCTTGCACAATTCCCGGACTAGAGAACTTTCGAAGTTTCGCCCCTGGTCTGAGTGAATTCGCAGCGGAGCACCGTAGTGGACAATCCAACCATCAATCAAGGCACGTGCCGTAATTATTGCAGTTTGGTTTTGCAGGGAATTGCTTGTGCAAACTTGGTAAATGCATCAGTAATTACCAAGACATCTTCGTATCCACCTTGACCTTTATCTAGTTTCAGGAAGTCAATTGCGATAAGTTCCAGGGGCTTGAATGCCAACAGATGTCGTCTTGGAGTTCGTAGTGCTGGTGTTGGCGTCTTAGATGCAATGCAGACAAAGCACTTCTTGACGTGTCCTCTCACATCACTACACATGCCTGGCCAGAAGCATCGCTCTCGCAGGATTGCCAAAGTTCTGTTAATTCCCTGATGGCCCCATTGGTCATGAGCCATTTGTAGCATCTTCTCTTGGAGGCCCTTTGGAACCAGTAACCGCCTCCTCTGAGGGTGTTTGGAGTCTGGTGGTTGTCTGTACAATACTCCACCACATTCTATGATGTTGTTACGTTCTTTCAGCCAGGACTTTGTCTCTGTATTCTCTCTCTTGATTTCATCCTCTGACTTCCATTCACCTCTGAGATATTGTCTACAAACTGATAGTGCATCATCCTGTTGTTGAAGAGTCTCAAGATCTTCTGCAGAATACGATGGGTACACTCCAGGAGCTACTGGGGCTCTTCCTCTGGCTGCTGCTCCCCATCTATCACAACTTCTGCTGGAAGGACAGTACTAACTGTCAGAGCTCCAATCAACTCTTTCACTTCTTCTTCGCCATTTCCAGGACAACGGCTTAGAGCATCAGCACATCTGTTGAGTTTTCCAGGACGATATCTGATATCCAGCTGAAAGGGTGCTAGCTGTGCTACCCATCTTTGTTCAGTTGCCCCCAGCTGTGCAGTTTGAAGATAGGCTAAGGGGTTGTTATCTGTGTAGACAATACACTTTGCACCTATCAGGTACCCTTTGAATTTCTCTACCACCGCCCATTTGAGAGCTAACAGCTCAATCTTGAAGCTTGAAAAATCTGGATAGTTCTTTTCAGCTCCACGTAGGCTACGGCTTGCGAAAGAAATTGGATGCAGATGACCATTTCCATCCGGTTGTGACAAACAAGCACCTAGTCCTTTAAGAGAAGCGTCGACCTCAAGTATAAACTCTTCTCCAAATCTTGGGTATGCTAGGACTGGTGTTGAAGACAGTCTGTCTTTCAGCTCCTGAAAGGACACTTCTGCTTCTGTGGTCCACACAAATGTTGGGTCTGAGACAGTGTTCTCTGTCTTCCTCCTCCTCTTCTTTTTAGACTTCTGTCCAGTTAGTGCATGTAGAGGGGCTGTCAGTCTTGTGAAGTCAGGGACAAATCTCCGATAGTAGGATGCGAGGCCAAGGAAGGAGCTCAATTCCGATCCACTTTGGGGTGTTGGCCAAGACTTGATCCTTGCTACCTTGCTCGGATCCACCATGACACCCTTCTCACTGACGATATGCCCTAGATGAGCCACTTCCCTCTTGAAAAGCTGACATTTTCCACCTTTCAGCTTCAGGCCATGTTTCATTAACCGGTTGAAGACTTCTCCAAGTCTTGCTAGATGCTCCTCAAACGTTTTGGAGAACACCAGAACATCATCAAGATACAGTATAAGTTTTGTGAAGTTCATGTCACTGAAGATCACCTCCATCACTCTCTGGAATGTGCTTGGGCTGTTGCAAAGACCCTGTGGCATTCTATCAAATTCGAAGAGGCCCCACGGGACACGGAAGGCGGTTAAGGGCACAGAGTCTGGATGCATGGTGATCTGAAAGTACCCGTGGGATAAATCGAGTGAAGAGAAGTATTTGGCTCCATCCATGACTTCTAGTGATTCGTCTATCCTGGGAATAGGGAAAGAGTCTTTCACGGTAATCTTATTCAATTGTCGGTAGTCGATACATAAGCGTAGGGCCCCTGATTTTTTTCTTACTAAGACGACTGGACTGGCATAAGGGCTAGCAGATCTCTTTATGATCTTACGTTCCAGCATGTCTTGCAATAGACTGCGCACTTCTGAAGTCTCATGGGGAGTTATTCTTCGATATGGCAGACGTACTGTTTTGTCAGAGGTCACCTTGATTTCGTGGGGTATAAGGTCACATTGTCCCAAGTCAAACTCGTCTCTAGAGAATGCCGCTTCATGGTCTGTTAGAAGTTTAGCAATCCTAGAAGCATCTTGATAGTCCATCCCAAGGAGGCTGATGCCAAGAGGAAGCTTAACTTCTGTTCCATCAGTGAAGGTGAATTTTTCCTGTGCCGCTGATTCATCAAGTGGTTGAGTATTTCTTGTATGTTCAGACTGCCTTCCTTCTTCACCCTGCATCATTTCTGTCGTGGTGATCAGTACCTCACATACATTCACCTCAAGCTGGTCATCTCTAGTTTGAAGGTAAATCTCACTTTGTTCTTCCAATTGTATGGCAGATGCTATTGTTGAGTTAGGTGGTAGGATGAACTCCTTTTCTCCAGAATTGATTAGGAGTAAATGCAACTCTCCATTCTCAGAGCTACAACCTTCCATTACGTGAACTTGGGGTTCAAGCTCTGTGATACCCTGGATAAGCCAGACCCTTGACTCTGTAGTTTCACCACCTTGAGAGGGCTTCATTACACACTCCACATGTTGTATAGTCCTCGCTGGCAATACTTCCTCCACTGCACCAGTAACAACTTCTCGTATATGTGCATTGCCCACTTTCTCTAAGTCGAAGCAGTCTTTCACTAGCTGGAATTCTCCTCGAGCCTCCTCCAAGGGAAAAAGAACTCGAAGTGCATTACACCCTAATAAAATTGGGAAGTCTCTTTGTCTTTCCCCACAAGACTCACGCTGTACAATCAGAAATCCGACAGTGGCTTCTTGTCCCTTCACCAAAACACGAGTTCGGACAAAGCCCTCTACTGGTACCTTCGTTGGACCGACCCCAACAATTTTTACTGGTGAATCAAACGGGCTCACTTCTCCTACTGCTGCTTCTAGCTGTGAGTGGAACACATCTGAGGGTATTATTGAAGCCTCTGCCCCAGTGTCGAGGACACAGCCAATTTGCACTCCAGCAACTTCTGCTATAGTGGTCGGGCTTGAGGACACTAACCCTGCGGTGTCCCTCATCTCCTCAAATGTTGTCGCAACTTCTGCTACTGAAGTCTGTCTACTGTGGGTCAAACTCAATTCTGCATCATCCTTTCCATTATCAGTTAAGGACATACCAATTTGTGGGTTGGGGTGGTTTCCTCCATGGGCTCTTCTGTTTTACACTGTTGTCTAATGTCCTCCGCTGTTTTGCCCTCAACAACAGAGGAAACTAGTTTTCCTCCTGTGGTGGAGCATGTTGGTGATGCATGGTGGTACTTGGTTGGGGTGGAGCTTGATAGAGTGTTGCCGGCATGTTGTAATAATTCTCTTGGCTCCTCGTTCCCTGTTCCATACTCCAAGCAGGGAAGTTTTGATTATCCTGGTTTCTGGGGCCAGCGGGGAAGTTGTACTGAGGCATTGGAAGGTGTGGAGGCCCATTGGGACAGTCTCGCCTGAAATGGCCCCTCTGGCCACAGCCATAGCATGCTCCATCTGTCTTCCTTCTCTGAGGTCTTGCTCGTTTTAGCCTGGCTACTTCCTCTCGGAGTTGCTCTAGTTCTGTCATTACTGCTTTCTGCTGTTCAACCATCTGTTGCACGAGAGCTGTAGAATCATCTATGACTGCCCTTCCCACCTCAACATCTGCCTCTCGCACTCTGGGCCTCTGGGTAGTGGGGGTCTCTTGAAAGAGTTGGAGAGCCTCCTCCCTTACCTTGGCGAACCCGCTGGATTCATGTGTCAACTGAATTCGCCTAAGCTCTCTCCTCACCCAAGCCTCACGTGCCCCGTTGACAAACTGGTCACTCAAAGCCTTATTTTTTAGTTGGCTCAGCGCTTCTCCTTGAGCTTGTGTGGTAGCTGCTTTTTCCATCTTGTTATAAGTGCGTAACAGGACACGGCTGAAATCACAAAGTGATTCTCCCTCTCTTTGAACACGATTGTGGAACTTGCTACTAAGGGTCTGCGTGGTCTCTTGATATCCAAAGCATAATTTGAGGCAACTTACGATTTCATCAATATCCCGCCTCTTTGATTCACTGAGACACATGATTTCCTCTCGCGCTGGTCCTGCGAGGTGATCTACAAGAAGTCGAGCCCTGCTACTCATTTCCATATTGTGGTGGGCCGTGATCTCATTGAATTCCTCGAGCCATTCTGACAATGAAACATCACTCGCGTGCTGCGGTAGCCCTCGAAATTTTGGTAAGTTACTCTGAAGAATGCTCTGTAGCCCGATGGATCGACGGAAAAATTGAGACAGCATATCCATTTCGGACGATTGCTCCCTGGATGTTGTTGGGGTTGTTGGCGGGGAAGTTTTTATAGTGGGTGCAGTTGACGTGGTAGTTGCTGTTGTTGTTGTAGTTGTCGAGGTAGTCATAGTGGTAGCCATTTTCCTGTACTGAAGTTTCCAAGTACTTTTTCATGCATAGAATTTAAACAGAAAAATATTATCGATGCATCAACTAATCAACCTAATCAAAACATACACGAGTATATATAGATAACTATCAAGTATCTGACCGAGGCTGTTTTAACACAAAACCTGTCTAAAGTTCATGTTCTAGCTGTCACTCTGCTCTGATGTTGCTATCAACAATGTCATCACCGATGCCATCACCGGTGCCACGTAGAGGGTGAGTCTGGTATGGACCGCTAAACCCGTCTTAGATTGTCCCTCGCCGTCAGTCTATCCCACTTCTGACACCATTGAAAGGGTTCGAGATAACAGACGACAAATAGCTAGTGCATCAGTAGTAGTTGAGTCTTCGCTTTATTGTTTTCTCATGGTTAAACAGCCTCTGTAACATAAAAACCAAAGTTGAACAGAATATTTAAGTCGTGGTGTATTGACATAAATAGAACAATGATATTGATACCAACATAACATTAACAATTATTTATTTATTGACATTGTTTTGTTATATCACGCAACTAAATCTCAATCATCACTGAACTGATTTATTATACAAAAAATAAATTACACTGATTGTTTTCTTCTGTCCAATATCATGAATTACCATATTGTACAAATGATAGTATTGAGTCATTCACATATAATCATAAAGCAACAACATAGTAAATTCTACTCACCGGCCAATACTAGCCATAACGCCAAACAATAGCGACATAGGTGCTACCAAGTACCATATCCACAGCTGCTCGTACAATTACAGCAGACCTAGCAATAAGATCAAATGGCACATCTTACAAAAAAAACAATGACTTACATAGAGGGAAACTTATACTCATCAACGTTGTGATTAAGGATAATTTGTTCAATTTAACACAATATACATGTACTGCAATTCCTTCATATCATTTAACAAAATAAATAACAGTATTTCAAAGAAGCATCATTGTCCCAAATGCAGTGCAATACATGATTCAATTAACTTCTGATCAAACTTTCACCATCAAAACTCTCATTAGTAATGCTTATAGGTGTATAGCATTATTCCAATAAGTTAAATGAAATACAATCATAATTATTAAACAAACCAACTGAACTTACTTTAAACAAAGTCGGACCACATTTCATCCTACAGTAGGCCAAATGTACATGTCCTTGCAGGCCTCCTTACACAGCTTAGAATGGCTTGCCTGCCTGTTATAGCATTCACCAATGCCAGCACTAACACAAAGAAATGCACTCATGCAAAGAGTTCAATGAGAATTCCTATAGGGGGTACTCCAATTGAGTAATACAGATACCCCCAAAAAGGAGGGAAACAATTCAATGGGAATCCCTATAGGGGGTAGTCTAAATGAGCAATAGAGGGAGACAAGCTGTCATTGAGTGAAGAAGCAGGGGGGGGGTACCTTTGCACCACATAATTCCTATTTATGACATAAATTCCAATTTATAACAATATCTTGTATGCGTTGTTAATCCCTTTACTCTTTTTCAGCAGACTGAGCTTTTTTAATTGTTAGTTTATATTGTGACGCGCTCAGGGTGCGCCCATTCATCAAGGCCCTGTGGCTTTTACGGATGTGTGAGGAACAGCGAAAGTCCAATGTTTTATCACGCAAAAAAATGATAGCAAGGAACTGATGTAATTTCGTTTTCACTGCATCGGGTTTGAACGTATCTGCCGATGATGTTGCCATGGCTACCTCCCCTGAAATAAAAACGCAGAACTGCTGCCAATCACTTAGCAATCCTTCAAGTTAATCCAACTTTCTAAAGAAAAAAAAAACGATTAACAGGAAAACTTGAGCAGCAGGAATGAGTATTCTAGCTTCATTTCGAAATACGTCTCGTTTGCTAACACCACTGGTGGCTATTCGTTCTCGAAAAGCCAAAAGCTACAGTTTTATCGACTATAGAAACTGTAACAGTAACCACATTCGTTTAATCTGATGTTTCTATCTAGGGTTACGCTATAGTTTTGGCGGTTGCAAAGATAGGTGTTTACTTTCAACCGATATTGAATATATATTTGTGTTGTTGAATTATTTGTGCTCTGGAAGGAAGAAAATATCGTCATGTTCGGGAGATGGAGACCTATGAGGCGTACTCGAGATAGGGTAAGTTCACAACTTATCAATTTTTGTGTGAGTTGTTCAAAATATCATGCTTTAATTCAATAACCATGATATTAGACTTCTGTACTTGCAAATTTTTGCAAATTTTTTGCAAAGTTATGGGGCTAGAGCGGCCCCAAATCACGGTGAAAAAACGAGGGCACTCAATTGTTTGGCAACCTCAGTACATTTAGGGTTTCTTCGTGACTACTATACCTTCACTTTCATAACATACAAGCACAGGCAATGTAACAAATACTGCCATTTGCCACCAAAGTTATTATTTACAGGGTAAAGAGTGAGATGGAAAACGAGATTCACAGATAGCGAGTATTAGTTACTGATATCTGATATCTGATTATATGATGCTACTCGTTTATGACCTTATTTACTTTTATATCGTGAAATGTTTCTTTTATATGATATATAGAGAACCTTTCTCTTGTTTCTGTGAAATTTCTGTGTATTCTAAAAATCGAGGTATCACTGCAGAAACTCCAGGGAGAGTAAAAATAGAGTGAAAGCTCACTCTTTTAGAGAGGACAGATTATTGATGATTTTTTTTCTTCTTTTCTTTCCATGATTGCATTTGTGTTCATAATATAATCATCGCTGGTTTTCAACAACAAAAATCTAAAAATGTAAAGAAAATGGGGGAAAATGGCAGACCCGAGTCATGTTTAACACGTAATTATATTTGCGTTCCGACATAGAATCAAAACTTTTAAAAAAACTGGATCTAGCAGTTTATACAAAGAAGCTACTACTTTACTTTAAATAATCAGATATAGGCCACATCACTATTTTGGAGCAAAAGTCGGGCGATTTTATTTTCGACCTAAACTTCATGAAACTGAATAAATTTAGTCCGTTTACTTTCCTATCCCTGTTCCAGTTTGCCTGTCTGTCTCTTTCTTTCTCTCTCTCACTCTCTCTCTCTCTCTTTCTCTTCGATCAATTTCTTTTATTCCTTACTCCATTCTCTCTGCATCATGTATGTCCTTTTATTTTTTCCTCCTGTTCCAATTAATGTCTTTCCGCATCTCATTTCTAAACGTCTCCGTAAGACAGAATGTGAAAAATAAAGAAAAACATTTACAAACATGTAGAATATTGAAAGTTTATTTTAATTGGTAATTAGTCAAGAAAAATCCGTTTTACAGCTTACACTTGTTTATCATTCGTGATTGTCGTCGATGCAAAGCATACAGCTCAATCATTTACAATTTCTTTTCAGCTCACTTCAAATTATGCCAAAAGCCTTTTGACCATTTGGTTTTCGGGGGTTGTGTCTTCTCACTAAATTTTCTAGCCTCTCACGAATTGTCACCCTTTCCTCTACTGTGTATTAAAAGATTCTTCCTACTATGTAAGCCCTTTTTTGCTGTTGAATATTTTATCCAGCATGTCGTTTCACCATAATACACCGGCACCCAGAGGAGGAATTATGTTTTAATATGTACATGCACATAACCTCCTTGCCAAAAAAAAAGGTGATATTCATCATAATCATTTAGATTCCCACAATGGGGAACGACGAAGATTCTACAATGTACCATATACTGCAATACAATATGTAGAAAGGAACAATAATGAGCCCTTTCTCCAAGTCTGCTGCATTTTCATTTTATTTTGTTTAAACGTATTATACAAATCCTATGGATTATGAAGAATATATGTACAAATGTGGTCGAATCATCATTGTAATACCTTTGTTTACAAGCAAATATAGATGCATATGATATGCCTGAGAGTACAGGCTTCTGCTCAGAATCTATCATCCTCTAAACAATCTAAAGTTAATGTTCATTTTATTTGTTGTACACAATCATATATTTCCTCTATAACGTCGCTGCAGCTATCAAACACTTCCCCTCTATGAGATACATTATGTACAAAGGTAAGACCAAGGTACGTCCCATACTTTACCATGTATTATGGAATTGTATTATGGAATTGTGAATATGAATTAAAATCGTGTTGGTGCTCGAATATATTTTGACCTAAGTCAAAGATAATAGATTGCGTTTCTCACCAAACCATTGACAGCTATTTTTTAAAAATGTTCTATTGCAATTCAACTAAATGGCAAGCCTCATACGTTATCAAGTGTTCGTGAATTGTATTATGGAATTGTGAACATGACTTGACATGAAATCATATAATCATATTTGATGTTTTGTCTGATTCAAGCTCCATTAGGGCTATCAGCTTGATACAGTCATTATATACACTGATATCTTAATATATGTGGTCGGTAACGTATGGGACCATAGAGCTTGGACTGGACCAACAAATATATATAAAATACATGCACTCGAGATTTATGTAGATGAATATATACATTTTCACATTATTATGTACACATTGTCTTTTGATATTACATCACAAATACGATCTATATTCAATTCCAATGCACAAATGGACAAATTATGAATAATTCTTATTACCATTCACCGTTTTCATTAAATTGAATCATTTAGCTAACACATTTTCTCAAAGTTTCTTTCTGTTTAAAATGGCATGTGTATTTTTGTTTTTCTCCCATACTATCTTTCCTTGGAATAAAAGTAAAGGAAATTATTCGAGCAACGTTATTATATACACTCTCATTCATTCAAATTCTGAATACAATCTATAAAGACTATGTTATTATAACTTCGCAACACATAAAACAATTCATAAAAATGAGTCAATTAATAACATCAAGAAGGGCACAACGTATATCAAAATATCATGGTCAGTTTGACAACTTAAATAACTATTTTAAGTTCTTACGTTTTACTTTTATTCATTGGTCGTTTAAAATCCACTTTTTAATTAATTTTTTGCCATTTCTCCAATTGCCAAACAGGCTATCCTGCTTTTAACATTACGTTGAAGTTACAACATCATCACATTACTGATATAATAATAATAATGATAATAATAATAATAATGGGCATTTATAAAGCGCCGTCTATCTAGAAATTCTATTCCGAGGCGCACTATTGAATTATTACCCCGGCTTTAGCTACACACATCTACAATTCTAGATACAGCCGAGTAACGATTTAACGATAATTGGATTATATCGTACTATTGTGACGTATACATACGAAGGTGGGTCTACATCTACACGTATACTATCCTTTTAAAAACACAAGTTTTCATGTATCTACGTAACTATACACACGAATACAATCAAAGCTACTGAAAAAGGAAACAAGTGAATTGCAATCCCTATTTTATATATAACCTAGTGCATTTTAATTTGAGACACCACATAACTTTAAGCTACTCCTTTGCTACGATTATCTGCCTTGCGCCAAGACAAACGTGTGCTTATGTCACACTCAATTCATGCATTGTTAAGTTTTGATAGTTATTATGCGCAAAGGAGGTGCATTGCTTGGATATTTTTGATAACAAACAAAAACTTCAAATTTTATAAAGCTTCAGATAATCACAATAGTCTTTCAATGTCTTTGAATTCCGCATACAATACAAGAACGAGCAGGACTGCAAGATTGAAATGATAGATACAATGTTTGGACTCGCTGATTTCACTTGGAAAAGATACAATGGGTAACTCACTAAAATAAGGAAAAGAAATGTCAGTAGCCAAAATCCTAAACCCAATTGAACCAACTTGATACCAGATTTCAGTTCCTGCATGATTGATTCTCTCCTCGAAATTGGGTAGTCACACATGCCACTGCCAGTTAGTAAGCAAGTTAACATTATACACTTCTGGGCATGACACAGAGGTAAGTATGAACATACCTTGATGAAGCTAGTAATCGATTCAGATGAAAGCATGCGATTGTACACGTCTCTATAACCACCTCTTGCTTCGCTCGCAAAGCAGAATACGACAAAAATACAAAGTACAAACTTCACTAATGGTGATAAAGGTCTGAAGCCTGTAAAAAATTGATCTTTCTTCACTTTCAATTTGGGGAGATCAGCCTCAACTTCTCTGCAGCAATCAAGGACATCATTCTGGCACTGAAACGCTGAGACTGCCTTTACCAAGCCATGGAGTCGTCTTCCGCGGCATGCAAGCTCTTTTGGAGTTGACTCAAGCAAAAGATTAATCTCTGGATTGGCGCTTTCGCAAGCTTGTTGACCGACCAGTAGTTTCGATTCTGCCTTCTGTATCTTACATCTCCTCTTTTCTGCATCTTCTAGAAGACCGGTACTAATACCACGCTGAAGTTCCTGGATCCTCTGAATATCAAGAACGGCCTCTTTTTCACAAGTTTCAGCATGTTGTCCCTTCTTCTCAACTGATGTGTTATATTCTGCTGTGTCTCCCATTGGATTCTGTGAACTTTTTTCTCCAGTTTTTGTGCGACTTCTTCCTTGATTTCATCAACAACTTTATCCACTAATTTAGGGGCTTCTTCTATTTTTCCTAAGGACCTTTCAATCGTCCGTCGCAGTTCTGACAGTCTCTCTGCCCTCAAGCCGACCTCTTGCAGTTGCTCGGTTAGGTCACGTCGAATTTCTTCTACAAGCCTAAACACATTCTTCACGTTGTGACCTTTGTGGACATCGACTGCGCATTCTTTGCAACAGCCAAGCTGGCATGTTTCGCAAAAGATATCGACCTTGTGGGTTAAGTGAAAGTGGCAAACCCATTCTGGATTGCCGATATCTTCTCGTCTTGCTTGCGGCAGGTCTTGGAAGCAATCATGGCAGAGGTTCTTGCTGTCTCGGACAGAACATATTATGGTGTCTTCGGTGGCATTCCCGCATTGGTCACACAGGGAGGGCGCCAAAGGATCACAAAAGGCTGACGCCATATCGAGTTGTTCTCCTCTTATCTGTTCTTGTGGCCGTTGTGCAAGTGAACATTCAGGCAGACACCGGTACTACTCCCAGTTGTGATGTCACTTAACGGTGAAAACGAAAAAAACAAACATACTTGATTACAAGATGAACTTTTTTGTCCATTATTTCATCCAAATGGTATTGATTCTTGATTCCGTAAAATATTGGAAGTTTATTCAAACTATAACGCCTGTTCATACAATTATTCTGGTCCTTTGTTTTGCATTAAAAATTATCTACCGTACAATATTACAGAATACTCCTTTTAAAGTAAAGTTTTCTTTAATTTTGTTTCAAGTAATCTTGAGTAATGCTTAAGTCGAAAAACGAATTTTCATATAAAAATTGACCTTTGTAGAAATGTAAAACTAAAAAGTAATGAGCACAGAAAGAAAAGGAAAACGAGCTGGTAATACGACCATGTGCACGGTTTCTACATGTATGTTGAAATTTAGTTGCATTTCAGCAAATGAGATTTTCAGCAAGTTTCCTTTGTTGTGATTGGAGAAGTTTAATTCATCTTTTTTTCTTCTTTTCTGACAAATAATAACGTTGGGAAGGAAATCGGCGGAGCATATTTACGAACAAAATATACTTTTTTGTTCATTTTCTTTGCTTTGTTTGTTTTTGGGAGGGGTCCTTAAAAGCAGAAAAGATAAGCAATTCGGAATTAACTGAAGCCAGTTTCTCTGAAACAGTTCCGTTTTACAGACAGCAATATCAGGCCCTTACCATCCGTTTTCCTCTCTTCTTCTTCTTCTTTAATCATTATTATCATTGTCATCATTATCATTATTATTATCATCATCAATATAATATTTATTATTATCATTATTCTTTATAGGGGTCTTCTTTATTTATTTAGCACATAAGCCTACGTTCCATCAAGCAAATTTAAGATATTTATTAATTTACTTGCATTTTAAATCTAATATGACTGGCTCATCTTAATCTTTGCTTTAAGCTTGCCAATCGTCAATGGATGAGGATTATTTCATATAATTATAGCCTTTAAAATTTAGAATTCAAATATGAAAGACCCATGAAATTTGTTGATTGTTTGAATAAAACATAATCGTGCAGGTTAGAGCCTATTGAAATTACAAATCGAAAGGGATAACAGATTTTAAGACAAAATTAAAAGTAGACATTCGCACCTATCTCAATATAAAATTTAATCAAAAGAATTCCGATACAAAAGAAGTAAAACAAAATATTGTCAATATTTTAGTTTATGATTCATGTCATCTTAGTTGGATTCCATATTCTGTATATGAAACAGTTGCATGAAGTTTGTTAATATAATTTGAAATCTTTGTTATTGTATTATATAAACAAATAGAGTCTCTCGAAAGAGGATAATGAGGGGGAATCAATTAAACACAAAACCTCCAAAAGACATAACTACGCAAATCCTGTCACAATTAAATCACTTTCAGGAGAATCAAAGAGCAGCATAGTATAAGTGGAGCGTAGTGAAACATGAATTTGAACTACAGTGTGACGTAAGCATCTAAACTTGTTCCACGGAAGAGCAGTATTGATGGACACCGATCGTTGTCCCTATACGTACAGTATATGCATGTACCTAGACGTCATCATAACGAGGTCGCGGGGAATCCCTATACAGTACTGTTCAATGTGTAACTAAAGAGGGAGTTCTCTCTCCCTCTCCCTCTCGCTCTCTCTCGCGCTCTCTCTCTCTCTCTCTGTCTCTGTCTCTCTCTCTCTCTCTCTCTCGCCCTTCCTCTCTCTCTCCAAATATAATTACGTCTCTAAAATCTCTAAAATAGTTCCATCCCATTGATTCTGTACGCGGGAGAGAACTATTTGGAGCAACATGATTTAATATAAAGACCTCTCTAAATATGCCACCCCCTCTCTCTCTCTCTCTCTCTCTCTCTTTCTCTCCGGAGATTCAACTAGCAGTATCCCCTCCCCCACTCTCTCTCCCTCTGTGTCTCAGATCAGATCCATCAACAATATACATGGCTCTGCAATAACTGCTATCTATATATCTCTCTCTCTTCTGATGGATTGTCGATGGCTTACATTTATAGATTTTTCCATACTTTCGTTTATATTATGTTTTTGGAAAGTGTATGACACATGATCTTTTGACAATGATTTATTACTCCGAGGTATTTTTCTTCACCATCCGAATTCAATTCAATAAACGTTTATTTCCTTCACAAAAAAAAAAAAAAATGATGAATATTATCATGAAATAATTTACAACCCTAGACCCAAAACTATAGGCCTACTAACTTTTAACCCTAAACCCGAAAATCCAACTCAAAACTTAACCCCGACACTGTACTTCTGACAAAATAAAGCCCGGAGCCATAGAGTCACCGGAATAAATGTCGGGTCACCACATTGGAAAATAGTTTTCATGGTTAATTAAAGGGAACCAAGACCCTCATCCTAAGTTTCCTTTATTGTAAAGTTTAAACAATTTGAATAAGATTAGTGAAAAATTGAACAAAATCAGGCAAGGTATAAGGAAGTTAAAGGTACTATGTCCCATTTGCAGGCCAAAAAAATGAAAAGGTTAAATTCCAACGGCATTTGAAAGACAATACTAATTTAGAACTTCCCTAAAAAAAGGGGGCTTGAAAATGTCTTTAAGTGGGAAAATAACGACTATTAGTTGTCGAATCGACTTAGGAGCTATAGAGCCAGTAAGTAATAGTCTGATTTTTCAGACCATTGTACCGAATGGTCGTACGTTTTATGCTGCGCAAAGATTCAATCAGTTTAATTTTGGCCATTACAAGAAGTGGGTTATTGATGTAGACAAATGCTCATGTACCCTTTACAGCTCATTTTATGTATGTTATTACCAAAGATGAAAAAGCCAGTCAGTCACTCAATAGTGTCTGACAGTGAAGTCTAGCAAGTAAACGGGTTTCCTTGCATAATTTGAATATTAGGACACTGCTAACGTTTAAATTTCACAGATAGGACATACATGACATATTCATAATTCCTGCAAAGTTCTACAGAATTTGATGTTGGCTGCAAAAGGGACATAGTATCTTTGAAGCTATAAAGAAATAACTTGTCACCAGAGGGCGATATTTAATTTGATGGCATCATTAATTTTGTGGACAACTCTCCATGCCTTCTGATCATGGAATTTCATGTTTTTCCTTTTCTCTTGTGATTGAGATAATCTACTCCCCTGAATACAAGATATAGAATGCAGAATGATATTCTACTTCACATTTTTTATGAAGTCGGATATTGAACACAAATGAATACTATACGAAGAAAATGAAAGAATTTTGAAATTCCTTGATCAGAAGGCATGGAGAGTTATCCACAAATGACGCCATCAAATTAAATATCGCCCTCTGGTGACAAGATATTTCTTTAGCTTTAACTTCCTTATACCTTGCCTGATTTTGTTCAATTTTTCACTAAACTTATTCAAATCGTTTAAACTTTACAATAAAGGTAACTTAGGATGAAGGTTTTGGTTCCCTTTAACGGCTGCTCCCGTTCATGCACAGTAGCCTAATTATGCAAGGACGAAAATGAGTTATATTTTATTTTTAACAATCATAAGTTATCATATTCTTTGCATGACTTACAAACAGGGAAAAACTTCATTCTTTCGAAGCCTCTACCTACCCGACGCTTGACTACTCTCTTCTACTGGAATAAAGCTATCCTATGGGTTCCGACGCATCACACTATCATGGATGATAAACATTAAACTAAATGCTGTTCAGGTGCTGTTAAAATTAAGAGACACTTCAGAGCCTCGATAACTCTCGATTTGAGCAGAACACGACTGCCGTTTGGCATTTTGACAAATCCCCAAATCGTCGATAAAAATGATAAGCGTGACCTTTATTTAGCATGGTTACCTTACACTCTTCCGAGCTAATATGCCTATCAGGCTAGTAATATTAATAAAAAGCGTGTCTTGATCTGCTAATCAATCATGCTCATACTTTGTCACTTCTCACTACTCAGACCCATTTTCGACACATTCTAGAATCTGTTCTACCAGAGACCCTGATTCGATCTAGACTTGAGAGTCTCATTCATCAACTTAAATTGTTTAGAGATGAACAGTACCATCATTTTGGAAATAAAATATATGCAAGATAATAATGAATCAACTTACCTATGGCTATGTGGTTATCAGAGGGACAAACATACAACGATGTGGTAATAATGATAATAATAGATAACGAGAAATAAACAACCGTCTGCTCAAGTGACACGTCATCGTAAATTACCTTGTCTGAATGGCTCTATACAGTGCCAGTCTGAGGCGTAGGAATCCCCGTTTTAGATATATATACAAACAAGAGAGGGCGCTTCTCCTCACACGCATAGAGAAGTGCACACGCCTATAGTATGTAGGCATATGTCTTGTTTTTAATGTGAATGGAGCCTATTGAAACCACATTAGTTCTGATCAGGATATTCTATAATGAAAATAATCAAATGAAATGAATAAATTGTATATAATTAATGGTTCTGCACCGTACGCTAATTTTGTTTAAAGCATGAATAACATTAAATATTCCTTTAAAACGTTTCCGATAAATAGCGTTTCAGCTAAAGGCCAAATTAGAATAATGTCTATTTATTCATCCCCTCTTTTTGTGGGGAGGAGGGAGCTGCCCTGACATTCTCTTTATTTGTAATTTTTTGTTCTGACACTTATTTTTTGCTTTGTTCATTTCGATTTGGAAACAGTTTTCTTCTTCTTCGTATTTGTGTATTCATTTGGTTATTTAAAGAGACAGTGAACCACTCGATTGACCCACATGAGCTCTCAGTGAGAGTCTGCTGTGTCAGCACATTCAACCAATACGGTTCATATTTTGCAACCTAACAAGCTTATAGGCCTACTTTAGAAAAAAAAGGATTAAAAATAGACCAACAATATAATGTAGAATATTATGCTATACACAGACATGAAATTTCAATTTTCTAGCATTTTGTTCACACACCTGGATCGCCCAGCGTTTACAGCCATGTTACTGCAGTGCAGATCGCCGTGGGGGAGGGCAGGCGCAATGCGGTTTAAACCAGGCGTGGATCCACGGTGGGGCAAAACAGGTAAAAAAAACGTTAATTTTACATTGAAAATAGGTTTTTTTAATGGCCCCGTGGCAAAAAAGAAAAGAAAAGTAAAATGGATGTTCATTTAAAAAAAAGTAGTGCTCAATCCCCCCTCCCGTTGAGGCCCCCAAAAAAAATGTGCTCCTTACCCTTGTTGTCCTAAGGGGTAGTCGTCCTAGAGGGTGGTTATCCTAGGGTTGGTTATCCGGGGGTGGTTGTCCTGGGGGTAGGTGTCCTAGACCCCGTTTACAGTGGGCAAAAAGGCCAGGCCGGGGAGGGCCGAGCCGCGGCCGGCCTAGCACTGTAAACGCGCAAAGGCCAAATGCGAGGCCAAAGTGGCCGCGCATTTGGCCCTGCTCTGAAGTAGTCTCGGCCGCGGCTCGGCGGGCTTTTCTCACTGTAAACGCACGCAGGGCCAAATGCGCGGCCAATTGCGGGGCCAACTGTTACCCCGGAAGTGAAAGTTCGCCGTGTATGGGAAATTGGGAAAAGATTCACTGCAAATATCTCGCGCGCGCGACCGGATCTGCACTGTGACCCCGGCGCGCCCCTAATCGTTTGTTTACATGCAGAGCGCCACTACGACAAAATATTGAAAGGTTACAATTTAGGCCGCGGCCGAGCCTGCCACTGTAAACGCACAAAATTGCGGGTCGAGTAGGCCTGGCTCGGCCCGGCTCGGCCCGGCCCTGGCCCTTTTCTCACTGTGAACGGGGTCCTAGAACCTTCATAAATAGGGACTTCTAGATTTACACGACGAGAGCGTGGACTGCCGCGTGTGACATTGTGTAAAGGCACTTGGCCGTGCCCGGCAGTGCCTTAAAAGGACGTCACATTACCTTAAAAGGATGTCACACGTGGCGGTCCACGTTCTCGTCGTGTAAATCTTTAAGTCCCTACTAGCTCTTGTGTTCCTACCTGAGACTGAGACTTAAGCTTTCACCTGTCATTTTAATGGAATGCGCCGTTGGTGCATAGATTGCATAACATTCCCGAAAATGTACATACACAGAAGCTTTCATTTACACCATTTTCGTAATGTAAGCGAATTTAATGCACAAATCTTTGTTACGTGCCTCGTTACAAGTTATGTCTGACATTTACCTGTTACGAATAATTGTATTTCAACAGTCAGAATGCGAATGAGAAGAAAAAGAAGAAGAAGAACAAGGAACAGAAGAAGGAGAAGGAGAAGAAGAAGAAGAAGAAAAGAAGAAGAAGAAGAAGAAGAAGAAGGAACAGAAGAAGAAGCAGAATAAAGAGAGATTTATATTAAAGAGTCGACAGTATGACAGTATTCTAGATTCTAGAAGAAGGATGGACGACCCCCTCCCATCTCACAGTTTTTGTGAATAAAACAGTTTTGGTCATTATATGAAGTCCTCTTAAACCCACTCAAGTAAAAGGAACAGGGACAACTATTTTTTATTTGCGATAACTTCGAGAATGAGAATAATGATATTTGAATGTGTCAAATTACTTTGAAGGTCGAAATATGCCAAATGTGAGATCTAATTTCGGTACCGGTACGGAATAGCCTATCGGTTACAATGGCAATATCGTAATGTAACCTTAAGGTTATACTGGTCGTAGAAACTTATCAATAAGCTATGCGCGAGGTTGAACCCCCCAAAAGAACGAAAAAACATGTAAGGCCATTAACAAAAAACATGTTTAGTGTCCTGTCTTTTTGAAAAATAGGAAGGAGGAAGCCTTTTTTTTTTTCTTCTTTTTTTTCTTCTTCAAAATGGCCGCTCCGTACATTTTCCCTGACAGCCAGTCGGGCTATTTTTCAAGATGGCCGCCATGAGCATTTATGTTTTGTTTTTTTTTTATTCAGGAAAAGACCCTTTTAGCAGTACCTTTTTCACGTTTTTTCATTAAGATTGAAAAAAAAGGGGGCAGGCGGCCCCCCAAAAGGAAGCGGGCGGGGACGCTAAACATGAATATTTTTTTTTAATGGCCTAATTAAACTGTTTATTCATCCAAGTTTCGTTTGTAAGTACTTCGTTAAAGATAAAGACCAGTTCTGGTCATGCGATTGCATTGTGAAAGAAACGTTGTGGAATCGATCAGAAAAGGTTGATCATCTAGCATATAAGTATTGGTGTGTACTGCAAGGTTCTGGAATCATCAAAATGATAAGAAATTTGACCCAGTCTTGGTAAAGTTACAGGCACTGTACACAGAAAGATGTATATGGGACTACGTGACCACGTGCGCGATATCTATTTGGTCCCAATAGATATAATAATTTACCAAATATATCAATTAGTAGGCGGTTTCCCGACTTTCCCGGCAAAATTTGTATCATCACGTATTAGTCAAAACATATTCTTTCACATGATTGGTAATGAGAGCTTCCATTTCATTTTTTTGAGAGAGGGGTGTTTCCAAAACTGATCTTTACCTTTAAACGCGTGCATTTTTTGTTGTTGGTAGTTATCCTTGAATGAGCGAGAGAGAAAGAAAAGAGAGAGAGAGAGAGAGAGAGAGAAAGGAAGAAAGAAAATATACAAAGAGAGAGAGGGAGAGAGAGAGTGAAAGAAAGGTGGTTTCAGGAGAGATAAATGGATATACAAAAGTAAGCGATTTACAATAAATGATAACTGAACAAAATGTGAGGGAATAGAAATTATTCATTGAACAGGTCTGAAGGGGGTAATCATAACTATAGATATAGAGAGAAAGGAAGGAGAGAGAAAGAGAGAGAGAGAGAGAGAGATGATTACGAACCCGTTTATTTGTCTACGCCAGACTTACAAAACGGACTCAAAGCTCTTTACAATGGATCGATCATATGACCCCGATCTTTTTTCGGTCGCTGATTTTCGAACAAAAAACTAAACTAATTAGGCAAACAAAATAACAATACAAACTAAGATAATAAATGGTACAAAGCATACTGCGTTGCCTACATTTGTCAACTGATGTTGTATCATAATAGTCTATGCATGGAGATTTTATTGCTTTTTTCGCAATTTTTTTCGCAAAATAGAAAAAACAAACACTTTTCAAGAGCCAATTGGGGGTGAACGAAATGCAAGGTAATATTGACTGAGAGCATTGTAATGTTATTTCACGTTATTTTCTCATTTAGATTATAGTCATCCCCCTCACTCCCCCTTTTCCTGTCCCTAATTTCCCTGTCCCTCCCATCTCCCTATCTCTAATCTCTCTATCTAACCTCTCTCTAATCTCTCTCTAATCTCTCTCTTCTCTCTCCACCTCTCTTTCTGTCTTTCTGTCTTTCTATCTCTGTCTCTGTCTCTGCATGTCTCTCTTTCTTTCCCCGCCTCACCCCTTCCCCTTTCTCTCCGTCTCTCTCTCTCTCTCTCTCCCCTTATCCTCCCCCTCCTTTTCCTTCTCTGTCTTGATTTAGGTAAGTCCCACCTCCCTGATTTAGGCAATGCGAATGCGGGCGTTATATAGCTTTACTGCCCACCCCCGGTACTATGCCAATGAACGTCAACGCTAATTAATCGCCCTTTATATAGCCAGAAACAACGAAATCCCAACCCGTTTGCCCTTGGACTGCGTTTAGATTTCATACGTGCTAACATCATATTTGATTGACCTCGTTATTTCTCGGTTTTGTTTGTTCCGCCAACCCCCCACCAAAAAAAATGGGGAACCAAAATACCGCACAGTAATAGTTTGCACAAGTTTTACAGCTCGTCCAATCCTGACCATATTGTATATGGTTAATTCTTCTGTATTTTTCGTACATTGCAGTCGTGTTATAAGATGCTGGTCCAATCGAGTGCGTTGCAATTATTTGCTCTTTCGTGGGGTTTAATTAATCACGAATTCAAAGAAACGTCAAATGCTAATGACGATGCCAAATCGTGGTCGCTGGTGTGTTTCGACCTTGATATTGTTGTTGTGGTAGTGAAATCAGATCATATTCCTACCTGCAAATATCACTACAAACAGGATTTAGCTTGCTGACAGCAGGCGAGGCAGCACCTTCACGAGTATATCCAGATATATCTGTGTTTTTGTTAGCGGATCGATAATAACCTAACCATTAGTGCATTTGATAATCGGGGAAAGAGAAATCAAAACACAGTGCTTCGTCCGATTATTATCATGGTAAGTATGATCTTTTCCTCATCCACCTGTGATCATGTATAGAAAAATAGAGTCTGTTTTTATTTCAGGTTCATCATTTTCGCGATGCTAAAGTATATAGTTGTCTTGCAAAACAGCCTCAACAATACTAATAATATTTTTGCTTATATAGCGCTTAATCGGCAATGTCCGAGTTTTTAAGCGCTTTACAGACATGTCATTACCCCGGTCATTGGATTCTGGCTTGCCTGCACACAATGTATGCCCTTTCTCCACTCCAGATAGATAGAGACAATGTCATATTACTTTAAAAAATAAAAAATATGGATTGTAGTTACTTGTGTGTATGATGATCTCCAGATCCTTCAGGATTTTCAAGAAACAAAATGGTTTACTTTGAAGTCCTGTATAGTCTTGTGAAAATACAGATAGCTATAAGGGCAATACATGCATGGATGTATCATTTTATACAGGCAATATCATTTCATAGCAATATGATACTAATGTTTACTTTTGGTAAGTGCTTTTAACATTTTGTTATTTTCCCGTTATTGAACTCCAAGCCTGCACACTATATGAAGTTCTAATAATCTAATATTTTCCTATACGTTCATGTATATTATCATATTATCCATACATACACTCTGGTGTTATAATATGTGTTAGCAAAGCATAGGGGACAGAACCTTTACTATACATGAGCATGCAATATTTAATAAAGATACATCATGTTTTTATGAAGACGGTTTGAGCCCGTCTTCTTGAATGTGCTTCACTATGATATATCCTACCCTAAATACAGTCTGTGTAGTACTATGCTGTGCAGATGCGTGTGATATATTATATCAATCTGTATGCTTCATTGAATTGGCACTGTACTCTACGTAGCTGCCGTGCGTTGTTGACGTGAATATGGTTGAATTGAATTTATAAAAAAAAAAGAAGAATGGAATTGAATTGAATTCGACTGTGTATCATTGTGCTTTCATGTTAGCATTGTACAGACACACAACCTGCGTTTCTTTCGATGATATTATCATTGTATTAAGGAGATACCTCCTACATTGTATAGAATGAATACAAATGGCTGAAATCTAGGCCTATAGAAAAAATCCTGTGGGAAAAAATATTTAAATTCAAATCAAATAATTCACTGTCTACTGTAAAAACAACATATGTCGTGCTTGAAATCAATGACAAATTGTTGTAAATGAAAGTGTCCGGATCGTATAGAAAGCACGAAAAAAATTGTTACAAATATAACAGGGTGTTTCCATTTACTGTACCACTTCTTTATGACCTACCTGACACACTTTGATCTGACCCACTTTGATCTCCCACTTTTGCCCTATTCATTTTCTACACGGAGGCATTTTCATGAGACAGTTACTGTGATTGGCTTTTTTGCTAGTGAATATTCATGACATTATGCAAATTATTAAGATCGCATAAGTCATGAGCGCGGTCATCTTTATGTCGCGCGAAAAATACGATCAACTGGGATTAGATACGCTATAAGATTAAAAATAAATGCATTCGTATTACTGTAAGGTTGTTCGCTTGTTTTATTCTGTACCACGCAAGTGAATGACAATGTTTGGAAAGGTTGTACTCAATTTTTTTCAGGTCATAGTAATCGACGTCTTAAAGGGAGTGTAGCATGGCAAATATATACTGGTTAACGCCATCTACGACTTCTTTTGGACAACTGCACGTAAACGATTGGACTTGATTAACAGTAGTCAGCGACTTAATCTCTACATTGTCAGCGCGCTAGCGTTCGCGAAACAGACCGAAGTTCTCCTCACGCTTCGGTTTCGCGTATGCTGCACGCACGTGAATGCTGCGGTCGCGTAGTTCCTTATGCCTCAGTCACACCTTTGCGTATTTGGCTTGCGTATTGCTGCGTATTTATGGCAAGCCGTTTTAACATTTATTCCTATTTCTTGATATCAAGACATGATTTTCTGTTGTAAAGCAATGGTAATTCTTGATATCAAGAATTTAATTGTTGGTATCAAGAATTCGATTTCTTGATATCAAGAAATAGGAATAAATGTTAAACGGCTTGCCATAAATACGCAGCAATACGCAAGCCAAATACGCAAAGGTGTGACTGAGGCATAATCGTATTATACCCGATTGGCCCCGAGTCAGGCCACGGGAAAGACACATACTAAGTCTCGTCATGCTACAGTCCCTTTAAAGTCTGAACAGCTCGCGGGCTATGACTAATCACCGAGAAATGCTTGCACTTTAGGCTGCCACGCCAGTCATTGTTTGTATATTAGCTGAACAAAATGTTGTTTGATAATGAGAAATAACGAGTTTGGGTTAGGATTTCACAATATCATAATTATAGCATGAATAATTGTTGAATATCTGAATCACAATGAGCCTTTATTTCAAGAGGTGAAAACAGCCACAAATAAATTGAACATTATGTTGGGCTAGTAATTGTAAATTAATGCAGAATATGTTGCCTAGGAATGAAAGACATAGACAGAGCAAAGAGATCTTTGGACAGAGGAAGGAATAAAGGTCAGTGCATTCTCCGACATGCGAGGCCCTCCTCCCACTGAGTTTACGTAAACAAATCATGTTGGAATTTATCGGCTGGATGGTTGGGGAGGGGGCGCAAAGGCCGGTTGCGCCCCCTGGATCCGCCAATGCTAGGTAGGTCAGAAAGAAGTGGAAACACTCATAACACCTTAACAGATACACAAACTCAAAGCGAGAAAGTGTAAAATAATCCATACACAAAATAACACTAAGGAGGGAAAGGAAGAGAAAAGGAGGAAACATTAACAACAATTAAGTGCATTACATGTCGTGACTCATGTTTTCAAAGTCTTCAATGTCTTCAATCGTTTACATTTTTTTTTTGTCTGCCTAACTATTCTTATGTTTTCATGGGAGGTTATTCCAAAGAATTGAGGAATAATAAATCACTTTGTGTAATGTAGGCGTAGGCAGTCATGTATCTCTTCGAACATGCCACTAATATCATTCTCGCTGTCAGAGGTCAAAGGTCAAAGGTTAAAGCGCAAAAGAAAGGCATTCGATATGAATCTGTTTTCACATGTTTCATGAATGTAGACAACATCCACTGTGGTGCCAAATCCCCCACCCCTGGGCGGCGATTCCGTGGCGACGATGGGACAATTAAGCCCTCTCGGATTGTTGAAAATAAGTGCCACTTCACCCCCCCCCCCACACACACACACACACATGTACACACACAGTGGTGTTTTATCTTGCTAAAATCTTCCTATTCTGGGGGAGGGGAGGGGTGTATATTATCTCTGTAGCTGCCTTGCAGACTATTTCGAGAGGATGGGGGTCGCTCAGCTATCTCGAATGCCCCGCCCCCTCACCACCTGGTCATGGTATACAAATTCACCGCCCTTTAGGCACCCTTGGGAAAGAATAATTCATTCATTATTTCATTCGTTCATTCATCCTTCGTTTATTCATCGATCCATTCGTTCATTCGTTCATTTGTTCGTTCCTTCCCTCGTGGGTTATACACAGTTATATATAGAGAAAATCACGATTCGCGGTATGAATAATATCAAATAACACACGATTTATATATAGAACAGAAGGCCTAACCTTTATTAGCAACCATTTCTTGAAGTAACTGATTTCGTATTAATTCATTCTGTTTTTATAAAATTCAGAAGAGTGTGTTGACTAGTAGATTTTCCATCTTTACCATTTTATATATATATATATATATATATATATATATATATTTTTTTTTTTTTGGGAGGGGAGGTGATTAAAACCACAAAGGATCCTTTAAAAACCGTGTTGGGCTTCCAATCCTTCGTGAGGAACTATATAATTATTTTGCTTCAAAGATAAAACTGTAGACTGCGCGTACTCATTTGTTATTTATTCGTTTATTTATTCGTTTATTCATGTATTTGTTTTTTTATTCAAACATTTTTTAAAATTCATTTATTCATTTATTAATTTATTCACGACATTTATTCACGTCTTATATTACGACATTAATGCTTGTTTTGTATATATTCAAACGCAGATCTATTGGTTGCAATATGATTTATCCATTATCTGTAAAGGCCTATGTTTCTGCGAACAAACATATTCTAATTTAGTATATATGGCCAATGAAAACTTTGATTCGAATAACTATTGTTGAAACAGGGTGACAAGATGAACATGCCCCTAGCGTAGTGAGGGTTTTAGCAGGGCGGGCAGATGCGGGGGAGGGAACAAAGTAACGTCGTTATAATAATGTTAATCATAATAATAATATCTTAATATCTAACCTAATATCCTGAGCTCCGTACGTTCATCATCACATGAAACAAAGTTGGAGAGTTTCGGGAAGAAGTTAAACTATTTAGGAAAATAAATTTTCTTGAAGCATTTTATCATAAATAGTGTTTTTCTAAGAAGTGAAAATGACGATCATTATTATACTCACTCCATATAATTTATACTTTCCTTCGTAATACCCCTTTTCTATAAGGAACTTGAATGGCATCTTAAGAGTTTTATCTTTTCACTTTTCAATCTTTTTTCCACAGGACGATCGATTTGACTATTCAAATTATAGCCTGTCATCTCCATTGAGTGAAGTAAAGCCCTATTATGACGTCATCGTAATCGGCTCTGGTTATGGCGGGTCCATCGCTGCTAGCCGCTGCTCCCGAGCGGGGAAGAAGGTGTGCCTGTTCGAAAAGGGAAGAGAATGGTGGCCGGGCGATTTCAAAGAGGACGTGGGAGCAGCGAAAGATATGCAGATGACTTATAACAGTTCGGATGGCGAATGCGCTCAAATAGGTAACCTACATGCATATAAATTAATTTCTTCTTTCATATAAATATATAACTTTAAACTACACCACTGAACTCCCCCTCCCTTTAACACAGGTGTACGGGGCAGGGGCAGGGGGCAAGAGGATGGAGTTTGCAACCCGACTACCCCTCGCCTCCGAGGATTCTGTAACTGCCTGTATATTATGACAATCATCGGTTCATATTTGGGAAGCGAGCTTTTCCATTTGTAATTTATGCTTCTTATGCAATCCCTAGGCGTATAATGCATATACACTGCACATTCGTTGTGTAACGACTTCACACAACATTGGGTGGTTCACTCCTTACACAGGGTTGTGTTAAGTTGTGTAAAACAATACACAACTTTACACAACGAATTTGCAGGAATTTCTTGTGTATTTTTTTTTGTACACATCTTAACACAACCCCTGTGTCAGGAGTGAACCACCCAATGTTGTGTAAAGTCGTTACACAACGTTACACAGCGAATTTGCAGTATAGGCATAGCCTATGCTAATAAAGCATGATTGTGATCAGTTTTTAATTGTTAACAAAAAAATATTTTCAATAGTTGCATATTTTTCATCTTTATCTACATCTTCTTAAATGAGTTGATATTACGTCATTGGACCCTTTCTCCACTTTAAGCCCTCCCCTTCCCCTTTAAATCTTTCATCAGTGCCCAGTATACAAGGATAACTCAAATTTGGAGTGGTACTGTGGCAAATACATTTTAACTATTAAAGACATTCATGTCTGGAATATTTGAATTGTTGAAATCGGTAAAAATTGTATTTATTTATGTAAATTAGAGTAATAACATCGTGCAAATTATGCACATGGGCATCTTCTCATGAAACCGTGATAATTACCAGTTCAACGAAATCCCATTAAAACACGTGTTAAATTTAATACACTTATTCCAATGGTTTGTTGTCGTGAAACGCTGCCCTGTTTGTTGGTGACTCGTGTTACGCAAATGAATGAAATGTTAATGATTAATGTAATCTTTGATGTTTTGATGCATATATCCTAACAGCAAAATCGTATCGTTTCAAAAGTGAAACAATAACTACCATGTCCTTTGGCAAGACATTAATCTACACTTGCCACTCTCCACCAAGGTGTTAAATGGGTACCGGTAGGAAGGAATTCCTTGAATGCTGTGAGCGCCGAAATCGGCAGCCTAGCATAGCCGGGTAATGTTGGAGCGCCTTGAGCACCATGCTAAGGTGGATACGTGCGCTATATAAGAATCCAATATTATTATTATTATAATTTATAGCCAGACCACGGAATAGTAATATCAAACATAAACGAAATTAAGTGTGACTGTTTAAAACATTGATGTCAAGTATATCGGCCTGAATAAAAGTGTGTTGTCCAATAAAGAGACATTCAAAAAGCTGGTTGGGGCTGTCTGTTTCCTTGTTTTATACCCATTTGCTAGAACAGAATGTGTCTTAATAAAATTACTCGGCACTTGTCACTTTCAACTAGAACATTACCGGAAACCCCTACGACCGTAAATATACAAAAAAGCGAATTATCCCCTTAAAAAAACCCTCTGAAATACCGACAACACAGAATGGACCTGTGATTTGAATTCGTAAAGCTGTTGTTTTTTTCTGAAGAAATATCACGCTAACTTGCATATTGAATCACAAATCTTTGCATCTGTGATTTTCAGAATTTATACAGCTTTAAGACCTGTAATAGCCATGATTCTATTGAAAAATTGAGATGTATGTATATTGTTAAAGCTTTTAAAATCGTGCTATTCTGGCAAAAGTCACATGTTACTTGTATTTTTTTAAAAAGAATATATCTCTATAGCCAAATAAGCTACAGAAAGGGGAATATCTCCATGACGATCTCAGTCTAGAGCAATAAAACAGAACATACATGTTATATTCAACTTTCATGATGACGTATAATTGTTCTCCTTGTTTTTTAAGGCAAACCCACCAATCTTTATGATATCGTTGTCGGTCCAGACGTCGCCGTGGTACAGGGGGTCGGGCTCGGCGGAACGTCGCTCATCAACGCCAACGTTTGCCTTGAAGCCGATCCAAGAGTTTTTGAAGACAAAGTAAGGACTAAATATTTATTTTTCTTCTTATCTAATCATGGTTTATTGATATTTTTGTCACGATCCGTTGCACAAAACTTACCATTGATGGTAACTTTGCCATCAATGGTAACTACCATAGAACTGAGCCTTGATTTTGATTTGTTGTTGAGCCCTGTTACCATGGGAGATGCCATTGATGGCGAAGTTACCATCAATGGTAAGTTTTATGCAACGGGGATGTTTCAAGCAAGATGAATCATGTTCGTATATGAAATGGTTAACATGGTATTCTCCCACACAAGACTTCAGAGAATGAGAACAATGACAAATGTTTTCCGCTCTGAACCTCAACATTCTATTAAAGTGCGTCATGTTTAATACCAGTGCGTGCTAGACACTGGACCATGACACTCCATTTAAACCAGGAAAATAATGGCGGAGTACAGTACGCCATTACCCTGGCAAGAGCCTTCAAAATAAATAATTGTTTGGAGGAAATTAGTAACTCTAAAAGCATTTGTTTGCTCTATTCAGAATATTGTTTACTCGAAACGGCATTATTTCCAAACCTTGAATCTAATTGGTATTTACACGGCCTTCTTTTGCGAAGTAACGCCTGTATAAATGTATTAAGTTTTACAGTTTCTTTCGATTTTCATGCCACCGATTTCCCCTATTATGACAATACCCCCTGGCACAAATATTACATTCTATGAAAATTACCCCGAGGACAATTAATACATCCAAAGACAATTACCCCAGGACCATTATTACCTCCTATGACACTTTTTTGTTGTTGTTGTTGTGTATTCTCTCCCCACAGTAGGGCGTTTTATTGAATAATAGTGCAGTATACATTTGTCTTCATAACAACAGCTATTGAGTGATAATAACAATGACCTGATGCTACATTGAACATGTAATAATATGACACAATACTGTGTAAATGCCACTGACAGTAAACTCACATCAATAAAACGATTGTAAGAGGACCTCACGTAAGATGACAATACTGTACATCACAGTGCCAGCCAGCACCCACCGACCACACTCCAAAACCCAACAAGCCAGAACAGTAGATCCGGTCCAGGCCAGTAACCCCTATTTTGTTCTGGCTCGGTATACTCCACTGCTCCTCGCCCTTCGAGCGCAAGAGTGCAGCCAACGAATGCCAACCGTCACCGTATAACATACCATTGATTAAACATATTATCAGCATTAATCAAAAAGACCATTAAAACCTGACCAACATCTTTTAAATGAACCTTGCTTCATATTTTCACAATGGATATTTTTTTCAAATCCAAAATAAATCTTTACCTCTTTTAAAACTTTCTGTGGTATAAATAAAGGCCAGCCAATTGGATTTTATAAATTACCCATTTAAACATAATGATAAGTGAATTTAAAGCTTTATTGAATTTATCGGGTGTGATTCCAAAAAGAACATTTTCGGTAGTTAATTTCAACACAAATTTACATCTTTCGTACAATTCCTTTTCGAAACATTTCCATACATTCCTCACTATTTGACATACAACAAATAGGTGTTCAATGGTTTCTTCATGCAATAAACAGAATGTACATGCGCTGCTTGAGTTAACCTGTATTTTACACAAATAAGAGTTTGTTGGAGTAATGCAATTGATCAAGCAATTTCTTTAATGAGATTTGTTGCCGGATTTTCTCTTCCCATCTTTCTTTCCTTTTTACATTATTTGATACCCTTTCTTTTACCATTGGAACATAAATATGTTAACATCCTTTTCTTTGATTCATCAAAAAACTAAGAATGTATGGTCTATTAAAGTGGGTTGGTTAAATTCATAAGCGCATTGATAGGTTGTGACAAACTTTCCAACTTTTCACCAATCTCCCCTTGTATAATGAAATATGTTAGGTAGTCAATAGAAATATTGTAAGTTTCAATAATTTGTTGTCTGCTTAAAACTTCAATTGACCATCTGCCCCAATTAAGTCATTTACAAATCTTACACCCTTCTGCCATGGTTCCAGTGCCTAAAATTAACAAGTTTTTTATTTTATTTACTACAATGTCTTCATTGTGAAAAAAAGAATTCAGAGCAAAAATCTTCTTTGCTGGAGCATCCTATGACAATCATCCCCCGAAGACAATCATTACCTTCTAGGAAAATGACCCCCAGGACAATTATTAACCCTTTGCACAATTACCTTAGGATCCTAATTAACTCCTAGTACAATTCCCCTCAGAGCGATTCCATCAGGACAACTATTATATCCTAGGACAATTATCCTTAGGACAATAACCCCTAGGACAATATCCCCCGCGACAAGTATTACTTCCTAGGACAATTAAGCCTTAACACATTTACCTCTGGCACAATTACCCCCGGACAAGGCTCCTAGAAAAGCCCACCCCACCCCCTTGGACAATTACCCCCAGGGCAAGTACCCACTAAGACAATTATTCCGTAGGACAATAACCCTCTGACAATTACTCCCTATGGGACAATTATCCATAGCAGTCAATAATGACCTGGTAATCTGTGCAATCGTCTCGGATTTTTACGAATATAGGATGGTGTTGATTGTTAGGCTACATTGATATTTATGATGCCTGAATTAAAAATGATTAGTCAGGGTAACATAATAACTTAACTCAAAAACTTATCTTGTTTGTCTCAGGCTTGGCCCAAGGCTTTACGGGACGACATCGAGACCCTAACCTCGGTTGATCGCAATCATTTCATGGCGATGATGAAACCTCAAAAATACCCCGAAGCTTACCCGTCGCTTCCCAAGCTCGATGCCATGGAGGAGGTCGCTCACGATTTCGTCACCGACATCGAGGATCTGAAAGTGAACGATGTTTTCTATAAGTAAGTGCTAATCAAAAGTTCGTGAAAAGTATAGATTTAAAAACACTTCTATTACAATAGACCTAAAGTTCATATTGCGATAGCCCTTAAAATCGTGAATGGAATCAACATTAACAGTTTTGTTCAGAATGATTGGTACAATATGTATTTTATTTGAGAGAAAATATTTTTAAAATTAAAAACAAAACAAAACATAGGCTTCGGGTGCAATTTCTTGAGCAGGTTGACGTTTCTTGCATGACTGTCAACTTTGCAGTATCTGAAAGATAATGACACACATTTTTTATAGTTAATTCCAGAGAATATTCTACATGAGATATATAGAATACAAAATTATCACCCGCTATAGCTGAAGTATGACGTTTTCCCATATATTAGTAAGTATACATTTTCGGGTGGTGCTGGGAGCCCCGAAACTATTGCCCGCTGCCTGAAATATGAGATGACGTTTTCCCAAATATTAGAAACTTCAAATTTTGGAGGGGGTGGGTTACAGCCTCCTCTCCACCTCGTACTACTGTGCACGTAACTAACAGGATAGACAGCTGGGATAGACAGACCTGGGGTTTGGGACTGTTGAATACTCGTCAAGAACGAATAGACGAATAAAACCAACAAAAATATGATTTCAAACTAAAGCAAATAAATATCAGTTGTTTAGGCCTTTTTGAAGTTGGCACAAACACCAATTCTTCGACTTTCATATTGTATCCAGTCTGTTTGGAGCCAGAAGAGGGTTGACCCATTTACTTAAACAAAGTTAACGCCCTTCTGGCTCTCAGCAGACGTGAAGATAACGCGCATGTCCACCATGACAGGCGTATCCACTAAGATAATTTGATACACAAACGATGTTCCCTTTTCTGTTTTACGTTTAGGACACCTCTCTATGTCAACTTTGAGACAACGAAGAGCAACGTCGCTGGTATCCCGCAACCAGCCTGCAACAACTGCGGCAACTGTGTTGGTGGTTGCAATACGGGAGCCAAGAATACTCTCAACATGAACTTCCTTCCTGACGCGCATGCTCACGGTGCTAACATTTTCACGGAGGTAAACTGAAGCTTTAAATAACAATTGAAAACAGTGATTGAACCCAATGCAAAGCTCATATTAATGTTATTAAATGAAACCAGTGTTTAAGATGAAGGGCGTGGCGGGAGGAGGAAGGGGGGGGGGGGTTGCGTGCAGGAAACGGCAATATGATTTATTGTATGGGTTTAGTATAGGCCTGAACACTTTAAAATACTCTCTAATATGCATCGAATTGATACCTCAGTCACATACACTGCCACACCGACTCCACACCGACCCCAAACTGATTTAGGACCTTTGTCGATAAGGTAATTGTTTGCTCGGTCTGTTGTCAGTCTTGTGGTGGTCTCGTTGGTGTGGCTAGGGTAAAAGGATAAAATTAGATAAACCTAACGCCAAATTCATACACACGGTAATAAAAGAGTAAGATTGAGGGTGGAGGAGACAGAGGCAGAGGGAGCTAGGTTAATTTATAACTAAAATTGAGAATAGAATTTGATGAAAAGCTTACAAACTGATTCATAGATTATGATCCAATTTTTATTCTGACTCCATACAGATCCAAGTAAACGCTGTGATGCGACATGATGAAGGAGGCTACTGGGTGGTCTTTTACCAGAGTCTCGATCAGAAGAAATTTGAGAAGAAGGAGCGTATTGTTAAGGCCCATGCAGTCATCTTCGGCGCTGGATCACTTGGATCCACCAGGATCCTTCTTAACTCCGCGTCTCGAGGTCTCTCCCTCTCAAACCAAGTCGGTCAACGTTTCACGACAAATGGTGATCACCTGACATTTTCATACAACGGGAAAAGAAAGATTCGACCTGTTGGCATCAAGTTGGAAGACCTGAAGTCACTGAACCAAGGTCCAGGACCTTGCATAACCAGCATCCTCGATGTGCGCAGGAAACCAAATGCAACGCTCGACGACGGGTACCTTTTGGAAGATGGCACCCCGCCTTCTTCGCTGGACCATATCTTCAAGCTCTTGCTCAAGCTTCACGATGGTATAGACACCACCCCAAACGAGAACGAACTTGCAGAGTTCATCCGCTCCATCACTGGGAAAGCTTATGAGAACACGCTAACATTCCTGTCGATGAGCCACGACTCGGCCAATGGTCGTATCGTCCAGGATCAGGCTTCCGGAAACGTATGGGTTGACTACCCGGGTGTCGGAGATGAAGGTAACTTTCAGACTATCTACGAGGCAGCGAGGAAAGCCGCAACAACATTAGAAGGCGAGCTGATGGCAAACCCACTCTGGAATGGCGTGATTCCTCAATTGAAGAATAAGAGGGGTATCGTCGCTGTTCATCCACTAGGCGGCTGCGGCATGGGCGAGTCCGGGAAAACTGGTGAGTTTATTTAATTAAAAATTGGAGAAGCTTTTAAACCACGTTGGGTGTATCCATTATTTTGATTCTGTATCCAGGGCTAACGCACACTCACATACACAAATGGTAAGGGCCCATAGTTAGATATTTTTTGTTGGGGGAGAGTCTGATTGCATGGTGCATGAGCCTCCTGTTAAAGTTGTAACATTTTGGGGGTCCGGATTTGTTCCGGCCACCTATTAATGTTGAGCCCATCTTGTCTTCAGGTCTATCACACCCGTACTTTAAAAACAACCCTCACATGTGTTTTTCTTGTAATTTTAACCCTTCAACGACGAATAGAAAATATATCCACTTATAAAAACGCGAGAAGAAAATATAATTGTAAAATATTCGCGGTGGCGGGGGTGTTGTCGAAGTGTGTGATCAAAATTGAATGACTGTATGTACGGTGTGCTAAACACCGTCTTGAAAAAACGAACTCTGATATTCTCCTCTTTATTCGAATGAGTCACATCCCTTTACAAATAGTTTCCCCTTATACTTTGCAGGTGTTGTTGACCACACTGGAGCAGTTTTCAGAGGAGAGGGCGTGGATGTTCACCCCAATCTGTTGGTAGTTGATGGTGCAATCATGCCCAGGAGCGTGGGTGTCAACCCCACTCTTACCATTGGGACCATTGCAGAGAGGTGCGTTCGGCTCCTGGCTGACAGGAATGGATGGACAATCAACTACGAAAGCACCAAGGAAATAGGTGAGAGATACTATTTTAAGGACTAAACAATCCATTCAGCCATAATTATAAAGAATACGAAAAATTCTTGGTCATTCATTGTCGAGTGAATTATGTAACCATATGTATTTGAGTGCAAATTAAAAGAATAATGTAACGTATTTTCTTGGCCTAAAATAATATAACATATTAAGGGCAAAACAATTATACACGTACATCGATAACGCCTATCATACAGAAAGGTGACAGCATTACTTCGTGGCTTTGGAAGGAAATGGAAACAAAGACTGCTTTAATAGCAGGAATAGGTATCAACAATAAATCACATTATTCATTGTATCTTGCATAAACTGATAATTGCATATGTTTTGTTAAGATTGTTTTACAATAGTCACAGTGGTCAGATGGAATAAATCTAACCTTAAAATATTTCATAATTGATCTTTATTTCAGAATCATCTGTTAAGGAGAAGAATAAACCCGGACTGCGCTTCACCGAACGCATGGCCGGTCATCTGACCGTAGATGGCGAAGATCATTCATGTGAGTTCGTCCTCACTATTGTAAGTAATGACGTTGAGCATATGCTCATTGAGGACAACGAGCACCAGGCTGCACTTCATGGTACTGTGTCTTGCAAGGGATTGTCCGAGTATCCACTGACCGTTTCCAATGGCAGGTTCCGTCTTTTCAGAGAGAGCGATGAGAGTCCTGACATCAGGGAAATGGTCTACGAGATGGACCTCCACGACCATGAGAAGACTTACCACTTCAGAGGCATCAAGATTGTCGATAAGAACTGCTTCTTGGAGATTGGCGTTGGAGATACTACGACACTCGCGGTCTCTGTTCGCAAACCTCATGATCAGGGAGAGCATGTTGGTATGGGCACTCTGAGAATTAAGCTCACCGATTTCTTGCAACAGCTTACGACTTTGGAGGTGACAGAGACGGACAGCCATCTAGAAAAAACAAAGTGGAAGATCAGGTTCGGGCGTTTCTTCAGCGGCGTTCTGTGGGACATATACGGCATCTTTAATCCATCTGATTTAGGCGTTCCGTTCCACCACGAGAATGAACCGAGGGAGCAACGGAAACTCAATCTTAGTGGTAAAACTCCGGAAGTCCACAGGATCCAAGCCACCGATGGTGTTCAACTTCCCCTGATTCGATTTCAGGGAGGATCTAAAGGTCCGCTTCTACTTCTGCACGGGCTGGGTGTGTCAAGTAGGATTTTCACCTTAGATACCGTAGATACCAATATGGTTGAATTCCTTGTTGCCAAGGAGTTTGATGTTTGGGTTATTGATATGCGTTACTCCATCATGCTACCTTTACACATGCAACCAGGGTACATTGGTGATGCAGCGGAGAAGGACCTTCCACCAGTTGTAGACTACATCCTAGAGAAGACAGGACAACCTGATCTCCAGCTACTAGGACATTGTGCTGGAGGCGTGACAGCCCATGCCGCTCTACTTGGCGGTCACCTCCAAGGCAAGATCCGATGCTTCGTGTCATCACAGGCAGGTTTCAGTCTGACCGTTGGTGCTATAAACGGTGCAAAGTCGCGAGCACGTCTTCCAACTGTCCTATACGGCCTTGGTATACAGGGCATAACTGCCTACCCGGATAACCCCAGTGCATGGAACCAGCGCATTTTCGACTTCTTCGTCGACAAGGTAGCGACTTTGACAACCAACGTAAGGGAACACTGTGACAGTGATGTCTGTCATCGCGTAACCTTCACATACAGTCTCCTATGGTCTCACAGCAATGTCAACGAGCTCACGCACGACACGCTACAAGAATGGAACGGCTTCGTGCACGCTACCCGACTCAAGCACTTTGCGCTGAGTATGCGCAAGGGACGACTCGTGGACAAGGACGGACATGACAAGTACATACCCGACTTCAACTCAAAGGACAGACTGGTCTCCACAAGGTATCTGGCGGCCATGAAGCACATGGACCTTCCGATTCTTTACTTCAGTGGTGCCAAGAATGTCTGCTGGGATCCAGAGACCACTCAGGACAGTTTCAAACGGTGTCAGGAAGTCAACCAAAATCAGCATTATGAGCGATTTGAAGTTCAGAACTACATGCATTTGGATTGCATCATGGGATCCATGGCTGCTCAAGATGTTTTCCCAAGGTTCATGGACTTCCTTGAGCAGTATGCTCACCCTAAGTAGACGGTGGTGAGTGAAAAAGGTCCACACCCACAATCTTCAACTCACGTAGAAGGCGCTGATAACACTGTAATGATGAAACAAACTCGGACGCACTTATCTGGCTGAAGCATTTTCACAGTGGCGTAGCTGCATGGGTTGTAACTGGGAAGAATGTGTCCCAAATCAAACAATGCAAACATGCAAAGAAAGAAAAAATCAAGAAAAGATAGAAAGGGAAAGGGAGAAGTTGGAGGACGAGAAAAAAGAAGACGCCTGGACCCCCTCTCGCACTCTCGTCTAATCAGTTCCCTGTAAGTAATTCGGAATTCATTTTCCGAGTACTAAAGACCAGTACCCCCCTCGTTCCAGTGCCCCTATCGATGGTTGAACTCAAGTTGCGCCACTGATCCATATCATAGTTTTATACAAAACGACATGGCAAAGTTTTTTGGATAAAAGATCCTCTTTCTCATTTCCAGAGTGTTTTTTAGATTTTGTCATTAAAGTGTAATATCTATCACATGTATCTGGATTAAAGGTGCTCTACATTTTCAGCAAATGCAATGTAAGATAATGTGTACGAGGTATATACGCAGATTTGTCTGGAATTCATGATTAGGAAACAAAATGCAATGTGAAACAAGAGCACATGGGTAGGATAAAACATTTAATGGTATATTTATTCAAAATCTGTCTCGCAGCCTAGGCTAAATTGTACATTGCTGTCAGTACCTGATTTGCATGTTGTTTTTCTCTGAAGTGGATGATAAAACATTGATAATTGAAAATATTCATGTTTTCCGTTTACTTCAGTCACACAAACAAGACCGACACCAGACCGATCGACTCTTGGTAAATTCGGTGTAGTAATTTTTGTTCGGTTTATAGTTGGTGTGTTGTCGGTCTGGTCGGTGTGACTATTACCTTCGTCACACTGCCAAACCGACCGCTTCCTAACTCCAAACCGACTGATTCTTAACACTGAAAGTAATACAATATGTTTGATCGGTCTGTTGCATGGTGTTGATCTGGTCGGTGTGACTAATACCTTGGTCACACTGCCAAACCGACCCCTTCCCAACTCCAAACCAACTGATTCTTAGCAATTGAAAGTAACACAATATGTATGATCGGTCTGTTGTCGGACTGCATGGTGTCGGTCTGGTCGGTGTGACTAATACATTCGTCACACTGCCAAACCGCCAAACCGACCCCTTCCCAACTCCAAACCGACCCCTTCCCAACTCCAAACCGACTGATTCTTAACCACTGATAGGAATACAATATGTTTGATTGGTCTGTTGTTGTTCATTTTGTGACATTTTTAAATCAAGAAATGACAGCTTATATAGCATGCTTTGTTTGAAAATCCAATGTATTTTATATTTTTTTAGTTAACTAGTGTTACACTTTGCGTACATTACATTACTGTATTTCACATTGTTCGCTTATATTCATTTTCAATATTGCATTAATCTATCATAATATAATTGATTAGCACATGAACGTCATAAAAATTTATATATCTTCTTATAGTGGAAAATGCATTGTATATATTAAGTTATTTTAACGTAAAAGAATGTAAATTGATTAGCACATGAACGTCATATGAATTTATATATCTTCTTATAGTGGAAAATGCATTGAATATAATTATTAAGTTATTTTAAACGTAAAATAATCTGCTAACCCGATACTCTCTACCAGCTCGTATAGTCTAAGAAATAATAATAACATAAGTATACATTTATCAGTTTTTCTTACATTTTAAATACGTGCCTACCGACCCCGTATTTGCTCCTGTTTCAAATTTTCAAGTTCCTGTCACCTTTCTTTTCCCCGTCTCTTATGCTACGTTCCCCTCTCTCACTCTCTCTCTCTTTCTCTTTCTCTTTTACTAAATAAGTACACAAGCATAACGCATATGCTTGTTACTTTCACAATTATTACTCTTGTTGACCAAAACAATTATTACTCTTGTTGACTGAACTATGTTACGTACCTAAGTCTTATAGTACACCACGGTTGTTTAATCATGCTTCTCCGTGTGTTTTTTAACGTCTAGGTAAACAATGATCCGTTAATATCAATTTTATTTGATAAACGAATGTAGTATATTGTTCTATGTTAACCGTTAATTCGCTTGGTATCATGTATGTGCTCATATTGAAAATGAAAACAATTAAATGAGATTAACATAAATCTGCCTCCTTATCATTTTTTTCGGTGAGAGTAAGAATACAGCGTACAATGGTTTTCACAGAATATGAGTATTCAATCCTTTGTTTCGATGGCCAATCTATTCATCGATGGTCACTTTCTGTGCATTTTAGTTGTAAAAAATCGTATAATGGCCGAAAACAATGACAATTATTATTAGTAACACTATTTGACTTAAGACCTTCTATATTGTGCTAAACAAATAATTTATTTCAGACAATATTAACCAAATTGCTACATTTGACATTTTCCTCCTTCAAAACAGTTTCTAAAATATGAAATAACTAGCTATTATCAAACGGGAGGGGTGAGTGGCAATTATCCAGTATTGAGTAGAGCCGACGTACTCTCAGCGCCCCGTTTGAATACTGAGGGGGATCAATAAAACTTGCAATGGTCCTACATGTATAACCCTCCGTTTCCCCGTCTGCCCAAATTTTTTCTTTCTATCTCTACCCTTTCTATAGATAAGCCACCGGATATTCACGTGTCACGTTGATCAAGTGAAGAAGAATAGAAAACATCGCTGATATTCAGACGTAGAACGTGTTTCTTTGTTTGTTTCTGTATTTATTTGTTATAACCTTCAACTGTATACAAATGTGTTTTTGTACAGCGCCAGCTAGTGCCCCAAATCAACATTTTACTTATCTGTAACAAAATATTGAATCCTCATCACCATTTCGTTTCTGTGGCATTTGTTCTAGAAGGGAATAAAAATAAAGATAGAGAGGGGGGATCATAATTTATACAACGTCGGATATTAACTGGTTATCATTATGTGAGAAAAACTCTTCGGGATGCGGAAGACAGATAATTAAAAAACCCAAGAAAAAGCTAAATAGAGAAATGAGAGAGAGAGAGAGAGAGAGAGAGAGTAGGGTCGGTGAGGCAGACAGACCGAAAGAGATTGCAACAGAGAGGGAGAGAGACGGGAAGAGAGAGAGAGATAAGAGAGAGAGAGACGGGAGTTGGGGAGGGTTGACCTAAAAAATCAACATCAATAAAACTAGACATCAAACAAACTATACCAATATCCGAGCAAACAGCTAACTAATCTTCTTAATCAACAACCAACTGAGCAAATTATCCCATTAAACTACCCTTCAAGTATGTGAGAGACATGAAACCGTTTCAATCATACATTTTTTCTATCTTTATATCTATCACTCGTACAAGCATCTATCTATCTATCTATTTGATTTTGATTTGATTGGGTGTTTTTTAAAATTCCATACAGATCAACATATTTACATTTACAATCTTATAACTTTAGATGTATGATAATGACATGGTATATACAGAAAAGGGGTCGTCTTAAGCATAAGCTTGAAGTGACGTTCTCTAACTATCTTTCATATGAGTATCTATCTATCTATAATACTTAGATTAATATATATAGCGCAGCTACTACGTAAATATACTCTACTACTGTGATAAAAAGAAAACAGTGCTACTTTACAGACACACAATCAAAAACAATTCAAAAGCCCCTTGAAGCAAGTGCGGCTTCAACAACATTTTGAAGACAGCAACAGATGAGGCGTTTCGTATGTCTATTGGTAGGTTATTCCAAAGCTTTGGAGCGGCGTAACTGAGAATTACTTTTGTTTTGTGTGAGGTAGCTTTAAAAACAGCTTGTCCTGTGTACTTCGCAAGTTACGTGCATATGGATGTGATTTCAAAAAATAAAAATTCAGACAAACAATATGGGGCTTGACCATTCAATGCTTTGTTAATAAGCAACAGTATTTTTAATGCAATTCTATGCCGTACTTATTGGCAACCAATGTTACTTAATTAAAACAGGTGTAATATGGGGAAATTTTGAGGAATTAGACACAAGTCTTGCATATGCATTCTGAACACGCTGCCAATTGATTATTTGTGTATCTGCCAAGCCAAACAATAATCCATTACAATAATCAAACCTATAGCTAATAAATGCACGGACAAGACTTTCGGTGCTTTCCCGGTCTAAGTATCTACGAATATGACGGAGATTGTATAACATGTAAAAGGCAGATTTGCATGTGTTGGAGGCGTGCTTCTCCATGTTTATACGAGAATCAAACCATACAAACGGATTTCTCACAGGACTTGATGTTTTTACTTCTGAGCCTCCAACTGTTATATGAGTAATATTTAGCTTTGCAACTTGTCTATAAATCATTCGAGTATCTATTTATGTATCTATCAATCATACGAGTATATATCTACCTACCTACATGTACCTGATATGAAAATTCAAAATTAGAAATGTTTGGTTGTGTCAAATTTAAATTACAACATTATTGATTTTTGTTATATTCATTGTTTGCATTTGTTTGTTATTGTGGTGTTGTGATCCTACGTATTTTTAAAATAATATCATTTAAAAACCAAAACAAATATCTCTCAAATCAATCAATCCAATTAAATAAATCCACAAAGCACCATTTCATCATCTACAAAACAACATGTCAATGGCGGAATCGACTTTCATAACCTCGGCCAATCGAAACTGCTTCTCAATCTTTTCACCACTTATTCAATTAATTTAAATGGGAACAAAAATAAATCAGTAATCATATAAACCAAAATAAACCCATTGCTACCATAATGAGATAAATGACGACAGACATCGCAACTCGAATACAGGATTTCTTGTCTTTATTATTGTAATGATGATCAAAACTCGCATTGAATTAAAATTATCAATAACAAATTATTTACAATAACACAGATGCACAACATGCAAAATGCTTTGAAGAAACAAAAATCGTAAATTTGCAGCTGATTGTATAATATGCAAGAACACAATAATTCTAGTGATATCAGAGCGATAATATATGAATAATAAGATAATGTAATAAAATATAATTTATATATTATGCAATTTGTACAATGTCGCAGCAGTTATCAATCAGCAACCTCGAATTTCGTTTAAATCCGTTGTCTCATTGATTGTAAAAAGATTGTCAAAAGGAAGTGAACGGGTCTATGTGTTTTGATTATCAAACTCGCCTCTTGGAAATCTAGTGTAGATCTATTTTGATTATCAATACACCTCTAATTTCCTTTTTCCTATAGGAAATGACCCTCACGATATTTGTCGCTGTGTACTCTCAATTAAAAATAGTGATGTGTTGGTGTTTGAGAACCGATATGAATTGAAATGCACAATATAATCTCAACATAAACTTTATAACAAATAATTATTACAACAAAATGTGAATAGTAGCTCAGTGATACAACAGTGGTCTTGTAACTGGTAGGTTCCGGGTTTGAACCAAACTGATGAGTTTGTGAGCTTTGGCATGGTATTGATCTTCGATTACAAAGTGCTTCAGATAAGACTTTATATTGTAGGTTCTCTATCTGGCTGATATCTACAAGCATGTTTTTGATAAAGATAAAGATACATCAATATTCGCAAAGGTCATTTTAAGACGATATGAATTATTACAACATTTAATTTCGGCAGGGTGATACAATTTCCAGATAAGATTGAGACGGATTACGTGTAGCATAGACAATATAGGCGTGATGGCTCAGTGGTAAAGCAGTAGTCTTGTAACCGGTAGACCCAGGGTTCGAACCAAATCGATACGCTAGTGAGCTTTGGTAGACCTCTGCTCTAAATCCTGAATTACCAAGTCTCTTAGGAAGAAATACAAGCCAAATGTTCATTGTTGCTTTATCTACAAGCAGTTGCTTTCAACAGGTACGTAAACTAATCATCAATACACACAAAAAATGATAGAAATAATATAGTTTACTCACATATCCATCTGTACAGTACGCAACAGAATATTGTAAATTGAACGTTGAAAATGCATATACCATGATGATCATTGAATATTATGATACATGTAAATTATTTTCGTCGAAAATGTGAATGGACAGGTAGTAATACATTCTATATCCATTATGAATAACGTGACACAGTAAATCGGTGTAGAAGAGCTGTTTCAGGCTTACAGAGTAGGTCATTTCAGAAGAAATAAAATTACACAAAACTAAATCTTATTGTGTAACTTAAAATAGCCTATTGGTTTGAAATTATTGGAATTTCACACAGATTTCTTCATGATATTCAAAGAAATATTGCTACAATTAAGGCTTCGGCACCAAGCAAAACGCTTCGCTTAAACGAGGACTATAAAAATGGAATTTTACTAGACGGAAAAATTATATTGTTGGATTGTTATATGTAGATATCAATTTCAAGCGGTTTGTAACGGGAGGTTACTGAATGCTTGTTTGTTTTTTTAAAAATTTTATTGATTGATTCGAATTTATTCCATTTCATATCAATTGTTTGCACAATAAAGAACATAGTTGACAAAGTAAGTACAAAATTATGAAATAAAACAGGAACCTACTTCGAAAAGAGGACCAAAACTGGTAAAGACGACGCAAAACCACAAGCATGTCTGGTAATGGTAAATGGCACAAACTTAGAAATATCGTGGGACATTATCATTGCATAATCCTTAAGATGTTAATCAGTCAATAAACTGTTTTAAAACACATTGGTGACTGAGTCTATGGCCTATACCGGTCTGTTGCAATAATCACCATCATCCTGTCCTTGCCATACCTTTTCTGGCGTGGCGTACTTCTCGAGGAATGGCAAAATACGAGGGTACACATCCTTCGAGGCATCCTTCCCCATGACGCAATCCAGGTGTCCATACTCAGGGACCTGGAACCATTCATAGTGCTGATCAGGGTTCGCTTCCTTGCATCGGATGTAGCTCTGCCTCGTTGCATCGATATCCCAACCTTTGTTCAACGATCCGACGTAATATAAAATTGGTATGTCCAGCTTTTTCATGGCCTTCCGATACTGTGATGATTGGAGCCGGTTCTTCGAATTGAAATCCGGTATGTAGATGTCGTTGCCCTTGGGATCGGTTAACCGACCCTTCCGGAAGGTGACCGCGAGATGGTGATAGTACTCGGCGTGTCCGAAGCCGAACCATTCGGTCAAGGTTTCATGAGTTATGTCATTCAGGTTGTGATGTTCCCACATGAGTCCGAACATTGAGGTTATCCTGTGGCACACGATATTACTGCACTGGTTCTTTTCGTCGAGTGTAGATCGCGCAAGAGCATTGGCCATCGCAGACATTATTTTTTCTCGCACGTGATCGTTCTTGTCTGTATACGCATTGAGCCCTGAGAATCCGAATGCAACGGCGACGCTATCAAGCCTGGTATTGGCTTTAGCATGGTTCATGGCTGATGAGATCATGCAGAATCCAGATTGTGAAGCAACGAAGCATCGGATCCTCCTCTTGTCAATATGGCCGCCAAACAAAGCGATGTGCATCGTGAGAGATCCGATGCAATGTGCGTAGACCTGGAGGTCGGGTGACTCGGTTTCCTTCAGAATAAAATCTACAACAGGTGGGAGGTCTTTCTCTGCAGAGTCGTGCATTTGAGTAGGCTTCCGATGTGAAGGAAGGGCTACTGAGAACCGAAGCTCTAGAACCCACATATCGTACCCATGCTCGCAGAAGAATTCTACGACACTCTTGTCTATGGTATCTAATGAGAAAATCCTGCTCGTGACACAGAGTCCATGAAGGAACAGGATTGGTCCCTTGTTACCGCAATTGTAGCGAGTCATCACCAGAGGCACACCGTCTTTGGCCGTGATATGGTACACCTCGGGCTTGATGCCTTTCAGATTTAGAGGGCGCCTCTCACGCGCCGAAGATTTGGGACAAAACTGTGTGGGAGAGAACATATCGCAAGTATCGATGAGAACACCACCAAGAAAGAATCCAAGTTTGGCCTTCCACTCCACCTCCAGTTTCTCGTCACCCCCCGGTCCTGTGATCTCAATGTCTGCAAGCTCTTTGGCAACATCCGCCAGTTTCGTGGAGATATGGCCAGTGGTTAAGGTCTCAGCTTTAAAATTTGGCCCTTTCTTGATGACAATACCCATTGAAGAGACGTCGGTTGCACCATTCCCGACAAACGTGTCCTCGTGGGCCACTCTAATACCTTTGAAGAAGTAGTCCTTCTCTCCGAAAGGCAACAGCGTCTCGTAGACCATGCTTTTGAACTCCAAATTGGTTTCGCAGGAGCGTTGAACGTAGAACTTGCCACCAGAAAATGGCACCGGGTCCTTGGATAACACTGCACAGTTCAGCTCACCGCTGATCGTGGCCTCATGACGAGGAGATTTCTCTATCATATGGATGACGTCATCTGTCTCAATGGTGACTGTGAAGTCGCATGGATGCTTGGAACCACCTTTGTTCACGAACCCAGTCATGTGACTTGTGTAGCGCCCTCTGAGTTTAGTTCCCTCATTGCCTTTTCCTGTTCAACAGACAGAAAAAAATACAAGATTACAATAAAATATTAGGATTAGGCACAGAGAGCTAGAGTATCAATCAAATCCTTTATAGTAGCGTGTAAATTTATATCTTAATAATTTGACAAATCATATTTCTCTTTTTTACAGAAAGAAATAATTGGTACATGTTAGAATTCCTTCGATTTTTGCGCATATTCATCATTTCATTTTGAAATTAGATACACTGTAGCTGCGCTTTGGAGTGCACATAATTATGAGAGGGAGAAAAGAAACGGAAATGGTGACCAAAATATTTGAATGTGTTATGATTTCCTTCACATTTTCAAAACATATACAATTACTTCATGTCCTCCCCTCCTCTTTCTCTCTCTATCTCTCTCTCTCCCTCCCTCTCTCTCTCTCCCTCTCTTTCTTCTCTCTCTCACTCTATCTCTGCCTAAATCTGATAATCTGTTGAATATCAACAAAGTTCAACGTATCATGAAGCAGAAATTGTTCCGTCTCTTACAATAACTTCAGTGATAAAGCCTCGGGGACGCTGTTATTTCCTATGTTCAAAAATACATTTGCGATTACTGTTGGGTGACACAATGGCACAAAGCATGGCCTTCATTTACTGAATACGTGCATGATTTTAATTCTCTGCCTAAAAATCCTAGCGGGATTTCATGGGTATTACCATGGTATTACTAACGTATCCAGAACATGGCAAACGAATTGGAAGGGGAGGAGAGGAAAGGAGGAAGAAAGAGGATGGGGTGCGAGGAGAGGAAAGGCGGGAGTGAGAGCAAAATACCTTAAAGGGCAATCAAACCCTTGTAATAAGTTGATTTGTATGAAAGCAGAAAAAATAACAGAAACAGAATGGCAAAAGTTTGAAATGAACCGGACTAATAGTAAGGAAGTTATGAATGTTTGAAATATGAGATCACTTCGTCTATGCGAATCTCAAATTGGTAGTTCGGTCAGTGGATTGTGACGTAGGACGTGGATAACTCTCCCATCTTCCGTGTACAAAAATGTCATTAATTTCTGTTTTTCTCGTAAGTTCCTTCTCCCTTGGGGCACTACTCAAAACACATTATAGATAGCATATTGTTATGGGTCCTCTAAAAAGAATTGACCCTCCTGAGCAATGAACTTTTGAAAAATTCAAATTTTAGTCATTTTATAGGTTGGAACAAATGGGAGAGTAGTCCGGCACTACATCACATTGACATTACCGCTTCAGCCAATTTGAAGTGCCCATACGTACAGTTTTTACACCTTTTTAAAATTCTGAACTTTCTTATATTTAGTCAGATTCAATTGAAACTTTCCGATCAGCTTGCTTCTCTGATTTTTTTGCTTTCTTTTAGAATAGTTGTTTGGGTTGGATTTCCCTTTTAACTCTAAAAGCGCAAAAGTTTAAATATCGTTGCGAATTCCCTGGCAAACTGGAGCGAGCGTTTACTGGATGTCGACTCCACCCTTTTATCGATACGCCTGTGAGTCTAGATTAACATTTTCACACCAGTTTCACAACCGTTTAGAAAGTGAAAGAAGGAAAAAGGAAACAAGAGAAAGAGAAAGACAAACGGAAAGAAGGTAACAACAGGCAACATTATAATTCTCTCGATCCTTTCCCTCCACCTCTCTCTCTCTCTCTCTCTCTCACTCTCTCTCTTTCTCCCTATTTCTCTCTCTCTCTCTCCTGTATGTATGGCACGCAAACCATTGAGTAAATGGTTCAAAAGTTCGACTTTAGACAGACGTAACGTATGAGATCAAGTGTGAAATTATTGATCCCGGTTGTGGAAGAAGGCAAACATACTCTATAGTACCATTCGAAACTTGAGCTAGGCTTTTGCTGTTTTTGTAAGGGAATGCAAAATTAACTGAAAAAGTTTAAGAAAGGCATATTCTCAGAGGCGTTTTCGTGTTAAATCATGTATTGTGTGAGTAAATGTGTGGGGGAGGGGGGAGGGGTAGTAATTTATAACAAATGGCGTAAAGGGTGGTGAGGTATGACGTCACCAAAAATGTATTTTTGGAATTTCTCAATTTTTTCTTCATTTTCCAAAAGATCACCAAAAATAATGTCCAAATGTAAAAAACCAATTGAATAGGTTAAGTATTGGCTGAGATATGACCATCTGAATAAAAAGATTGCCTATGGGAACTCAGTGTTATATTGCTCTGGTTCATAACATTAGGAGCCAGAGCAATATAACACTGGGTTCCTATAGGAAATCTATTTATTCAGATGGTCATATATCGGGCAATACTTTAAATATTCCATTGGTTTTCGACATCTGGACATTATTTTTGATGCTCTTTCGGAAAATGAAGAAAAAATTGAGAAATTCCAAAAATAGATTTTTATGACGTCACAGCTTCTGTACTCTATAGGTCTATTCGCTAGAGGTGCGTGGGTGTATTGGGAAATAATTGTACCTCTGTAAAGAAAGGGATTGGGCCGTGTGGTATGCTTATTAGAAATATTCCGAGATATCTAAATATTTACTTGCAATTGCAAGTCCCACTTCCACTGAAGAATAGGTTTCTTGATAGTTTATGGGCCTACAAACAGGATTAGAGGCATATCCTAACTCTACCCCTTTGCCGCATACACCACCAAACCAATTAAAATATCCCACCAATTCCTACGACCTTGTACTTGATTATGTCTTTTTTTGAAATCCACTCTTTTCTTCGTCATAATTTACTCCCTCAAGTATTATAATTCTACTCCCTTCTCTAAAAATGTGCACTTTTTTTCCTTATCAAGTTGATTTTGTCTATATCCTATATGCCTTGAAATGACGAATTTGCAAAATTATATTACTTTTGCCGTAACCATGTATGGTAATGCAAGCACCCGGTTACCTAACTAGGACCCTGGCACTGTCATTACAACATATCATTATAACCCTAATGTTGAATACCGCGAATATCGACATGAAAATACGAGTACGATGGATAAAGGTTTTCGTAAATGTCGATAAATTTTCACTGAGAATTCGCCTAATTTTGGCCTATGATTCATAAAATCTTCCAATGCATTGTTTATTGGTGTCTAAAAGGTGTCATAACAAAATGGTAATACAGTCAAACCTGCTTTAGTGACCACTTGTCTACAAAGACCACATTTGTTGTTTCCCTTGAAAAGTTTTCTCATTGAAACTTGTACTAAAGGAACCTGTTTAAAAAGACGACCTGTCTACAAAGACTACTTTTTGTGTTCCCCTTGGGCGGTCACTATAGACAGGTTTGACTGTAGAACCATAGGCCCATTATGAATACCGCGAATAGAGACATGAAATATAACTACGGTGGATACAAAGTTTTCGTTTATGTCGATAGATTTTCACTAAAGCACTTGCTTTGACCTTTGGTTCATACAATCTTCGGATACGCTGTTGAGTGGTGTATAAAAGCTGCAATATTTCGAATCAAACCAACGGTTGAATGATATAGGTTCCGAGCAGCGATAACACTTAGATGTGAAATCTTTTATTCTCGTCTGTGTGTCTAATGTACACTCTAATCGTTGATACAATGGGGAATACAATGCACCGTTACTAAACAACATGTAGGCTTATTTGGGCATAGATCATGCTCTTGATCAGGCGAGGCGGAAATAAATACCCCCTTTTTTCCTTCAAAAGTACAGCCGATATCTATATAAGGAAATCATTGGAGCTTCTGAATAGGAACAAATAACATACACAGTTAGTTGCCCACAAAGTTGCGATAAAGTTTCTACTCATGAAATGATTGTTACAATGTGATTTATTATTGATAGATACAAATTATATCTTCTCAAAGCTTTATCGATCAATCAAAACATTCATAGAGATTTATATATCAATAATGTTTTGAGAAGATATAAACGCTATCTTTCAAGAATAAATCACATTATCACGTCACAATCATTTCATAAAAAGAGTACTGGCAGGAAAATTTACTTCAACTTTATGGGCAACCGTGTATTTCATATAATCTGTGATTTTGTGATTTTCAACTTTGGTAAACTCTCCTTAGACTAGACTGTATGTTTCAAATATCAAATACAATTTTTTTTTTTTAAATCACCTTTTTTGTTCATATTGATGAAGTTGAATTCATTTCCTATGGTAATGCATATTGGCATTTTTTTTTAAATATCAATTTACCTTGCTATTACATAGACGGGCAATTAAAACTACCTCTTTGGTATAAAAAAAAGGATAGATGCACAGATCTACTGAACAATAAAAACTTGCCCATGTCCTTGTCTGTTTCCCGAAATCTTCCCTTCTACAAATAAACGTATGTTTAAGCAGAACTTAACCTTAGTAATACGAGGAACTTTAATGACATAAATTACAACCCAGTAAGTTGGCAGTAACGTATGCTTCGTAGAAATCAAACAAACAAAAAGGGTTAAAATTACATGATGAGGGATCAAAGTACAAATGTATTTCTTTGTTTGATATCAGATTATATCTTTCATTATTTGATAATATTTAACCATATTCAATAGTTTCGAGATTATCTTGCTTTTAAATCATCTAACATAAAACAACTAGTTCACTAATTAATACTACATGCAGTGACATGTATCATGTTTCAAATTCAGCAACACCCAGTACCACCAGGAAGTGTCATAATCAAGGATGTTTAGAAACTGATCTATTTAAGCAGAAAGCGTGATGTGAAATCTGAACTAACGTAACTTTCTGTTTTGGAAAGTTTTGTACATATATCATTGATGGAAGATTTTCTGTTCCTGTTTTACTATTATTGTCATTTAATTAATTTCCTAATCAAATTACATTTTGAAATGAATAATTTAAGATGCACTTCTTCATATACATAATAGGAAACGTAATCTGTTCGGATCAAAGTATTAGACAGCACTAAAGGCAGTCCTTATTAGGATTCTTCTAGCTAGAAAACCTTATATGGTCAGACAGTGTATCGTGCTTAATAATGACAAAGGCATTTGGAAGAAGTCAGCACCAGGAAATTGAGTCGAAATCTACGCTTATTGTTAACATGGTAAGAGCGGCAGAAAGAAAGACAACAATAACCTAACGCAAAGGACAGGGTGCCAATTAACGACGATTTGGTTGGTCATAAAATGTGATTAACGGAGCGAGGGTCTCTATTTGAGGCGTAGATAAAGGGCGCACAGGAGACAAGTTCCCCCGCCTAAAATGGTGAAACAACCAGATGACTAGAAAAATGAGAGAAAACAGAGGGAAAAAGACAAAGGTGGAGAAAAAAAGACCCCTTATACAACCTCCCGTTAATCAATGACCTTGTTTAATGTGTATTTACCCACCTAGTCACAAACCGAGAAAATATTTAACCGATTCCATACCAACCACTTCTGGATAACTCGGGGTAATGTACATATTTTTTGTTCGGTCTTGAGTTGGTCTAATCGGAGTGACTGCGGGGAGAGAAGGGGGAGAGGAGGGGGAGAGGAGGGGGATGGTTGGGGTAAGACCGATTTCCCTCCATGATCTCTGTTCCCCCACTCAATGCCTGGACCTAAGCTATACGCCACTGAAGATTATTATCAATGATATCAATCGTGATGTTGGGATAGCCTATATAGTTAGCATACGGAAATCCAGTTGAATACGGATCTATTTCTGCCTTTTACAATATTTCCACAATGGTAACTGTAAACTTACAACAAGATTCTAAGAATCGGGATATTACGGATACAATTATCATATATTCGTCATGACACTCCCCCGAATAAAAATAGAAATGTCCATTGATATGATATCCGTAATGATTGTCGGCCAATACGGTCGATTGAGTATATCAAATTTACGTACTATTATAAGAATCGCTTCTTAAATTATTTAACTATGGGTAACCCGATGAGGGATATGGTCTGTAGCCTGAAAAGGTATATGCACTATTATTTGACAGCTTAACCACCACAACGTGATTAATGATTCGCACAGACCTAACCTGACTGCATATGGGTCAAGAACAGCTGAAAATTGTATGAAACAATGCAATTGTAACTCAATACACTCCACTGCATAATATATAGGATCCATGGTTTGCATAGACACACATGCCAAACAATATATTTCACTTCTATTTCACGGATTAATAACAAAACCGTCTGAATAGACGGGTTTATTAACACATTCACATTTCTTTCCTGGGGCCTAGTAGTGATGAGGTATTCCGTTAACCCGTTATTAATGAATGAACTACAATAATTGGAATTTGGTGTACATACATTATTTGCTGCTACGTCGGGCAAGCATCAGACAAGCTTACGGGTTGTGCATAAAATTTGAATATGTTAGTAAGTTGGACTGTGACAATATTTTTGCTGCAACGCCTTCATTTGATTAGAAAACAAACATGGGTCTATTGTCCTTTGAACTTTGCCCGATACTTATTGATTATTAAGAATATCTGGGTCATTCATACTTTCACAATGAACATTCAAGAGTTATTGCCCTTTATTATACATGTTATAGAGTACAAACTTGGTGCAAGGACTTTCTATCTCTTAACAACCTATAGGTATAGAGTGTGTTTATCATCAACAAAAATCAAGCAAACATATAATGTTCCACTTTAAAGGTCTATAAACATGAAGCACTAGGCATTTAACATGTTTGTTCGGCACGGGGGTTAATTGCTCATAAAATTGATAATTGCTGTGATGTGCCCGTAAATAGTGTTACGTGGTATGGTAGTAACATAAACAGTAGCGTATCCAGCATACATTCTGGAGACCATGTACTGCCCTCGTTTGAAGTCATGAATAACAAATAAAATGAAATAAAATGAAAGTGAAAATTTAGCCGACCTATAAATTCTGTTATTCCAAGTATTTCAACTACTGTTTATTATTGCTTATATACCCCAACTGTGAAATAAAGCAAAATAGATAAAAAAAGTTTTTTTTAAAGAAGCAAATGGTCCTTCCTCTTTCTTTTTCAAATTAGCAAAATAATGTTCACATAATGAAAATCAAAGTCATTCTAGAAACCATCGAAAGATAAGAACTAGATAACGAAAATAATATTACAGGTGGTGGATAAAGCTCTGCAGCTCTTCTCTATTGTACAATGTGATAGTATATTAGGTCAAGATTATTCAGATAATAGTGAAAGAAGACCAGAAAATTGGCCAAACCACAACAAGGGTTATTATTGACCAGTCTGCCTGTCATATTGTGCTTTGTGTTTTTTACTTCTATCCCGTATTGATTATTGTGATGGGCTTTTGTCTACCGTTCCCTCGATTGAATCGTGTGCAACGGCTACAAAATTGGGCAGCCCGATTGATATTGCAGGTTTCTAGGGACCATCCATCTCAGCCACTCATGAGCTCATTACACTGGCTTCCTTTGAAAAAAAGAATAATGTTTAAGTTACTCTTGTTTGTCTACAAAGTACTCAAGAATCAAGTTCCACAATATTCAGTCTATATAATAGTCTAATAAACATTTGTAATGTTGAATGGGTATCGTGGTCTGTTATGGGGGTGTTATGTTCCAGTGGATAAGATAGCGAACTGATGATCACTAGGTTCGGGGTCCAAGTCCGTGCCTCTTCAACAACGCCCTTTGACAAAACATTAATCAATATTTACCACTCTCGACACAGGTGTAGTACGAATTATTTATCAAAGTGCTCTGTCAAAAAAAAATCTGTTGCCTAAGCCACGTCAGCCGGCTAAACATATTTAAAACTCTTTTATAACGCACCTCTGTGCGTTATAAACGTCTTTACGTTAAGTTATATTTTGCTAAACAAGAAGGGAATAACATTGTCTAAACCTCAAGCTTAAACGTTCTGTTCATTTCCATACCTCATATGAACAAATTCATGCCAAATAGACCTACGTTGGACTTTAACTTGCGATTACTAAATCGAAAAACAAATCCACAACAAATCGTAATGTGATAATGTACTATAACAAGAATGGAAGATTATTGTTTCATTTCATTTCATTTCATTTCATTTACTTTTCACACTCTTTTAAAAAATATCAAAAGTATATATATACATGTTTGTTCATTATCAACATAAGATAAAAGGAAGTGGGGAATCATGAAAGCCAAACTTGGCTTGTTAAGAATGATCCCCAATCTAAGTTTCATGCATAAAAAGTCCCATACATATGACTTGAATCTCTTAGACACAAATGCTTGAATGCACGCAGAGTTGACCCGCATGTTGAACTTGAACTTGCGGTTAATACTTTTAAATCGACAAAACAGTTCCGAATCAAACTATGCGCTATACAAGAATGTAATATTATTGTACGTCTACCGGTGAAATGCTTCCTCCTATGTAATGTTGTAGTTAGACAATTATCAACAAATTAACATCCGGTATGGCCTCAAATTCATTTCCATTGATCCTCGTACTCGAGGAAACAGACAATAATGCCAGGTATAAGCCTGGCCTGCATGTTAAACTTGAACTTGCGGTTTACACAAATCAAGAAAGGGATCAAAAATATTTCTTACCATCTGGCTCGTCTCTGCTCCCATGATTTCCCATTATACTAAAAGTCAATCCGACAACTATTTTCTTGATGACGAAACTAAGGAGTGATAGCTTGGTGCTGAAAAAAATAACGTGTATCCAGAAACGGTGTCATGTGGATGTTAGCTCTAAGCGATAATGATATTGATTGAGCAGATTCCGAGTCTATATAGCTGCCCGTTGCATTGGCTCGGAAATGTTCGGCGGATCCGGAAGACTGCACTGTACATACTGCGTTAGTTGTTACGAGACTGATTTTGTTTGCTCAGTTACAAGGGTTCGATGGCGGTGTGCTGTCTGATTCTGCTTGGTCTCACACTAAACATACGTCATGCATGTATTTAGTCGGCCCGGAAGAGGAACCCGGACACAATTCAGAAATGAAGAACGGTTTACCTTCACTGAGGGTGAGCAGTGGACCAACCATTTTCTTTTATAACTGTAACAGCAACAGGTCTTTTCTCTCGCTCTTCCTCTCACTCTCTCTCCTCTCTGAAAAGGGTCATCGGGGAAATAATATGCGATGTATTGTTCATGAACAAAAGATATAGTTGACGTACATAGCGCCAGCTGGATCTTTATTTCACCCGGATTTTTTAAAATAATCATTTTTAAATACAACTCGAGGGAGCGCGTCTATGTTTAGAGAGAAAGAGCGAAGAGGGGGAGGGTACACAGGAACAGACATATATAGCCCGACATGTTAATTTTGAGGGGGAGGTCATTGTTCTTTAGGACTATCGTGATGAGTAGGCCTACAGTATCCTGGGCAGAGTCTCACGAAACCGTCAGAAGTACAAGTTCACCGACATCCCATTTAAATGCGTGTATTAAGTTTCACACGCGTTTCAATGGGATGTCGGTGAACTTGGACTTATGACGGTTTAATGAAACGCTGCCCGGATGGATAAGGTTTCCGGAAGATCAATCCACCCTAAGCCTGATATCCGAATTATATTTAGTCCACTGTCGTAAAGCTTTCACTAAATAAAAAGATGTGAAGTCATGACAGATGTGTTGAAAATAGCACCCCGGAATATAGAACCGACCCCAAAATAAAAATTTGGGAAAACACTTTTTTGATTCTCCAAAAAGAAATGACTAATTCAAATCATTGTTATAGAGGTGAGTAAATAAAATACAACTGGCATTGGAGTGGAGAGCCGAAGGACCAACGCACAATGAATAAATAAAAGAAAATTAATAACTATTAGGTCGATGTTCTTTCCTTATTAGGTTACGAATGCATGTTCCAAAACTAGTATTAAAAAAGAAAGTTCATCTTCGCGTTTGCCGGAACATGTATAACAATTAAGTGAGCAGTTGAAGAAGAAAACCCTGAAGAAGATTCGGATAATTTTACCAGTTAACACTGTCTCACAGTTGTTTATGTAATAGATAGAAATGGTTTATTAAAAATATCACCGCGGCCATTGGCCGAATTGCGATCCATTCCATAAAGATACTATACAACTGCTATTCAAATTCAAATAACACAAAATATGACATAAATGGTGTGGATCTATATAAAAACAAGAATAAACTTAAGAAATATACAAACCAAGGCCTAGCTATCATTGTCTGGACTGCAGGGCGTGATGTTACTTCATTGTAAATTGTATGCATACGTGTGTGACAAATAAACCACTTCTGGCCATATAAATGAAACCAAAATCTGATATCCTTTGTTATTTACGTCAGGGCAACACTTTTGTTTATATTAATGAGTAGAATATAATTAAATAATCAAGGGCTTGGAGTTTACTACCCGACCACCACCCCACCACATTCTACGTTGTTGTTGTTTTTTCTCCTATATTTTGTATAAAGAATTAGAGCAGAAATAAATTCTTATGCTGTACTTAAAAATTATATTCAAATTTTAATCCCATTTTGTCACTTTTCTCTAGCGCAGGCCTATCTAGCACCACGACAGATTTCTGCAGCAAAACCATGGTTTCTGTGAATGGCAGCCATGCAAGATCTCACTTCCCAAGCATGCCAAGTACAATTGTTCTTTTCTATAGAATTCTAGCCATTGATAATTTCTTTGGAAAGCGTGAGCAATAGTCTAAATTTAGATATCTGTTCATTAAACTCAACCAACCAAGGCAGAGTCGATTCTCGGACTGTAACTGCGAGTACACATGCCGCGATAGGAAACATTCGGCTGCGTCCGGTGTTAATCTGTACTGCAGGGATGTTAGAAGAAAGTGGTTGGGACTTTGTTTTTTTGTGATTTCTAGTAATGGCATTTGATACAATTAAAGGAGGAGTGAATGAAACTAATCCGTCTTGAATAAATATTCAATGCATATTAGGTTAACTGTGTAAAGAATTAGGAGTGTGACTCTTTGGTATTAAAGCGTGACTTACAAAGCACTTCAAACAGTCTGAGAAACGTAATGCCATGAACAGTACATGAATATAATGATGACGTCATGGTGGTGAAAGTGGTGATAGTGGTGATATTAGGTACTTTTAGATTTGCACGTCGACGTAGTGGACTGCAGCGTGTGCCAATAGGGACTTTTAGATTTGCACGTCGACGTAGTGGACTGCAACGTGTGCCATTCTTTCCAGGCACTGGCCCGTGCCCGGCAGTGCCTTAAAAGGACGTCACATTACCTTAAAAGGATGTCACCGTGGCAGTCCACGTTCTCGTCGTGTAAAATCTAAAAGTCCCTATTCTTTCAAGGCACTGGCCCGTGCCCGGCAGTGCCTTAAAAGGACGTCACATTACCTTAAAAGGATGTCACCGTGGCAGTCCACGTTCTCGTCGTGTAAAATCTAAAAGTCCCTATTAGGGACTTTTAGATTTTACACGACGAGAATACACTACTCGCAAAGAGTAGGGTGTAAAACCGTTGTTTAATATGCCTGTGTACACAATTAGTAATCAACATACAGATCTTCGTGATAGGGCTGCATGCAAATATGGCCTTTTGAAGATTTAAAGTAGAAGTTCAAAGAGCAAGAAAAAGAAGGGAAAAGGAGGAGAAGAAGACGTCTAGACCACCTTTTGCGCCCTCCACTGAATTAGTATTCTTGTAAAATGTGCATTTCATTTTCTAAGAAACACCGCCACCCCGCCATTGTACCGGTGCCCCCCTCAATGGGTGAATTCACACTACGCCACTGAGTTCAACCACAATACATTGCCATTTCTTCCAAGTGTAGGCCGAAAAACATGAACACAAATCATTTTCCTGATTATGCAGAAAGTCAATGAAGTAGTGAGCTGTTTGGATTTGGACTTCAGCCTGAAGTATAGAACGTATGACACATCCTATTCGAATAACCGCTACTCAAAGGACAAACTATTTGTGTCCTTCTGCAAAAGGTTAAGATTACCCCAAAAAGGTTGTAGATCTCCAATCATGTTTTATAGGAAGTATTTCGAGTACATGACTTGGAAGTTTGTATATATTTGTTCACTGTTAGCGGAAATGTGGTTAGCAAAACTTCAGTAAATGATGCTAATGTTGGAATCAGTCAACATTACAGTCAAGATTTAAAATGTCAAAACATGTCATTATTCAAGAAAGGAAACAACGACCCACGTGTTATCCCGTATCAAGTATAAACATGAGTGATAAAAATGTTTTTAAAAACTCTCGTCATTCAATAAAGAAAATAATAACCCACGTTCCTTTTATTTTAAAACTTGTATCACTTAAAACATGAACCGTCAAAATCATATAGTGTTTGACTATTTCTTACTGATGCCACACTTTTGTGTCTTTAGCCATATGCTAAAAAATATACAAAATCTGAAAAACAAGATTTTTAGGAGTTCATTTGTACAGTAAAGATGAATATTACACTGATTATTGTTTGATTTGTTTTGCACAGGATTCGAGTGTCACGTTTATTTTTTGTCATTTATTTAAAATGCCAATTATTATCATATTGCTTTTTCGTTTTCCTTTCTTCGATAACTTTAAGATTTAAAAAATATATGACGAGAAATGGGATTTATTATCATCACTGTATTATTTTCCCGAAGAGGCACGCGGCATGTGGTATTATTTGCTTTTCCTGTTTATGGTAAATTTGATATTTGAACTCAATTATCTTTGTTAAACTATGATTTTGAATTTTGTTTATCCTTTGTCAAAAGGACATTAAGAACGATCTAATCAATGAATTTCAAATTGCGTTTTAATTTTAATTCACTTAAACTCAGATTGACTACACCAGTAGACACAAAGTGTACTTTCAGTAATAAATTGGATATTTGATAAGAATAACTACCATTTATTGTCCATATTTTCAGGAATCTCTCTTCCTCTCCTAAACATGGCACGACAATGACAGGAGACAATATAAACATGCACTCTATAATGTGCGTGGTAACACCAAAGATCAGCGTATGAACATAAACAAAGACAGAAAAAGACAATTTTACACGAAGTTCCTGTAATACATTACATGATATTTCATTTTATCATATAGACATTATACAACTACGGCCAGACCGTCATCTCCGATTCATTTCATCAAAATCGGTTATGACGAAATTAGCACATTGATTATTTTCAGTTAAATTCTTAGTCGTTATCCAATATTAATGCTGCTAACAGACATGATCGCTTTATACACGTGATACATTTACCCGTGATTATGTATAGGCTGCATTTAAAGGTACTATGTCCCATTTGCAGGCCAAAAAAAAATGAAAAGGTTAAATTCCAACGGCATTTTAAAGACAATACTAACTAAGAACTTCCCTAAAAAAAAAGGGGGCTTGAAAATGTCTTTAAGTGGGAAAATAACGACTATTAGTTGTCGAATCGACTTAGGAGCTATAGAGCCAGTAAGTAATAGTCTGATTTTTCAGATCATTGTACCGAATGGTCGTACGTTTTATGCTGCGCAAAGATTTAATCAGTTTAATTTTGGCCATTACAAGTGGGTTATTGATGTAGACAAATGCTCATGTACCTGCAGTCTAGCAAGTAAACAAGTTTCCTTGCATAATTTGAATATTAGGACACGGCGAACGTTTAAATTTCACAGATAGGACATACATGACATATTCATAATTCCTGCAAAGTTCTACAGAATTTGATGTCGGCTGCAAAAGGGACATAGTATCTTTACAGGAGAGTCACGTGACCCAAAACCGGAATAGTTCACCGGTGAATTGAGTGCGATCATTTAAACAAACAAAAAAACGATGGAAATTCGGCTGGCGTTTACAAAAAGCACACTTTAGAGGTGGGCTTTCGTCGTGTTTATGGGTAGTTGCCTAGCAACTTTCGAAAAAAACTCCGGAATGTGATAAAACAGGCGGTTTTTGCTTGCAGTGTAAATGCTGCTTATTTTGCACGTGACATTCGTTCACATTCATTTCTTCGATTAGCTTTTCTTTAAACAAATTCATGAGAATCGATGTTATGAAAGGATCCTGACATATATGAGATACAGTGTAATAAATTACTGCGTAGAGGCGCATCATTCCTCAGTCACTTCCAAACCATGCATGCAATCAACACTGATGTAAATCAAATGAAGAAACAATACAACTTGTATATTTATCAGAATTTTATGTGTAATATAAAACATGTGTGTCAACGGTGAATGTGACTTAAGGCAGATACTGGAAAAACATGCATTTGTCATGCCCCACTATAAATTTCAATTTCAAAATGTGATAACCAATAATAATGAGGAAATATACGTACATTAATCCTTTAATATTCAATTTGATTTGATTTTATGTGATTTGATTCGATTCGATTATAATTGAATGAATTCATTGATTTCTGCATCATCTTTTGCAACCCAATTGTATATATGAAACAATTTTTGAATTACAACTACAGTATATACAATTTACTAATAGATAGAATGCAGGCCGAACGCAAATTAGATACAGGAGGGCCACGGCATATATGCGTGTATAACTTGACGTACCTGCAGCCCTCAACTGTAATCTATAGCATCTAACATTCATAAAGCAGATACTCACTAAAGGTCTACGGGTACAAGACTACCGGAAATTTGAAAAATGAAGAAAACACAGTATTTCTTTTTTATCGATCAACTATCTTTTTGAATAAATCTGACAAAACTGAGGATTGAACTGGACTCCGACTGAGTATAAGATAAGTCTTTTAAACTACATAGATTACCCACATTTCTTACAGATATTCGCGTTTAGAATATATGAATTCTATGTATTCGACTGGGAGGTTTCATTGATTTTTGCCAGTTTTATCATATATTATATTTGTGCAACTGCCTGGCAATTGGCAAGAAAGTCACAATCGCGAAGTCGTAACAAACGATGTTTATCGCAGGCTATATGTGTCGCACGTTGGTGGCGTTTGTAGAATATTACGATAACGTATTGAAATGGGCTATTACTACCAATAACACTTGGTCGAGAGTACAAGTTTGACACTTTTATCGTTGATAAGGCAATAGTGAAGTTTGCACATTGTAATGCTGGAAAGTTTTATGACATTCACATTTCTTCACATAGTATTCATAATGCTCATTTATTCAGTTTTATGTCTACAGGATAGTCTCATTTCAGATCCATTCGTGGACCTGCTATTTCCACAGAGCCTTGCATTCACATAAAAGTGCAAAACACATTTTCCATTTAAAAAAGAACATACATGTATATACAGATATTTACAAAATAAACAAAATAGATATAAATCCATTGAAAATCCGTTTCTTAAAATGTGTAAAAAGAGGGAACACAATGATTATAAAACACATCTGAGAGAAAAGGGTGATATGAATACTGGATGATAAGCACTTTCAATTGTGCTTGGCGGGGGAGTGGAGTAAATACCCCAGGAAACCTCAATCTGGCGAACATATCAAGGAGCATACAATTATTGTACCCAACATCGTGCCCTCTCTAAGGCAGCTATTTAATTCGGAAAAAAGACATCTGGCAAATGTGATCGGTTTTGTTTGAGTGTGTTCACCCCCTACCAATGAGTCCTGGATGCGCCACTGTTCATGCAAAGAGACCAATGGAAAATATCCGTAATTTTACTTGTTGTACCTTGTGACATTGAATAAAAATCTGAATTCAGCCTTTGTTCTTAAATAGTGCGATATGATATTTATACTAGTATTATTATTATTATTTAAAGGAGGATACTTTCGATGTTCATTACTCAGCTGAATTGGATAGAATTTCCTTCAGTATCCTCATGATTATGTAATGATCAATATATACATCAATATCGGTATAAAATTGTTATATACATCTTACGTTACTTCACAGATATGACCTAGATGCAATTAACATGAAATGCATATGTCTAGGCAAAAGTGCAAATCTACAAATTGATAATAATAATAATAATAATAATAATAATAATAATATTAATAATCAGAATCAGAATCAGAACAAAAAGGACGATAATAATAATCATCATCATCGTTATCATCATCATCATAATAACAATCAGAATAATAATAGCAATGATATTAATAATGGTATATTTGTTAAACATATATTTATGTCACGCAACCGTTAAAGGAAAATGAAACCCAACAAAATTCAGCTGATAGCCTTATTGCAAATTGTGAGCCAGTTAAAATCGTTTTGAAATTACTCCTATTCGATTACTGAATTGAATTGAATTTCCTTGCTATGTAATCAAATAGGAGTAATTTCAAGGTATTTTGAACTGGCTGACCGTTTTGAATAAGATTATCAGGTACTGTTTGTTAGGTTACCATCTCTTTTCAGCTGAATTTCACATTTCTACAGATGCAAACAAAATGCACACAAAAACAAATAACAAGAGGATAACAACATGAACAACATACTAATTAGGTAGAAAATTACAGTTATATAAACTACTACTAGGTAATAAAAGTAAAGCAATTTACAAGTTTACAAAATAATCTAGTACCGAATCCCTTATTTAACAAGGCAGTTTCTCATTGCGTAGGAGAATGCCGTATACCAAAAAAATAGTGACTGTTTAGTGACTGCATGATAGTCCAAAAAGGATGCGTATTCAGAATAACTTCAGTAATAAGAAATATGTGCAAAAAACTAAAGATACTCTCAGATATTTTAATGTAAATGTGAAACGACCGTTATTGACACCGTGACTTCAAAATTTTGGATTGCATATCTTATGTGATAATGACACCTGTATCCTATTTTCTTCACTCCAGGAATCCATTCGCTTTATTTGTCCTGTATGGAAGCAGGGAAGAAATTAAAGAAATATAACATTTGAAAGCGAATGGTAAAAATCTAAAACTAATTTAAACCATTATTAATCAGTCTTTTGATAATCTTATTCAAAATAAATTACATGAAAAAAATGTGCATAGATATACATTTTGTATATAACGTCCAACTCTTGTATTTATTAGATTAGAAATTCACTTTCATCCCTTTTATATCTTTTGACGTTACTAAACAATTAATATCAATAGCTAGCTATCAATAGCGTGGGTAATAATTTCCAAAGCTCTTTGGAAGCGCATAGGGACGTTGTATATAATGTGATATGCGCTATACAAGAACTGAATATTATCATTATTATTATTATTCTTGTATACACTATAACGCATTCTAGATATGTGGTCATAGTGTTAATAATTAGTTTTGAAATTTAGCAATTATGTCCCAGTGTTTATCATATTAAATATAGAACTAAGTGTAGAGAACATAATTTGAGACTACTGTAGATATGTTTTTCCCAATTGTAGTCTTAAAATTGTTTCAATAATGCAACAATCAGCCATGGCTACAAAGCATTGCTAAAAATAAACCAAAAATGAATTAGACGTGATTAAAACATCAATATTTCAAGTTCCATGTTTGCGCTTTTATATAAATTTTTTTCCATGATTTATGCACAAGTTCGTGTCGTATATCCACATTAGGGTTGGGGGCAGAGGGGACGTGGGCGTGCCAACTAACATCTGCTATTTACCCTAAACACACAGATATAGAGTATAAGCTGTTTGGACGTCCTCGCAAAGGGCTCTAATTTCTTTTCATTATTTTCACCTTTCGGGTCCGATTTTGCCAAAATATTTTGGTAGTATCTTGTTGTGCTTTGGTAGTTTTTTTAGGGAAAACACTTTCCTCAAAACGAGTGCTGAATTCTGTAGCTTTGCGGTACAGTCTACAGTAAACGGCATTCAAGATGGCAGCCAGCCTGCCTAGACCAGCAGCAACGTGGCACTATCTGCAACTTTTATCGAGCAAACATTATTTCAGACTAATAATGTAATGAAGAGAAGAGGGGGCCCAACAATATGGTCAAACAAGAAGGAGTTACACCTCAGCAAGATTCAGCTTCTCAAGGTGATACACTGGGCTGACTGGCGGTTCACTTGAAGTTGAGGTATGGTGTTGAAAAAGTTTGTAACCTCGATTTTTTGGAGGGCTGATGACCAGCCCATGCATTGTGAGAGTTGTGATGGTACCACTTGTATTGAATGTTTGGGTATGGATACCAAATGTATGAGGTACTTAAAAGCAGAGTAGATGTCCATTCGCATTGTATATAAGTACAGCATGGGACAGACAAGACATGTCTGCCATCAAAACAGACCAAGGGGACCAAAGGAGATCAAGGGGAAATGTATGGCTTATGGCTATGCTTAAAACAAAGGCTTGATGTCATGCAGATCGAGCAATTTAGATCAGAAAAACAAAACGTCAATGGATGAACTATCTACTGATGTGATGGCTACACAGAAAGTGGTTGAAGGAGTTGATGCAAACATACAGTCAAACTATCTGATAGAATTGAATTGATGCATAAGGAACCTATACGGACTTCGAAAAATGTAAAGAAAAAACATGTCCAATAGCTAAACAAGGGATTACCAGAATGCAGATATCTATCACAGACGATTAAAAGCACCAAGACAGAGGTACTTACCAAGATGCAACAGTAGACATGTCTAATGAAAAAATTTGTGACTAGATATTCAATTGTATCCAAATTTTTTCATAGACTAGGTAAGAAAAAGCTAGATGGTAATTAAGCCACGTCAAATCAAGGTTGTTCTACAGGATAAAGAGGAGAAGAAGCTTTTGTTGAGAACTATGTGGTCGTAAAGGTAATACCAAGTTTTGGTAAGCGGTCATGAATTTGGTTCAAATGAACATATTGGAAGCATATGCGATCCTACAATATTCAGTGATCCTTTTCACGGCTGAAATCGAGTTTAAAGTGATGAAATTGTAAATAATAAACTCTTTATGTTGTATAGCTTCCTCTCAAGATCAAGATATTAATTCAGTTTTAATACATTGTTTCCTAACTAAAATCGACCGATTGGCTATTCCCGTTTGGAAATTATATATCACAACTGCATATTCTCAGATTGTCAGGTCGCAGCTACCATTGGATGACCGTATAGGCGCTATTTGATATTTATCGGGAGCACCGGTATATTTTGATATTCAATCTTTCTCGAAAGCAGAAGTGTTTTAGAGGCTACATTTTCTAGTGCTTATAACACATCCACAGGGGCATCCAAATATTTAAAAATTTGAAAGAATCGCTATCCAGCCAATTTTCAAAATTTCCCAAAACTTTGTTTTACCTTTGTAAGTCAAGTTAATCATGAAGGGGTCTGTTTTGTTCCTTCGAGGGACATCCAGTGTCCGGGATTCTGCAGCAAGAAGAGGATTTGAAGTTGCGTGAGGAGCTACGTAGGAAAAGGCTGAATGACCCAAACTGGACCAGGAGGGGAGTTATTAAGTATAAGATGAAGAGATTTGCACCCCACCCTAGCACTGACAACGCTGTTGATTTTTGAAGCAGAAAATGGAAGTTTGTGGAATTGCAAGTACACCCCCCCCCCACCCTCATAAGATGCATACAATCACACTTTAATATTGCACATATGCTCATCATATATTTGAAATTGTAAATAATTTAATCCACTCGACGATGTACACATGAAGACAAATATGTTGAACCGTTGGTACCAAGATGCACTCGCTGCATGGTCTAAATTGTGACTACTTGAATATAATACGGAAAATGTGTGGTCTTACGAATCCGAGCTGCCATTAACTACCAATGACTATTTTAAAGGTGTTTATTCGCAGGAAGTGTCAAACCCTCTTACAAAGAAGAATATTGAGTAGTTAAAGGTGCAGGCCAAATGCTTACGTCCTTGTAGCAAGGAAATTTCAACTGAACCACTGCAGAGGAGGAGAGTAAAAACAGACCCTCATCAACACGTACAACTCCAGCACCCAAACACCTTTATTACCCAAACGAGGGATTAAAGATAAAGTTGAGTTCTGGTCATGCGATTGCATTGTGAAAACTAAAACCACTGCACATTCTTTACTGAAATGTAGGTTTCTGTTTACCCAATTTGGTTAAGGGTTTGAATCCTAGCCCGACACTAATGCCATTTGGCAAGACATTAATCCACATTTGCCACTCTCCATCCAGGTGTAAACGAGTACTGAACAATTCCTGGTTTAAAAATAACTCTACAACCCCTGGAAGAATATCATTGTTCTATTGATGGTGATGTGGCTTCCCTTAGGAAACAAAGTTATTATCATTGTTATTATGACTATTATTACTATCATCATCATCATGATCATCATTAATATCAATATTATCATCATTATTATTGTTATTATTAACATTATTATTATTATATTTTTTATTAATGAAATCCTATTCAGCAATTGGTCAACATAGCATCATGTGACCAAACATAACATTGCTATCATGTTACCGATAATAAACATGTGCTATACCGTGACGTCATTCATGGTATAGTGCACTATACCATGGCACTTATACCATGGATGACGTCATAGATATTTTCTTCAGCGAGCGTACAGGATTTCAAAAGCCTCCAGCGGGGCAACTCCAGCAGTGTCACGGCGCTCACTCTGTGCAAGTTACTCCGAGCCGCAGTAACAGCACTACACTACTGTAAAATACATCTATATGCTGATGACACTGTGTTATATTACTCACATAGCAATCCGTCTGTTGTACAGTCAGTTCGCAACGAGGAACTAACTCGATTAGATACATGGATATCTCGGAATAAACTAAAGATTAACCACAGCAAGACCGTGGGTATGTTAATTGCAACAAAAAATTTGTTGAAAAGGGAAGATAAATTAGTGTTTGAAAGTTCGGGGGAGAGATATAATCCAAATGCATTGATCCAGAATTGAAATGGAACATTCATATTGGAAACATGTGTAAGAAAATTGGGAAAATGGTTGGATTTCTTGGTCGGTTGAGACATTATGTAAATTAAACTAATTTTAAATTATATATCATAATCTGTTATTCTCCCGCATTTTGAGTACGCAGACAATGTTTGGTCGTCATCTTCTGATACATATCATGATCAGTTACAGAAACTCCAGAATAGAGCGGGGAGGATCATTTTGAAGATAAATCTCCAATCATATATATCCTATCAACAATTGCATGATATCCTAAATTGGGACACTTTGTCCCTACGGCGTACTAAACACATGCACATTATGATGCTTAAAATACTGTATGGCCTGTCTCCTAATTATATGAAAGAAAATGTTTCTTTTAGAGCTACGAGATATACACTTCGAAGTCAATATAATCTTGCCCTTCCTAAACCCAGGACATATTATTGTAAAAGAACCTTTGTCTATAAAGGTTCAGTATTGTATAACGTGTTACCATTGACGTTACGCAACTGTAATAAATTGTCTTCCTTTAAGAGACATTTAACAGAAAGCCTATAAGAACCTAGATCATGGTAGATCATTGTAGATGTTTTTGTTTTAGCTATAATGTGAACCTTACATTGAGTCCTCAGTGACCGCATAGAGCATGTCGAGATATCGCATTTATTTGTAGTTTACTTCACACAATTCTGTTTCTATAAATACTAGTTTCTTTTCTCTACTCTCTGTCATTGATATTTAATTTCTTACTATATTTTGCTTGGGAATTTATGTTTTTTTATTATCATTATCATTTTTATTACTATTGCAATCATTATTTCTGTTATTATTGCTTGACTGGAATGTTTACTTCCCTCATTAAAAAAATTGAAAATCACAGTGCTATCATAGGTTACCACTACTGTTGTGGTTATACTGAGTACAAGTATAGGAGTGTCAATAATATGAATCCGTGTATATAAAATGAAAAAAAACACAACATAACAAATAACATGAACATGACAGTTGTATGTCTATCATAATTAATATAAAATGAGTTTACGGGTTTACGGGTAACTATCTGATAAGAAAATGTGTGCACACAGGCTAGTATAATTGACTCATCATCATTTATATATTAATATTATCATCATAATTATCATAATAATAATAATTAATATTATAATTATTATTATCATGATTATTATTATTATCATCATCATCATTATTATTTTTGCTTGACTGGAATGTTTATTTTCCTCATTTTTGAACAGTAAATCACAGTGCTATTATAGGTTATCACTACTGTTGTTGTTATACTGAGTACAAGTATAGAAGTGTTAATACTGAATCCTCGTATATAAAAGAGGTGCACAATTGCCACATTTTTATATTTTGAAGGTAGGGGTAATTGGAACTGATGTACTTACCTTATCTCGTCGCTGTTTCCGGGGATCTTTTATTGTTTGTTTTTCCTTCGGATATTTGTTATAAGGTTGTGATTCCTGAATGAATGAAATGAACAGCTCAATTCAGTGATTTTTTTTGGAATGTACAATGCTTCACCTTACAATAACTTATATGTAAGAGTGTAAAGCGTTTGTGCATATACACACCCGCATACAGTCGTATTGGGGGCAATTCATGAAGTAATTATGTCTTTATCTACCCACTCTTTGTTCCCTGCGTCGGTTCTTTGTCCAGCAGCTTGGGTTTCCTCACGAAAATATTCGGTGGGTTAATTATATTGGGTCTCATATGAATATTTTCAATTTTGGGTAGGCGTGACAGATAATATAGGCGACCCCTTACTTAGGAAATTGTTACCGATGTATTGAATAATGAGCAAAAACAACCACAAAACATAACTAAGAAACTATTGTAATTATAATGGAATACACATTTTTAAAATATTCTAGAATAAGAGTGATGATAATATACAAATAATACACATGCGTGAGGGCGTGACCGGTCGTGATAACCTTACAAGTTAGGAACAAATAAACTACTGGACACATTTCGGCTATGAGCCAATTATTTGATTTGGATCTATGGAACCCTTTTATAATGATCAATAAACTACCTATTTCTTCAATTATACATAGTGTTAACAAAAATGATGTTCCCACGGCCATGGATAAACACAGTGGTCATAAGCTCATTGAGATTTTATAGTGTTATAACAATCACAGGAAATTTTACGGAAAAGGGAAGATACCATCATATCTTAAATTAATAAATGGCAATGAGAAGAAAGTTTTAGCAAAAACTTACGACGTCGGTACTTGAGATAGGCTTATCGTTATTAGATAGGGCGGATTCAATAACGTCCTTCTGTAAGGAATGAAGTGGAAATTATTTGAGGCCATATTTTAAATAAGAAAACTATACAGCAAATAGTTCAAACAATTTCATTTAGGACTGCGACTTCCCATACCAAGAAAAAAAACATTCAAGATGAAAATGGAAATATGAGGTTGAGTAAGAGATGGAATGAGGGTGGAACGTGAATGGAAGAAAGAAAAAAAAACATAGCAAGTAACATATGTCAATTGTATGTCTATCATAATTAATATAAAATGAGTTTACGGGTGAACTTTTCATGTAACTATCTGATAACAAATGTGTGCACACAGGTTAGTAAAATTGCCTCATCATCGTTAATATTAATATTATCATCATTATAATAATTATTTTTAGTAGTATTATAATCATCATTTTTATTATTATTATCATCATTATCACTATCATCACTGATCATTATTATTGTTATTTTTGCTTGACTGGAATGTTTGGTTTCCTCATTTATGAAGAGTAAATGATATTGCTATTATAGGTTATCACTACTATTGTGATTATACTGAGTACAAGGATAGAAGTGTTAATATTGAATCCTCGTATTTAAAACAGACGCACAATCTTTATTATTTTGAAGGCAGGGTTAATAATTGGAACAGATGTACTTACACAAGCTTTCAGTTCGTTCCGGGTTAAATCCTTCACTATTTCTTTCCAAGAATCCACAATTTGTTGTTTCTGAATGAATGAAATTGGCAGCTCGTTTTGGTGATTATTTTCTTGAATGGACAATATTTCACTTCACAATAATTCATATGTAAGAGTGTAAATCGTTTTTTATATCCCCACCCGCATACAGTCGCATCGGGGGCAATTCGTGAAGTAATTCTGTTTTTATCTACCCACTCTTTGTTCCCTGTGTCGGTTCTTGGTACAGCAACTTGGGTTTCCTCAAGAAAATATAATCGGTGGGTAAATTATATTGGGTCTCATGTGAATATTTTCAATTTTGGGTATTCATGGCAGATAATATAGGCAACGCATCTAACATTGGATGGCCGTATAACACATCCATAGGGGCATCCAATGTTTTAAAGAATTTCCCAAAACTTTGTATTACATTTGTAAGTAAAGATAATCGTTAAGGGGTCTGCTTTGACCCTTCAAGGATTTTCCAATGTCCGGGCATGACGATTCTGCAGCGAGAAGAGGATTTGAAGCTTCGTGAGGAGCTACGTAGGAAAAGGCTGAATGACCCAAACTGGACAATAAGGAGAAAGAAGTTTTTCCTAAAGACTCGGTGACCACCAGGAGGGGAGTTATTTCGTATACTAGATGAAGAGATTTGCACCGCACCCTTGGGTTTCGTCAATAAAATATTCGATGGGTTAATTATAATGGGACTCATGTGAATATTTTCAATTTTTGGGTATTTATGGCAGATAATATAGGCGACGCATCTAACATTGGATGGCCGTATAAGACATCCAGAGGGGCATCCAAATATATCAACATTTTAAAGAATCACTATCCAGCCAATTTTAGCAATTTCCCAAAACTTTGTATTGCATTTGTAAGTCAAGTTAATCGTGAAGGGGTCTGTTTTGACCCTTCAAGGGTCTTCCAATGTCCGGGCATGACTATTCTGCAGCGAGAAGAGGAGTTGAAGCTGCGTTAGGAGCTACGTAGGAAAAGGCTGAATGACCCAAACTGGACAATAAGGAGAAAAGGTTTTTCCTAAAGACTCGGTTCCACCAGGAGGGGAGTTATTTAGTATAAGATGAAGAGATTTGGACCTCACCCTTGGGTTTCCTCAAGGAAATATTCGGTGGGTTAATTATGTTAGGTCTCATGTGAATATTTTCAATTTTCGGGTAATCACGGCAGATTATATAGGCTTACTTAGGAAATTGTGACCGATGTATTAAATAATGAGCAGAAACAACCACAAAACATGACAAAGAAAAATTATTGTAATTAAAATGGAATACGAACTTTATAAATTACAATTAATAGATATGCGTGAGAGCGTGACCGGTCGTGATAAACGTATGTGTTGGGAAATATAAATTACTGGTGACATGTCCGCTCCAATCAAATTATTTTCAATTCAATTCAATTCAATTCAATTCAAAAATGGTAAATGTAATTTTACACGAAAATCAATAGAAGCTGGATTATTTGTGTTTACATGTTGCCATGGTGTAGGCATCTGCCTGTCTCGAAAGACAATAGAAAATTGCGCTAGTTACATGTACATGTATACTATAGTTAATTTCTTGGTGTGCAGCTCCTGCTGTGACTAAACAGTCCAATCCTAGAGAGGCAGGTTCTTTTGCAGTTGCTGCAGACAAATGTCAGTTGTGGCTGTGCTGTTGAAGCCGAAGGTCTTTCCTTTCTTTGTTGTCTTTTCTCCTCCCACTGTTCTACTCTCCTCTGATCACTCCTCTGTAAACCTGTCTTCACAACGCGTCTCTATTTGGGGCGGTCTGAAGCATAGGCTTCCCAGTTTGTAGAGTTGATTTCACTGGTCTTCATATCCCTCTTGCACACATCCTTGAAGGTCTTCCAGCAGCCCTGGTCCCGGTCGCTAACTCTCCGTACATAATGCCTTTTGGAATGCGTCCATCTTCCATTCGACTGACATGACCAAGCCATCTCAGTCGTCGTTGTGTTAGAAGAGTGTAGATGGTCATCATCCCTCCTTTCTTGAGGACATCCTTGTTTGGAACGTGGTCCTGCCATTTGATGCCTAGGATTCGCCTCAAGCAACGGAGGTGGAAAACATTCAAACGGCGTTCCTGACGTGCATATAGGGTCCACGACTCACTGCCATACAGGAGAGTACTGAGCACACAGGCCTGGTAGATCTTCATTTTTGTGTTGATGGTTAGTAAAGTGTTCTTCCAGGCCCGCTTTGAGAGTCTAGCCATCATGGTTGCTGCCTTGCCAATGCGTAAGTTGAGCTCGGGATCGAGGGAGAGGCTGCTGGATATCATGGAGCCGAGGTAGGTGAAGTTTTCAACAACTTGGAGGGTGTAGTTTCCAATGGAGATATCGGGAACGCTGCCCACATCCTGGCCCATGATGTTTGTTTTCTTGAGACTGATGGTCAGGCCAAAGTCTTCACATGCTTTTGAAAAACAGTTAATCAGCCTTTGGAGAGCTTTCTCAGACTGGGATGCCAAAGCAGCATCATCTGCAAATAGCATCTCTCTAATCAGGATGCTCCTCACTTTCGTCTTTGCCCGAAGTCGTGCAAGATTGAACAGCTTTCCGTCGCTTCTTGTGTTTAGGTATACGCCGTCTTGAGATGATCTGAAAGCGTGTGAAAGCAGCACAGAGAAGAAGATTCCGAAGAGCGTGGGAGCAAGCACACATCCCTGCTTCACTCCGTTCTTGATTGGGAAGGGGGCAGATGTAGAGCCGCCATACTGGATGGTGCCCTGCATATCGTCATGGAAGGATACAATCAACCTTAGCAGTGTAGATGGACATCCTATCTTCTGTAGCATATTGAAGATGATTTTTCTGCTGACTAGGTCAAATGCCTTGGTAAGATCAATGAAGGCAATGTACAGTGGCTGTCTCTGCTCCCGGCTTTTCTCCTGCAGTTGTCGAATGGAGGATATCATATCGATTGTTGATCTTCCAGCCCGAAATCCACACTGTGATTCTGGGTACACACGGGGTGCAAGCATTTGCAGTCTACTCAGGATCAAACGGGCGAACGTCTTCCCAACTGTGCTTAGGAGGGAGATTCCACGATAGTTGTTGCACTCACTGCGGTCCCCTTCGTTCTTGTAAAAGGTAATCACGCATATCATGTGGAATTGTTCCCTCTTTCCAGCATTGGTAGAGATGCTCATAATGATGGCGGAGAGGATTCGTGTCCTTTCCGGCTTTGATTATGTCAGAGGGTATGCCATCTTTTCCTGGGGCCTTCCCCGAGGTTAGGGAGTTCACAGCCTTTTTGAGCTCTTCTAAGGAGGGTACACTATCAAGATCTTCCATGACAGGTAAGCTTTCAATACTACTGACTACAAATATACTGATAGGGTAATAAATACATATCAAAATCGCATTTTTAAATATTGACACGTTAAAAAGATTGTCGGAAATACATTTAAAAATACATAACAAATTAAAAATGGCAGGAGTGAGGACTGAGGAGTAGACCAGTACTGTGTTTAACATTTAACATGTAGTTTAAAAAGCATTCAATTATGGTTGATTAGATTAATCAAATATGGTAAAGGGCTGTTTTTGAAGCGTTTGGTTTTGCGTTGGAAAGTTATGATATGAAAAAACCTGACATAATGCCGGCTGACTTACTAAAGATTTTGCAAATTTTCTACACAGTACCAGTCTTCTTTCCTCAAGTGAACTTAAATTGCATACTTGACATGCAAATGAATATGACATAAAATTAGAACCTAAAATAATTTTGCAAACTCTCCGTTGGATTCGTTCGAAATGAAATTTCTTAAATTTCCTCAACATATACATTCTTCTATTACATCTTTTTATTAGCTCATCAATATATATATTCCGCTTCAGATCAGACAGGATGATCACTCCAAGATTTTTAGCACTTTGCCTATTACACAACTCGGTGTCGCTAATAAAGAGAACTTCTGGGTCTGGTGGATTTGTCATGAAACTAACTTGGAGAGTAAAACACTTTGAATGATTTAGCGACATATTATTCACAATAGACGAAGATTGCATAGAATTAAGAACTGGTTGTAATTGCGAGAATCTGTTGGTTTCCGACATTGTACTAACGAGAGGTCGTCGACATATTTAAAATACGATATAGGAAGTTGCTCACATTAATCGTTAACCATAATTTAAAAAAAGGATTGCCGGCTCAAGACGTGTGCATTGGGGAACACCGGCATGATTAATTTCAACATTTGATAAAACATCATTTTATTTTGTATTTTGTTTACGAGATTCCAAAAAAAAAAACTGGCAATCCAATCTATTATCCAAGGTCTTATATCCATATGAATAATTTTTCTAATCAGAATATTATGATCTAAGCGATCAAAAGCCTTTTCTAATATCTGTACAAATAACTGTGGACATAGATTTACTGTTTTCAGCATTTTTATATAGACTATGGAAAAGACCAACAATATAATACTTAGTAGACAGACCAGGTATGTTGCCAAATTGATTCAATTCAATTCAATTCAATTCAATTAAATGTATTTATTTGTCCCATGTCATTCAAACATGAATATTTTTTTTGCCCACATGTAAACAAATAAAGGTTTAGACATAGTTTACAAAGAACAGAAATATAATACAAAACATAGATACATTCTGGTGATGGCAACAATGAAATAGCCATGCGTAATAATGATTCACATTCATCTGGTTAAGGCTCGACATTCAAGATGGCAGCCAGCTCGCTTTGACCAGCAGCAACGTGGCACTATCTGCAACTTCTATCGAGCAAACATTATTCAAGACTAATAGTGATATGAAGAAAAGAGGGGGCCCAAGAATATGGTCAAATAAAGAGAAGTTGCACCTCAGCAAGATTCAGCTTGAAGTTGAGGTATGGTGTTGACAAGTTTGTAACCTCGATTTTTGGAGTGATGATGACCAGCTCATGTATTATGAGAGTTGTGATGGTACCACATGTATTGAATGTTTGGGTATGGATACCAAATGTACGAGGCACTTAAAAGCAGAGTAGATGTCCATTCGCATTGTAAGTACAGCATGGGACAGACAAGACATGTCTGCCATCAAACCAGACCAAGGGGACCAAAGGAGATCAAGGGGAAATGTATGGCTTATGGCTATGCTTAAAACAAAGGCTTGATGTCATGCAGAGAAATTTAGATCACAGAAACTGGTTGAAGGAGTTGATGCAAACATACAGTCAAACTATCTGATAGGATTGAGTTGATGCATAGGGAACCTATACGGACTTCGAAAAAAAAAAAAAAAAATGTCCTATAGCTAAACAAGGGATTACCAGAATGCAGATATCTATCACAGACGATGAAAAGCACCAAGACAGAGGTACATACCAAGATGCAACAGTAGACATGTCTAATGAAGAAATTTGTGACCAGATATTCAACAGTATCCAAACTTTTTTCATAGATTAGGTAAGAAAAAGCTAGATGGTAATTAAGCCACGTCAAATCAAGGTTGTTCTACAGGATAAAGAGGAAAAGAAGCTTTTGTTGAGAGCTAGGTGGTCTTAAAGGTAATACCAGTTTTGGTATGGGGTCATGAATTTGGTTCAAATGAACATATTGGAAGCACATGCGGTCCTACAACATTCAGTGATCCTTTTCGCGGCTGAAATCGAGTCTAAAGTGATAAAATTGTAAATAATAAACTCTTTATGTTGTATAGCTCCCTCTCAAGATCAAGATATTAATTTAGCTTTAAAACAATGTTTCCTGACTAAACTCGACCGATTGGCTATTTCCGTTTGGAAATTATACATCACAACTGCATATTCTGAGATTGTCATGGTCGCAGAGCCAATGGATGGCCGTTTAGGCGCTATTTGAAATGTTTGATATTCAATTTTTCTCGAAAGCAGAAGTGTTTTAGGGGCTACATTTTCTAGTGCTTATAACACATCCACAGGGGCATCCAAATATATAACAATTTGAAAGAATCACTATCCAGCCAATTTTCAAAATTTCCAGAAACTTTGTATGTCACGTTAATCATGAAGGGTCTGTTTTGGCCCTTCAAGGGACCTCCAATGTCCGGGATTCTGCAAGAGGATTTCAAGTTGCGTGAGGAGCTACGTAGGAAAAGGCTGAATGACCCAAACTGGACAATAAGGGGAAAAGGTTTAATAAGGGGAAAATTCAGCGGCGAGATTAGTGACCCGAACTCAAAAATATGAACCAATCACTCCTGTGCTACGAAATCTACATTGGCTTCCTGTCCACTCCCGTATTTTGTTGAAACTATTAGTTTTTGCATACGAATGCTTTCATGACATTGCCCCTTCCTATTTAAAAGAACTATTATCATTGTATCTTCCTACTCGTACTTTAAGATCATGCTCGAAAGCATTATCATTGTCCCTCCCACCTCAACTTAAACGTACGGTGAGCATTCTGTTACCCACGCCTCCTCAGTTTTATGGAATGCACTTCCAGATTCCATGAGAAATCACAATGATTTAAACATGTTTAAGATTTCTCTTAAAAGGTTTTTATTCAATGTTTAAAGTGTACACCCATGAACTCAGTGTCCAACACTACATGTACTTCTTTGCTTCTAAGTGTATTTTCCAATTTGTATAACTTTTTCTTGTAATTCTTTCCTTTCTATTTAAAGCCCCAGATTACAACTGTATAAAATAAAATCCTGGCTACGCGCTTGCTGGGTCGGACAAACCTTGAGCATGTTCGACCTGGCAACGGTAGACTGATGTACGCGAAATGGGCCTTGGCGGGGAGACCCGGGGATCTGGCGCGCGCGGGTAAGTTCGCGCGTCTTTGGTCTCTCTGGGAGCAGACATGTGCAGGATTTGATGCACGCTGATGATGTTCTAGTGCCTAATTTCTACTTGGATTCTCGCTCAACAAGCCTAGCTTTTCTGAGATTCCCTTTTCCCCCCTCTCAGTTAAATCAAGCAATATAAAATTTGTTGTCTTATTCTCAAACTTAAATGTACTCTGTAAACTTATTTTATTACGTACATACTTATCAGTATTTCGTTACTTGTATAATTCATTTGTTCTATCATATATTGTAATACTGTATGGTTTATATATGTAATTTTAATTTGTGGATATTTGAGTGGAAAAAAAAAATCAAATCAACAACAAAAACTCCAGCACCAAAAAACCTTTATCACCCACACGAGGTGTTAAGAGGGCATTCCAAAAAACTACATCAAATACACAGTTGCTGGCCACTCTCATTCCAACAGAGTGGTCCAACCATGAAAAAATTAACCGGAGAAAGTAGTATCCACTTTCAAGAGCCAATTTAGAGCCCTTCCCTTTGGAATAGAGGGCTAATCTACCAAGTATGCATGTATACCAAGTAAGTATTGTTTGAGATTTATTAGATTTGTGGGGATCTGTTTCATTATTATTGTTGTTATTATTATCATTAGTAGTAGTAGTAGTAGAAGTAGTAGTAGAAGTAGTAGTAGTAGTAGCAGCAGCAGTACTAGTAGTAATAGCAGTAGTAGTAGTAGTAGTAGTAGTATCGTCATGACGATAATCATTGTTACTGTTAATTTATTATCACTATTATTGTTATTATCATTATTATTATTATTATTATTATTATTATTATTATTATTATTATTATTATTATTATTAATTTTATTATTGTTTGGTTCTTTTTTATTCCTACTCTTTTTCTTATTTTTCTTAGCATTACTACTACTAGAAGTACTAGTCGCAGTAGTAGTGTAGACAGAAAGACATTTAGGAAAGGGAAAAACAAAAATACATACGTACCTCACATTCTTTCTCCATTAGTTCCATCAGCCGGTTGGCTATTCTTTTGTCGGACACTGCTTTTTCCGCTAGCTATTTTAGGATTGGAGACAATTAGAGGCAAATGCTTGAAATCACCTTCATTTGATTTGACAGATTAGTTGTTAATACATATTGAAATTAGGCATTAAATCTATATCTATCGATGGGTCAGATTTCACCCTTGTCGAATAAGAACAAAAAGCGAATATATTCATGTTTGTTCATTAAACTGTACCAAATATTGAGTGAAATTTACCAAATGTACTACAAAAACCAATGCACATTCTTTACTGAAATGTAAGTTTACCCTAAATTGTTAAGGGTTTGAATCCTAGCCCGACACTAATGCCCTTTGGCAAGACATTAATCCACATTTGCCACTCTCCATCCAGGTGTAAACGAGTACTGAACAATTCCTGGTTTAATAATAACTCTACAACCCCTAGAAAAATATCATTGTTCTATTGATGGTGATGAGGTTTCTCTTTGGGAAACAAAGTTATTATCATTGTTATTATGACTATTATTATTATAATCATTATTATTATCATCATCATCATTTTTATTACGATTGCAATCATTATTTCTGTTAGTATTGCTTGACTGGAATGTTTACTTTCCTCATTAAAAAAATTGAGGAAACCACAGTGCTATTATAGGTTATCACTACTGTTGTGGTATACTGAGTACACGTATAGGAGTGTCAATAATATGAATCCGTGTATATAAAATGAAAAAATCACAACATAAAAAACAACGTATGACAATTGTATGTCTATCATAATTAATATAAAGTGAGTTTACGGGTGAACTTTTCATGTAACTATCTGATAAGCAAATGTGTGCACACAGGCTAGTAAAATAAATTGCCTCATCATCATTAATATTAATATTATCAGTATTATTATTGTTATTATTATTATTATCGCTAGTATAATTAGTATTATCATCATCATCATCATCATTATTATTATTGTTATTGCTTGACTGAAATGCTTAGTTTCCTCATTTTTGAAGAGTAAATCACAGTGCTATTATAGGTTATCAGTACTGTTGTGGTTATACTGAGTACAAGTATAGAAGGGTTAATACTGAATCCTTGTATATAAAAGAGGTGCACAATTGCCACATTGTTATTATTTTGAAGGTATGGGTAATTGGAACAGATGTACTTACATGTTTTGACAGATTTTGCCCGAGAATAGGTATTTTTTTTTTTTGCGAAGATACGTTATAAGGTTGTGGTTTCTGAAAGAATGAAATCAACAGCTCAATTCAGTGATTTTTTTTTTGTATAAATGGACAATGCTTCACCTTACAATAACTTATATGTAAGAATGTAAGCGTTTGTGCATATACCCACCCGCATACAGTCGTATCGGGGGCAATTCATGAAGTAATTCTGTCTTTATCTACCCACTCTTTGTTCACTGCGACGGTTCTTTGTCCAGCAACTTGGGTTTCATCAAGAAAATAATTGGTAGGTTAATTATATTGGGTCTCATGTTAATATTTTCAATTTTTGGGTAGTCATGGCAGTTAATATGGGCAACGCCTTACTTAGGAAATTGTTACCGATGCATTAATTAATGAGCAGGAACCACCACAAAACATGACAAAGATAAATTATTGTAATTGTAAGGGAATATACATTTTTTAAATAGTCTCAATAAGAATGATTATAATATACAAATAATCCATTTGCGTGAGGGCGTGACCGGTCGTGATAACCTTACAAGTTAGGAAAATATAAATTACTGGACACAATTCCGCTGTGAGCCAATTATTTGATAAGGATCTATGGAGTCCTTTTATAATGATCAATAAACTACCTATTTTCAATTAAACATATTGTTAATCAAAATGAATTATACCATGGCCATGGATAAACACAGTGGTCATATGGTCATTGAATTATTTAGTGTTATAACAATCACAGGGAGTTTTCCGGAAAAGGGAAGATACCATCATATTTAAAATTAATACATGGCGATGAGAAGAAAGTTTTAGCAAAAACTTACGACGTCGGTACTTGAGATGGGCTTATCGTCAAGCTGCTGACTTGTATTAGAAACGGTGGAGTCAATATCCTTCTCCTGCAAGGAATGAAGTGAAAAGTATTTGAGGCCATATTTTAAATAAGAAAACTATACAGCATATAGTTCAAACAATTTTATTTAGGACTGCGACTTTCCTTATTATACCAAGAAAAGAAAATTTAAGATGAAAATGGAAATATGAGGTTGAGTAAGAAATGGAATTAGGGTGGAAGGTGAATGGAAGAAAAATAAACAACATAACAAATACATACGACAATTGTATTTCCATCATAATTAATATAAAATGAGATAACAGGTGAACTTTTCATGTAACTATCTGATAACAAATGTGTGCACACAGGCTAGAAAAATTGACTCATCATCATTAATATTAATATTATCATCATAATTATAATAATAATAATAATTATTATTATTATAATTATTATTATTGTGATTATTATTATTATCATGATCATCATTACTTTTGCTTGACTGGAATGTTTAGTTTCCTCATTTTGGAAGAGTAAATCACAGTGCTATTATAGGTTATCAATACTGTTGTGGTTATATTGAGTACAAGTATAGAAGGGTTAATACTGAATCCTTGTATTTAAGAGAGGTGCACAATTTTATTATTTTGAAGGCAGGGTTAATAATTGGAATAGATGTACTCACAAAAGCTCTCAGTACGTTCTGGGAAAAAGTGTCCAATTTTCTTATCCAAGAATCACAATCCAACGGTTGTTCCTGAATGAATGAAATTAGCAGCTCGTTTTAGTGATTATTTTCTTGAATAGACAATGCTTCACTTTACAATAACTTATATGTAAGAGTGCAAAGCATTTGTGCATATACCAACCGCATACAATCGCATCGGGGGCAATTCGTGAAGTAATTATGTTTTTATCTACCCGTTCTTTGTTCCCTGCGTCGGTTCTTTGTTCAGCAACTTGGATTTCCTCAAGAAAATATTCGGTGGGTTAATTATAGTCGGTCTAATGTGAATATTTTCATATTTTCATATTTTTGGGTAGTCATGGCAGATGATATTGGCATCGCATCTACTATTGAAGATTGTGGTGGTTATTTTACCTGAGTGCTAAGAAAGCATAAATGCTAGTTAGTGAGCTGGATGGCCGTATAGGCGCTATTTGAAATGTATCGGGAGTACGGTAAATTTTGAAATTCCTTTTTTTTATCAAAAGCAGAAATGTTTTAGGGGCTACATTTTCTAGGGGCATCCATGTATATCAACATTTTAAGGAATCACTATCCAGTCAATTTTCCAAATTTCCCAAAACTTTGTATTACATTTGTAAGTCAAGTTGATCATGAAGGGGTCTGTTTTGACCCTTCAAGGGTCTTCCATGTCCGGGCATGACGATTCTGCAGCGAGAAGAGGATTTGAAGCTGCGTGAGGAGCTACGTAGGAAAAGGCTGAATGACCAAAACTGGACAATAAGGAGAAAAGGTTTTTCCTAAAGACTCGGTTACCACCAGGAGGGGAGTTATTTAGTATAAGATGAAGAGATTTAGACCTCACCCTAGGGTTTCCTCAAGGAAATATTCGGTGGGTAATTATGTTGGGTCTCATGTGAATATTTTCATTTTTCGGTGTTCATGGCAGATTATATAGGCTTACTTAGGAAATTGTGACCGATGTATTAAATGATGAGCAGAAACAACCACAAAACATGACAAAGAACAATTATTGTAATTAAAATGGAATACGAAATGTATAAAAAGTTTTTTTAAATAGATGATAATATACACTTAATAGATATGCGTGAGGGCGTGACCGGTCGTGATAAACATACGTGTTGGGAAAAATAAATTACTGGTGACATGTCCGCTCCAATCAAATTCTTTTCAATTCAATTTAATTAAATTTAAAAAAATGGTAAATGTCATTTTACACGAAAAGCAATAGAAGTTGGATTATTTATGTTTACATGTTGACATGATAAGGTAATAAATACATATTGACACGTTAGAAGGATTGTCGGAAATACATTTAAAATTACATACCAAATTAAAAATGGTAGGAGTGAGGACTGAGGAGTAGACCAGTACGGTGTTTAACATTTAACATGTAGTTTAAAAAGCATTTAAGCATGGTTGATTAGATTAATCAAATATGGTAAATGGCTGTTTTTGAAGCGTTTGGTGTGCGGCATTGGAAATTTATGATATGTAAAAACCTAACGTAAAGCCGGGTGAACTGCTACAGAATTTGCAAATTTTCTACACAGTACCGGTCTTCTTTCCTCAAGTGAACTTAACTCGCATACTTGACATGCAAGTGAATATGACATAAAAATAAGAATCTAAAATAATTTGCAAACTCTCCGTTGTATTCGTTCGAGACTGTTGTTTTGTTCACATGTAAAAACCACTATGAAACACTAGGGCGCAATATTTTGGTATTGGTCGTATATAACCTGTGTAGATTAATACTAAATCACTCAAAGGATAAATGGAATTTCTTAAATTTCCTCAACATATACATGTTTCTATTACATCTTGATATTAGCTCATCAATATATAAATTCCACTTCAGATCAGACTGGATGAACACTCCACGAATTACTCGGTGTCGCTCATAAAGAGAACTTCTGGGTCTGGTGGATTTTTCATGAAACTAACTTGGAGTGTAAAACACTTTGAATGATTTAGTGACATATTATCCACAATAGACCAAGATTGCACAAAATTAAGAACTGATTATAATTGCGAGAATCTGTTGATTTCCGACATTGTACTTACGAGAGGTCGTCGACATATTTAAATATTTGTATATGAAGTACGTTGCTCACATAAATCTTTAACCATAATACACAAAAAAAAGAATAATTGGCTGAAGACGTGTACATTGGGGAACACCAGCGTGATTATTTTCAACATTTGATAAAGCACCGTTATATTTTGTATTTTGTTTACAAGATTCCGAAAAAACTGGCAATCCAATCTATTATCCAAGGTCTTATATCCATATGAATCATTTTTCTAATCAGCATATTATGATCCAAGCGATCAAAAGCCTTTCTAAAATATGAACAAATAACTGTGGAAACAGATCTACTGTTTTCTGCATTTTTATATAGACTATGTAAAAGACCATCAACATAATGTGTAGTAGACAGACCAGGTCTGTTGCCAAATTGATTCAATTCAATTCAATTCACATCAATTCAATTCAATGTATTTATTTGTCCAATGTCATTCATACATGGATATTCGGTTTGCTTACATGTAAAATTTAAAGGTTTAGACATAGTTTACAAAGAACAGAAATATAATACAAAACATGGATACATTCTGGTGATGACAAAAATGAAATAGCCATGCGTAATAATGATTCACATTCATCTGGTTATGGCTTTTTTAGTTTCCTTAAGTTACGTAATTTTAGTGCCTTCATGCATATTTATCAATACAAAGTATTCATCATTATACACATCCTTATTAAATTGAAAATATAAAAATACTGATTTATATGGGCCAAATCAAACTCATTTCTAACAAAACATAATATTAAAGAAAAGAGCAGAAACGATGGTTACAAAACGCATTATATTTGGTTACATGCCCTGATTGAATAAGGAACGAATGTGTTTGTAAATCGCTGTGTCCTACACCTGAGAGACCTCAATCTCCTGCCTGATCGGAGAAACTCATAAAAAATAAAATAACGGATGATTGCTATTTTTCTTGATTTCTTCATGAAGAGTGTCAATATGTTTATCAATATCTTCTTATAACTAATTTGGAAAAATATGAAGTCAAGGCAACTTGGAGTAGATTATTAATGTGAGGAAGTTGAGATTTTGGAATTGGACATATTTATGCAGTTTTCCATTGGGTTGGAACTCTTCCGTGTCTAAAGATTGGTTTAGAATCTTCGTAAATGGTACATTCAATTCACATGCAAATTTCCGTATAATGCGTGCCGGTATATCATGACTAACTGATGATTTTTACAATTTTAGTTTGTGTAATTTACAATACACTTTCCACCATCTGATTACTGGGCTTTTGCACTTAAAAGGTAAAAACAGATGGCAAAGTCTTCCAATCTAAAGGAGGAAGATCAAAGGCAATAGACACGAATACATTATAAATTGCATTAGCAGTTTCTTTATAACTATGTGGGTTTTGTGATTCAATACCAGGAATAGTAGGAACGGAGACACAGTTATCGTTTGTAAGTATTTTAATATGCTTGTTCCAATCTGACGGATTATTCAACTTTTCTCTTTTTATACGCGATTTGTAATAATTCTTTTTAGCAACAGATAAAGCTTCAGCAACTTTATTGCGTAAATGTTTCCAAAGATAGTTATTTCCTTTCTTAAAGGTACTATGTCCCATTTGCAGGCCCAAAAAATAAAAAGGTTAAATTCCAACGGCATTTGAAAGACAATACTTATTTAGAACTTCCCTGAAAAAAGGGGGGCTTGAAAAAGTCTTTAAGTGGGAAAATAACGACTATTAGTTGTCAAATCGACTTAGGAGCTATAGAGCCAGGAAGTAATAGTTTGATATTTCAGACCATTGTACCGAATGGTCGTACGTTTTATGCTGCGCAAAGATTCAATCAGTTTAATTTTGGCCATTACAAGAAGTGGGTTATTGATGTAGACAAATGCTCATGTACCCTTTACAGCTCATTTTATGTATGTTATTACCAAAGATGAAAAAAGACAGTCAGTCACTCAATCTTTAAAAGCGTTTTGTCTGTCACGGATAAGTGATTTTATACGTGGGGTGCCCTTGGTTTATCAGTATTGATCTAATTTAATACACATGTAGGCAAGTATAAACCAAGGTGAGTTTGAAGAGTATCGATTAACCTGGTACACATTAACGTTAAATCAGAGTTTTGAGAAACTTCCTCCCATGTATGAGCAGTTAACCATTGACCAAACAACCGTATTCCACTGTCTTTGAATGGACGTACAATTTTTTTACCTAGCGGACCAAATGATACAGTTGAGATCACTTCTGCCAACTGGTGGAAGAGTAAAAATACCTGTATAAAATTCAAAAAATTTGTGTAAATGTTGTTAAGTATGTAATATTGTCTCGTGGGTTTATCCACTATACTTGTTTAAAGCTATCATCTCTTACAATTTTTGAAAGTCAAAATCATTGAAATCACCTAATATTGATATCCCTGCATCGGGGTGCTTGCTATATAAAGAATACACAGTCATGAGTACATGTATATGATCAACATAATGTGAACTATTTGGATTTGTCGGTGGAAAATAAAGAACGCACGGTATGATACAAGATAATTGCCTCGGTAAGTGTGGGGGTTGTAACATTACCCATATTATTTCAATATTTTCTGGCACAGTAATATCAGTTAAAAGATAAGGTTGTAGTCCATGTTTGGCAAGTAAAGCTACTCCACCTCCTTGTCGACCGTCGCGTGGCTTCAAGAAAGTGGCGAATCCATCAATGGATAGTAACTCTAAAGGTGAATCTTTAACTTCCCAAGTCTCTGTCAGCTCTACTAAATCAACGCCGTTGTCTTTCACAACAATTTCAAGCTCATCCAATTTATTGTTGATCAATCTGGATTTGTTAGTAGTATCTTGGGTAAACTAGAAATAGGGCAATCTGTATTTCCGCGCAATGCGAATGTATCCCCCGGCAGCGTAATTTTTCCCCACTTGAGCTCGGACCCCAGTCTGAACTCATTTGCATACAGCCAATCAGAGCTCATCTTGACAATAACAAGCTATACGCGTGCTAAAGCTTTACGGATGCGAAATTCGAAATGATGAAGCCCCTTCCCTAGAAAAAAACCAGGTAAAAACACCCTTTTTGTAAAATAAAGGAAATGGGCCCCCTCCGGCGCTCAAGGGGGGTAGTGAACACAATTTTGTTTTGCCTCTTTTACCACACCACCCCTTGAGGGAGGCCCATTTCCTTTTTTTTTTCCAAAAATTCGTGTTTTTACCTGTTTTTTTTTTTCTAGGGAAGGGGGCTTAGCATCACCGTTTCGAATTTCGCATCCGTAAAGCTTTAGCACGCGTATAGCTTGTTATTGTCAAGATGAGCTCTGATTGGCTGTATGCAAATGAGTTCAGACTGGGGTCCGGAGCTCAAGTGGGGAAAAAAATTACGCTGCCGGGGGATACATTCGCATTGCGCGGAAATACAGATTGCCCTATTTCTAGTTTACCCAAGATACTACTAACAAATCCAGATTGATCAACAATAAATTGGATGAGCTTCAAATTGTTGTGAAAGACAACGGCGTTGATTTAGTAGCGCTGACGGAGACTTGGGAAGTTAAAGATTCACCTTTAGAGTTACTATCCATTGATGGATTCGCCACTTTCTTGAAGTCACGCGACGGTCGACAAGGAGGTGGAGTAGCTTTACTTGCCAAACAAAGACTACAACCTTATCTTTTAACTGATATTACTGTGCCAGAGAATATTGAATTTATATGCACTCTTAAAGTCAGCGAGTAAATTTTGCCGAGTAAAACAAGTTGAGTAACAAAATGAGCAATTCAGTACTCAAGCTGGAGTAAGACCTTGATTTTAGTGGTACTCGTCACCCGAGTAATTTGTTACCTTCGATAAAGAGTAAATCAATGACTCAACGTTGAGTACGAATTTCATTTGTGTCAATTTTGAGTAAACTACGGTTGGGTATTACGCGGCGGCAGGTAATAAATAACTCAACATTGATCTCTGACCTGATTTTACCTCGGGTGCGAGTGAAAGTTTGATCGATGGAAAGTGTAACTAACAGCTGGCTCGTGCATGCGCATGCGCGCACGTGCACGTGCAGAACTGAGAGTGAGATATGGATGTGACTGTCGAAGAAATTCTGAGCTCATGGAGCATGGAAGAGTTACAACCTACATTTTTAGGCAAGTATTCCTCATGCTAATTTAATAATGCTACTGTGTGATATTTAGTCAAGATATTTTGATCAAGATTGTGAAATTATTGTTGTCATGCACTGTAGTCAGGTCAATATATGGTAAAAAACACCCCAACCCCAAAAAAATTGCAACAAAAGGTTTTTCAACGGTTTCTAGTAGTATTCGACCTCAGGAATAACATACTAAAAGTATACCAAAATCGAAGGTTCGGAAAGCTGTTATTTTCAAGATGGCGTCCAAGATGGCCGCCGATACCTAAAAATGCCCATAAGTCACCTATTACCCATGCGAGAGACATAATTGGGGTGATAATGCTATGGTTTTCGGGGTCATAGAATCCATTAGGATAAGTTAAATCGTTAAGCAGTGGTTCAGGAAGCCTCCAAATCCAAGATGGCGTCCAAAATGGCCGCCATAACATAAAAATGGCCATAAGTCACTTAGTATCCATCCGAGAAACATAATTGGGATGTCTATGCTATGGTTTTCGGGGTCAAAGAATCCATTAGGATAAGTTAGAACGTTAAGCAGTGCTTCAGGAAGCCACAAAATCCAAAATGGCGTCCAAAGGGCCACAAAACCACTAAGATTTCTCAATAGAGGGCGCACTTCATGAACAGGATATGAACTTATAATGTTGCTGTCTCACCCTTATGGTGTCACCGACCCCCCACCCCCAGAAAAAGGGTCAATTCAACTATTGACAGGTCATTGTCAACACTGGGGAGGGGGAGTGACAAAGACAAAGTAAAAACTTAATAATAATAATAGGCCTATCTAGACACACATTTATAATACCCACCATACAATTAAAAATGTTTAAAACCTCGTGTTGTTCATGTCATCTTATAACGAATACACATGCAGATCTTCACGTTCCTTCATTTTGATGAAGAATGTACTTGAGTAAGGAAAAATCATCTTCTGCTTCACTATCAAGTGACTCGTTATATGGATTGTGGCATACATCAAGTTGGCAAGATCCCCACACACTGTTACATGAAGTCCGTAACCTCTGCAGGTATAGCGAGTTGTGCTACAAGCAGTACAGAAGTTGCAGTGAATTAACTTAAGAAGAATACTAGGTGCAGCCTCCATATTTGACATCAGTGGAACCAGGTGATTGTCCTCTAATTTCCAGCCCCATTCTGTGACGTTCTTCGCTCTCCATCCATGCCATAACCTGGTAGCCCAGGGGGGATAATCACATATTAAGACATACAGGGTGTGCCGCTCTAATGGGTCACTTTTTAAACAAATAATATTCCTAAACATGGGTCCGTGTTTTCAAAATTTCCAACATTTTCGGGTCCCGACAATTGTGAAAAATGGGCTAGGGGTTTTCGAGACTTGAGCGGCATACCCCTGGCCAAACCAAATCTGATCCCCCCTGGGCTTGGTATTATGTTCTGAGGGAGTGAATTTGGAGGAGGCTGGCATAGCAGGGAGTTGCATTGGCAATTTTCTTGACGTACAAGTTGTATCGTAATGATGCAAGTTAGTCATTACAGCGGTCACCAAACATGACAGTCATTGCTTTGATACCAAGTTCCTCTATTAGTTACTTTGGCCGACTTGGTAGAAGGAAAGTACTAGCATAGGATTTCAAAGTGAGGTTGCATTTCACAAGCTTCTGGAAGACTGCTTTCTTTCCGCTTCCAAATAACAGGGAAGTCGAATCGCAATCGGTGTAGGCGTCCAGAAAAAGTAGTTGTGAGCATAGATCCCGTACCCAGGTCCACTTTCAACTGCTTACAGTTCTACACCTTCGGAGCCTTGGCTGCATTGTAAGAGTGGAAGTATAGTTCCCTGCTATCTGTTCCAAGGATTTTCCGAAGTCCAGTTCCTTTCATCAGGGTACCAATTGCTTCCAGCAAAATCTTGAAGGTTTGGAAGAAACCTAAGCGCAAGTCAGTCCCTTTCAGAGGGCTTTTCTGGGGTACATCAATGATTAGTTCAGCGGCCTTCCAATATGCTGTTTTTACAATCTCGTTCAAAAGGAAAGACAAAGCTACGACTCTGGGAGAGATTTCGAAAGTAAAAATTGTACCTGAACAAACCATAAATGCTGCTTTGCTGTTTCAACGGTTCCTGGTAGTAAAAAAAAAAAACCCATGGGACTTGAAGTAGCAGAGGTGATGAGCTATGAGCTCATTCCGTTCCCACCTTCACTTTTCGAGGCTAGGAATGTCTTTCGGTAGGCTGATAAGCCTCAGCTAGCTCATGCTATAACCGATCATGCAAGTAAAGTGTCGAGTGAACCCGTGAAAGAACACAGAACAGAATGTCCTTGGTGGTGGTTCATTGGTGCATCGGCTACCATGGAAGACAGGAGACAGCTATGGCAGAATAGCACGATCATATGCTGATTTCACAACCACCCCCCCCCCCACTATATGGTTCTGCAAATTTAATTTTTGACGGCTATGGTGGAGGGCCGTCAATTAATGATAATACACACCAGCGATCTGGGCAGAATGCCCATCCAGTTGTCAGATTCAATGCAGACACAGTATTCTCAGGCAAGAAGGATGAGTTTTTATCAAGAGACTGCAATAAGCAGGGACTCATAAATCTCATTAGTGAGGAAATGAGGAAGAGTAATAATTGCACCGTATCAATGTATCCAGGGATGCAGATGTACATATTGCTAAAGCTGCAATGAATTCTTCTCGTCGTCAGTCAACTACTCTGATTTGAGAAGGCACTGACATATTGGTGTTACTCTTGCATTACGCGGATGTAGATAGCAGGGTACTATACTTCTGGTCTGACAAAGGAACTAATAGAGGAACTTGGTATCAAAGCAATGTCTTTCATTTTTGGTTGCCGCTGTAATGACTCACTTGCATCATTACGATACAATTAACTTGTTCGTCAAGAAAATTGCCAATGCGACTCCCTCCTACGCCAGCCTCCACTGAATTCTACTCCCTCAGAACATACTACCAAGTAATGGAATGGATGAAGAGTGAATAAGAAGACATGGACGTCACAGACTGGGGCTGGAAATTAGAGAACAATCACCTGGTTCCACTGATGTTGAATACGGAGGCTGCACCTAGTAATCTACTTAAAGATACTATGTCCCTTTTGCAGCCAACATCAAATTCTGTAGAACTTTGCAGGAATTATGAATATGTCATGTATGTCCTATCTGTGAAATTTAAACGTTAGCAGTGTCCTAATATTCAAATTATGCAAGGAAACCCGTTTACTTGCTAGACTTCACTGTCAGACACTATTGAGTGACTGACTGGCTTTTTTCATCTTTGGTAATAACATACATGAAATGAACTGTAAAGGGTACATGAGCATTGTCTACATCAATAACCCACTTCTTGTAATGGCCAAAATTAAACTGATTGAATCTTTGCGCAGCATAAAACGTATGACCATTCGATACAATGGTCTGAAAAATCAGACTATTACTTACTGGCTCTATAGCTCGTAAGTCGATTTGACAACTAATGGTGGTTATTTTCCCACTTAAAGACATTTTCCAGCCCCCTTTTTTTAGGGAAGTTCTAAGCTAGTATTGTCTTTCAAATGCCGTTGGAATTTAACCTTTTCATTTTTTTGCCTGCAAATGGGACATAGAACCTTTAAGTTGATTCATTGCAACTGCTGTACTGCTTGTAGCACATCTCGCTGTACCTGCAGAGGTTACGGACTACCATGTAACAGTGGGTGTGGACCTTAATTGCCAACTTGATGTATGCCACAATCCATATAACGAGTCACTTGATAGTGAAGCAGAAGATGATTTTTCCTTACTCAAGTACATTCTTCATCAAAATGAAGGAACGTGAAGATCTGCATGTGTATTCGCTATAAGATGACATGAACAACACGAGGTTTTAAACATTTTTAATTGTATGGTTGGTATTATAAATTGGTGCCTAGATATTATTATTAAGTTTTTACTTTGTCTTTGTCACCCCCTCTCCCAGTGTTGACAATGACCTGTCAATAGTTGAATTGACCATTTTTCTGGGGATGGGGGGTCGGTGACACCATAAGGGTGAGAGAGCAACATTATAAGTTCATTTCTTGTTCATAAAGTGCGCCCTCTATTGAGAAATCTTACTGGTTTTGTGGCCCTTTGGACGGCATATTGGATTTTGTGGCTTCCTGAACAACTGCTTAACGTTCTAACTTATCATAATGGATTCTTTGACCCCGGAAACCATAGCATTATCACCCCAATTATGTCTCTCGCGTGAATAATATGCGACTTATGGCCATTTTTATGTTATGGCGGCCATTTTGGACGCCAACTTGGATTTTGGGGTTTCCTATACCATCATACACCATTCTTACTTGTCTCAATAGATTCTCTGACCCCCGAAACCATGGAATAGACACCAAAATTGTGTCTCTATAATGGAAAATAAGTGATTTATGGTCATTTTTAGGTATCGGCGGCCATCTTGGACGCCATCTTGAAAATAACAGCTTTCCTAACCTTCGATTTTGGTATACTTTTAGTATGTTATTCCTGAGGTCGAATACTACTAGAAACCGTTGAAAAACCCTTTGTTGCAATTTTTTTGGGGTCAAACCATATCTTGACCTGACTACTGTCAATGTCATTATGCCTAGACTAGTCTATGTGATTGTGAACTTGGGCGTGCGTGCATGCATTAAAGGTACTATGTCCCTTTTGCAGGCCAATAAAATGAAAAGGTTAAATTCCATGCAATGGCATTTGAAAGATAATACTAATTTAAAACTCCCTTAAAAAAATGGGGCTTCAAAATGTCTGTAAGTGGGAAAATAAAGACTAATAGTCTTGGTTTTCAGACCATTGTACCGCATGGTCGTAAGTTTTATGCTGCGCAAAGATTCAATCAGTTTAATTTTGGCCATAACAAGAAGTGGGTTATTGATGAAGACAAATCTTTACAGCTCATTTTATGTATGTTATTACCAAAGAAGAAGAAAAGCCAGTCAGTCACTCAATACTGACAATAGTGTCTGACAGTGAGGTCTAGCAAGTAAACGGGTTTCCTTGCATAATTTGAATATTAGGACACTGCTAACGTTTAAATTTCACAGATAGGACATACATGACACATTCATAATTCCTGCAAAGTTCTACAGAATTTGAGATTGGCTGCGAAAGGGACATGGTATCTTTAATTCAGTGACCGGTAATAGCTAGCCTACTTTGCATTTGTATTAAACACGTAGGACCTATTTGGCATGGCCTGGGGTAACTCACTATGAATATGGCGGACAAAGAAAGCGGACAAAATATACAGTTCCTCAGGTAGACAAAGGAACATCCCTTCACTGTTATTATGTAAAATGTGTATAACAGGTGTCACATATTCACCTGTTCTACACATTTTTACATGATAAGGGAGTTTACAGATAGCACATGGTACAAATGACCCCAAATATCCACAGATCTTTTACACATGGAGAAGTTCCACTTTGAGCATCTTAGAATAATAACTGCCAATGTGCTTCATGAATACCTTTTGTTTGTCCTCTTGAAAAGAATACTTCCACCTGCGTATCATAGAATGTACCGTTGGTGCATAAATGAATAATGTTACATAACTTTCATGAGCGCATAATCCAGTATTCATCTCTGTGGGTTTTACCATTTTGGTACAAATGACCTTTATCTGCCCATGCTCGGATTGTAACTATGAACTGGCTTATAGCATGCAGTGAAGGGATTTAGCTTTGTCTACCTGAGGAACTGTATATGTTGTCCGCTTTCTTTGTCCGTCATGTTCATAGTGACTCCAGACCCAGGGAGCTCCGACGACGGCTTCGGCGTACGTCGGAGCTACCCTAGGCCTATTCTATTGATGCAGATGGTTCTACAGGACGATTTGCCCTGGGCATTCGGCCAATTACCAATATAAGGCCACTTAAAAAATATACATGTTTAGCGTTCCCGCCCGCTTCCTTTTTTGGGGCCGCCTCCTATTTTTTTTATGTGGAAATTTTTGAATTTTTTGTATAGATGATGGCCAAACTTTTCAAAAACTATAGTTGTTTCTTATTTTGTCTTGCAGAATGTGGACTCTTGGATCTATACAGGAAATCAGTACCACAATTTTTCATCAAAATTCAAAACGAGAGTACAATTTAGAACAGTATCGTTTACATAATTATAAGTACACGTATTATGTCACATGTTTATCCTAAATTTTGTATATACCAAATGTAAAACAAAAGCAAAAATACGAAGGAAAAGGGAATATCTACCTCAACAAATTATGAATTCAAAGTGAGGAAGAGAGAAAGAAAAGATGTAGACAAAAGAGGTTTTTAATATTATGTATGTTTACACTGTGATTCAATCTGATTTTGGAAATTAAAGTCCACAAATTATGTTACTGATATTTAACATATAGAATTGATGCCAAAAACTTGAATGATGTGGCGATATAAAGTAACATTTTTTTTAATTGAAATTTTTAAACTACATACTTTTGGTATGGTATGGTATGGTATTTTTATTGAATCATGCATCGCAGTTACATATTCCTGAATTGCACATTGATATAAGTTGCATTCCAAAAACGAGAGCACAATTTAGAACAGTATCGTTTACATAATTATAAGTACACGTATTATGTCACATGTTTATCCTAAATTTTGTATATACCAAATGTAAAACAAAAGCAAAAATACGAAGGAAAAGGGGAATATCTACCTCAACAAATTATGAATTCAAAGTGAGGAAGAGAGAAAGAAAAGATGTAGACAAAAGAGGTTTTTAATATCATGTATGTTTACACTGTGATTCAAACTGATTTGGGAAATTAAAGACCACAAATTATGTTACTGAACTTAAAATGTCGTTGACTTTATGTTATTTGCATAGTGTGTGAGTGAAGAACTTCAAATCAATGCTTAATTTAGAAATCAGGCAAAATTATGGTTTATATTCTCTATTGACAAATAATGGTTACTTAACAGCTATAAAAAAGAACAATATTAATCAGCGGTTTAGTTAAACCCTTAGTCAAAAAGTTAAAACCCTATAGTTGAATCCACCTTTGTTTTAATCAGTATTGAGTAAAAACATGTACTTAACTTAGTACATGTTTTTACTCAATATTGATTGAGCAACTAAGCGTTACCCAGAAAACATCATACTCAATATTTGAGCAAAAATCGCTCAAACAATTTGAGTCAAAATATGTACTCGTTAATTGAGTAAAATTTGGCTCAACTCATGAGCAGTTTCTTACTCGACATGAGTTGATTACGTTTCTACCCAGTACTGAGTAAAAAGGGAACCGCTCAACAGAGGAGTAAATATTGAGTAAAGGTTGACTCATTAAAACTGAGTAGAGATTTAGTCTTTTATTGAGTAATATTTTTACTCAACAGATGAGTAGATTTGTTACTCAACACATGCTGAGTAAAGTTTACTCAAAAGTCGGGTGGTTCCCTTTTGACCACTCAAAAGAGTAACATTTTGACTCAAATTGAGCAGTTTTTTTTTAGAGTGTGGGTAATGTTACGACCCCCGCACTTACCGAGGTATTTATCTTGTATCATACTGTGTGTTCTTTATTTTCCACCAACAAATCCAAATAGTTCACATTATATGTTGATCATATACACGTACTCATGACTGTGGATTCTTTATATAGCAAGCATCCCGATGCAGGGATATCAATATTAGGTGATTTCAATGATTTTAACTTTCAAAAATTGTAAGAGATGATAGGTTTAAACAAGTATAGTGGATAACCCCCCCCCCACTGAGCTAAAAATCGGCCCGCACGGTTTTCAAATTTTCAATTTTCGGTATGTGTTACTCAATATCTATTTATTTTATTTAAGAAAAGTAAGTGTTTGTCATTGCTGCATTGCATGATATCAGATATTATACAAGTCATGTACATACCTGTGCACTACTATGGAGCAGTGGAATAGAACTAGAATCCGGGTCGCCCGAAGCATTCGGGTCCATCCTGCTAGAGGTAGTACTATCTTGAGCCCTCTGTTGGCTGCTGTTTGCCTGGCTTCTTTGTGGTAACTGGTAATATATTAATTACAAATCAATTTTAAATCATATCTAAATAAAGGGTAAAATCCGGACCCCGGGTAACTTGATTTCATTACATACTGATCGAAGCAGAAGAATCAGATTTTTTTTTTTTTTTTTAATAGAGGAAAACTGAACTTCTTGTTTTAATTTGTTACCAACTGACAACCCACTGAAAAACTATGGAAAAGTAGGAACATCTCTTAACAATTATAAATTAGGCCATGAGTTTGTGACGTCATTCTCTACCCCTTCAATGATTGTTTTAGTTGACCAAGTTGATAATTTGTTGAGGAATTTCCATAGTACTTCCATATATTTTCCCTATATCATTAGCAAATTAATAGTTTGCTAATCAGTTGTCCGATCCACATATTAAGATGAGGAAACCACAAAGAGTCAAACTGTCCCACATGGACTTATTTTGGGAAGAAAGAGAATTTTTCCTCCAAATTTGTGTATATATCGTGCGCTTCCAGGGTGCAATCGTACAACCATTGATTCATTACTACGGTTATGACAAAAGTTGATTAATTTTGTTTTTCTTGAGCGAAAATCTGTCAGGAGGGGCACATTGCCCCCTTGCAAATCTTTCAAATTACCGAGTGGCTTATACATTCTGACAGGTAACTTTACATTTCCTCCTCCGACAATTATTGTTATATGGTTGCAATTGGGTATAAGGTTAGGTCTAGCATGATTAGGGTTAGTGTTGGGGTTACATAATAGCGTCGGTTGAAGTTAAGAATTCGGTTAGTGCAGGAAATGGACGCGGAGCAATTGACATAGAAGCAATTGTCGTTCAACCGTTTAGACAAGCTAAGTCATAATCAGGTTTCAACTGCAGTATTTACCGATTGCTGAGATGTGTTAGTGGGCACGGTACTGCGGTCATGGTCTTGTACAGTAGATAGATTCTCCGGAAGGATATGAATATTTTTATTTTGATATAAATTTGTTCATTATTAAATTAACTTATACATTTTAATCTTTGGATGAGGGTTATAAATCAAACATACACTGTAACATACACTCTTTTCTTTGTAAAAATTCAGTAAATTAAGGATTCGTTTTGGCGAGTGGCATATATAGTTACTATTTCCTTCGGGGTGCAACCCTCAGAATATAGCATGGCATAGTTTGATACTTTGTTCAAATCGCTGAGACGGTCCTGGAAATGGGAATGCCGATTGCTTTTTGATCTTTCATTTGGTCTTTAGTTTAAAAAAAGAATTCGTAAAGACGCGCCAAATGATTAATCGTTTCATTCATTTGTCTATTCATTTGGGGGCGATTAAAATTAATTCCCATATTTTCCCTTTCATGTCAAGGGGTGCAAAAGGTAACAAGTCAACGCAAAGCGTAGCATCCCCTCGCCGAGTACAAATGGCCTATATGTATATAAGTCACAAATTCTTTCAAAATCCACCAAATTACTTAAGTTATCAAACGGAAACCACATTTTTGCATACCGGTACATAATTACTGTGGCTAATTCTCATGTACATAATTGGTATGTTTAATAAGCAATTTTTGCATATTTAATGAGCTGTGACCTTTTATCTTTGACGTACATACTCAAAAACATTACTTACGTTATTGAATGAAAACCACATTTTCGCATATATAATTAGGTATTTTCGCATATTTAATGAGCTATGACCTTTGACCTACATACTCCGAAATTGAAATTAGGCTTTATTTTGATACCATGTACTTTCATATCAAATTTCAATAAAATCCGTATTTTGAACCATGTACTTTCATATATCAAATTTTTATTAAAATCCGTCAAACATTACTAAAGTTATCGAACGGAAACCAAATTTTCGAATAATTAGCTTTTTCCCGCATATTTAATGACCTTTGACCTTTGACCTACATACTCCGAAATCTAACTTAGGCTGTCTTTTGATACCATGTACCTTCATATCAAATTTCATTAAAATCCGTCAAATATTACTAAAGTTATCGAACAGAAACCAGATTTGTTACGGATGGAAGGACATAAGGACGGACGGCAGCGTTACCCTCCGACTTCGTCGGCGAGGGGATAATTAAGCATATTGAAATTCGTATACATAGCTTTACTGAGACTAGCTATGTAACAAAGTATTTTGCAATTATGCTGTTTAAAAAAAAAAGTATCCAGGGCTCCCGTAACAACGGGGGTTCGTACCCAATTTATGTTACAGTTTTAATGATAATCCGTTTCTACTTACAACAGATTGAACGTTTTTATTGTGTAATATACTTTACCTCTACGTTTTCATGATTAGGAGCAGCTTCTAAGTTTTTTAACCCCCCACATTGGTGTAAAATTATTCATTGATATGTTATCTAATGTTTCCCGCACAAATTTCAGTATCAGTCGACTCATATCCCCCCGCCATAGACTTAGGCCTACCTGCCTACAGTGTTTTCATGTGTTAATAATAATAATAGTTCGTTCTTAAATAGCGCATTTCAGGACCGCAGGCCCTCTCAAAGCGCTTTACAGATACATATATTATTACCCCGGTCATCGAATTCAGGCTGACCCGCACACAATGTATGCACATTCTCCACTCCCTGGGGAGCATTCCAGCCAGACGTCATTTTCACAAGCGCACACTTGCTCATCTATTCACATTAACTTTGGCATCCTACCGGGTACCCATTTGACACCTGGGTGGAGAGTGGCAAATGTAGATCAATGTCTTGCCAGAGGACATTAGTGCCGTGGCGGGACTTGAACCACGGACCTTGTGTTCCGACCACGACACCTCGGTGTTACGCCTCTCTTGGGGTGTACGAGCTAAAGGACTTTGTAATTGTATCCCCCAATGTATGGATTTACTTGAAATGTATACTACATTGCGTTCTGCTGCGTGACAATTATCACAAAAACATTTTTTTTTTTTGATTATCACATACCGTAAAATATAACAACGTAAAAGCATGTAAGACAATAATGACTAGGCTATGCATGTCTGAGAAAATTAGAACAATACAAGGCGGAAGTAATGCTCAAAGTGAATGTACCAATAAAATGAACGTACGAACATGGAGGGCAAATGTAAAGTTCTACATTTCGGATATTATACAGATATATATGTATATATATATAATATTACGATTAGACATAATGTACATTCAATCAAAGCTCGTGTTTCAAAAAACACAAGCTCAACAAGCGGTATTTTAATTACTGTTGGGGGTAGCCTGTTAAAATCAAACTGAATCAAATCAAATCAATTCAAGTTCTCCTGAAAATACGAATCAAGGAAGAATCAAGGGAAAGAAAATTAGATATCACAAGAAATCATTAATGGCATTCCTTGTATGGCATTGAGTGTCCTTCAGTTATAAGTGATATAACATAGTTTTAATTTTAAATCAACTCTTGTTTACATGAATGGAGTAAAGGTGTAAAGAAGTAGATACCTAAAAAAACTTACAGTACAGAATCTTTCTGTGTCTGTACCACATTTATATTGCTAATATCTACATAAAATTTGGTGGTTTTTGTCATTTTCTATGGGGCATGTTATTAACATTCATTATCGCAAAAACATAAAATATCATATCACTGAAACAAAGAATGAAGTATTTTCAGACTCCATCTTTGCTATCTGTGTCTTGGTCTGAGTCGTAGTACTGGTCATCATGATCTGAATCGTAGTCGTCATCACTTGAGTAATCGTCTCCCAAACAGTCAAACAGTCTTTCTGTTATGATGTTCGGGCCCATCTATGATATGCACTGTAGTTCTACATTATGCCAGAGAGAGCAACACCACACTACCCCCACCGCGAGATTTGCCATGCTTCGTGATTGTCTCCTCAATTGTCTTGTCGACAGCACATCGGTTCCCTGGTATGAGCGTCCTGGCAACAATTATTGCACCTCTTTCGAGCAATGTCATGGCACCATGATGTGAATCTTCAATGTTTTCCAAGAATACAGCAAGGTAGGACCAGGGGCGGCCGAGCGACTTCCAAAGTGGGGGGCACCAACAAAAAGGGCACTTTCTGGAAAAAGGGCACCTACAGTGGGAAATCTCAAAGCGAAAATATACCATTTTTAGACATTGGTATACACCCTACATTGTGATTACATTATCAGGGATGATTTCAATATTTGTTTCTCTTGATACATCATACAAGATATCGCTTAAGCATCATACTTTACAGTTGGGTGTGATGTCTGAAAATGCATTTACGAGCGAGCGAAGCGAGCGAGAAATTTTTTAAAGATCTGAGAGGTCGCAGTGCGAAAAATTACATCTTTAAAGAGGAAAAAAGCCAATCGTGATGGGGTTATAATCACATTCTCATAACGAAAGACTGAAAAGACCTTTGATAAGTAACATAATTATATCATCTTTAAATGCGAGCGAACGCAGCGAGCGAATTTTGGGGGAAATTGCTCTTAGTCGCTTTAAATAAGGGGCACGTTTAATGATTACATGAAAAGGGGACAATTATCGAAAGGGATAAGACACTTATTAGAATAGAAAAGGAGCACGTGTCAAAGTACAAAGAATAATTATAAGAGGTCAAAATGAGGCATTTTTTTCACCTGAAAAGAGGCACTCACCAGTGATGAACAAGAGGCGTTTACGAAAATGGGAAATTTGTTGACGGAAAAAGGGCACCCATCAGATTTTGATAGGGGCATTTATAAAAGGTGAAAAGGGGATAGGTCCCTTATTAGAAAGGAAAAGGGGCACGTATCATTATTAAAAGTCGGTCTTATCAGAGGTGAAAAGGGGCACTGACCAGATATGAAAAGGGGCACTTATGAAAATGTAAAAGGGGCACTTTTAATAAAGGAAAATGTGCATTTGTTGAATGAAAAGGGGCACTTCTCGTACCTGAAAAGAGGCACTTACTAAAGATTAAAAAGAACACTTATTCAAGATAATTTCAAGATTTATGAGAATGGAAAATGGACACTTATTGCAAAGCAAAATGGGAACATGTCGAAGGAAAAGGGCACGAGTCAAAAATAAAAAAAGGCACTCGTCAGAGGTGAAAAGGGGGAAGGGGCACTTTTACTAAGTAATAGGGGCACTTTTCAAAGTAAAAGGGGCACTTCTTACAAAATAAAAGGGGCAATTTTCCTATGTAAAAGGGCACTTTTGGGGTATCTGAAAAGTGGGGCACTGTGCCCCCTCCGGGAGGGCCGCCTCTGGGTAGGACAGATATCGGGAGTAATTGTGACCACCAAATGTGAAGAACGAGTCAGGCATAAGGAACAGGCAGTGCAAGTACAATGGAAAGTTGTTTTCGTTCACAGACCTGATCAATGAATGAGCAATCCAAACGCAATCAACATACGACATCAAAATTTGTGCCGTCTTCCCAAGAGATCCTCTTCGCACATCAGCTTTGAAGCTCTCATAATTATGACTCTATCAACACCTTCAGATCTGCATTAGCCGCAACCTCACCAAGCTTCTCCTTTGTTGGTGATCGAATTAGCTCTCGGAAGATATTCTTTGATTCCTCAGATATACCAGGTATACCAGGTATACCAGTAAGTGCATCATCATTAAAGTCATTGACAGGAACTCATCAAAAAGGAGCCTTTCTAAGCACTCCACCATTGTCTAGTGACAATGTACGGTCTGTCATAGTTCTTTCCTGTCATGACTCCTTTCATAGACCCAGAAGACATGAGACCAGCTTCCAAGAGGATATCTTCAAGTCCGAATCCTTCCATTTTCTTTCCAAGCATCTTGGAGTATGCACAAATCACATGGAAAGTGCCAATCAACACAATGTGTTTCTTGTACTTTTCTGGATGAATCCAAATGAGAGGATATTCCTTCATGCAGACGCCCAAGTCAAATGTTGTTATGACATAGTCTTGGCCAACCACACGGCTTGCTTCTTCTGCAGCTCTCAGGCACTCTTGGATTGTATCAAATTCTGTTATGGGATAGTTGATTACAGGATAGTAATATATGGTCCTCACATCTGAAGACACCTCCCCTGTTTCTGAGACAAATCCAGCCCAACCTTAGATGAGCAAGAGTGCGCTTGTAAAAATGACGTCTGGCTGGAATGCTCCCCAGGGAGTGGAAAATGTGCATACATTGTGTGCGGGTCATCCTGAATCCGATGACCGGGGTAATAATATATGTATCTGTAAAGCGCTTTGAGAGGGCCTGTGGTCCTGAAATGCGCTATATAAGAACAAACTATTATTATTATTAACACATGAAAGCACTGTAGACAGGTAGGCCCAAGTTTATGCCGGGGGTATGAGTTGACTGATACTGAAATTTGTGCGGGAAACATTAGATAACATATCATTGCATAATTTTACACCAATTTAGGGGGTTAGAAAACTTATTTCATGATAATAGCAGACAAAATACAACTTTCAGGTGATTTTGACAGGTTTTGAGACAGAAATTTGCATATTAAATTATATGCAAAATTATGACGTCTTTAATAATTGAAAACAATAACATATATTTGAATAACTTTGTCTACCTATTGTGGTATTATTTACAATGATTTTTTATTAATTTGGTGGAGATTAGATTTATATCTGTTTAGAAACAGGGTAAAATGTAAGCACAATAATTCACAGACCCTAAGAAAGTGTGCAAAACATTTTTACATATTTTCAATTAAGGGGCAAAAAAACAATGTCGAAATGAGTTTTTTTCTTGTGAACATCTTTTTTTCTGATAGAAGGGATCCCAATGAACAAAATGACACCCAAGAAGTAGGATCATAGTGGGGGGTGCACGGTAGCCCCCACTGGTCCACGGACTAGAAGCCATATTCTGATTGGTCAAAAAGATCTTTGTAGATTTCCCTCAAATTCAATGATAACCATTTACAGCTTAAAATGGATGGTTTCATATACCAAGTGTACGAGGTTTCACATGTAATATAACCTCGTTCTCCTATACTAATAATGACCATGGTGAAAACTCACTACTCTCTACACATTCTTGTAAATATGTCCGGAATATCAGGGGAGATCCTTTATGATGGGCCCTGTTGCATAAAACTTACCATTGAAACCTTGATTTAATTGGCTGTAGAGTGATGTTGCCAAAGCCATTGATGTTAGTTTAAATATCATCATCAAACAACAAGGCCCAGATCGGGGCCCAGATCGTATCAAAGATGATATAATGGTTGCAAAAATATCATATAAAACAATTGTACATAATTATTAAATCTTTTGTTTTATACATGGAGAAAGATATCATATCAGCGTTTCAGGTGAGCCATTTTGGACAGCTGAATTGTGTCCAAGTTGAATTGTAATGAAACCTATATTCATCGGCACAAATTCTTTATCCGATTAACTTTCTTGATCGTCTCAGACCGTCTCAGAAAATGAAACCTTGTGTAATTTTCCGAGCAATAACACAATCAATTTATCATTCAAATGAAATTATATAAAACAATTGAACTTGGAACTTCCTTACCAGTCTACGGCAGGGTCTCACGAATCTTGAATCCATAATTCCTAAAACAAAAGAAACATTTCATGGTACGAACCAATTAAAATACATTTTTTGTCCGAAATGTGAAGGGGTTCTGCAATCGAAATTTAAAAAAATACACTAAACAGCTGAATTTATTGTATCAAGTAGTTACGTTTAAGTTACATCTATGTATATTGTTTATCTATTTGATATAAATGTTGGTAACAAATTATCACATCAAATTAAATCAAAAGCAAGTGAATATATATGCCAAATTTGATCCAGATTTGATGTATCTGGGTATGCAAGGGGTCTGAAGCCCCCTTCATTAACAATAATTAAAAATAATATATAATAATGCAGTTGTCAAGAATTCCATATCGCACGAAATTTCCCAGAAGTTCTCTCTTCCCCATCCCTGCCAAGAAAAAGTAAATCAATAAATGCATATATAAATAAATATTAAAAATAAAGAATAATAAAAAAATAAATAACCAGATAAATAAAGAGATGAATGAATTAATTAATTAATAGGTAAATTAATTAATAAATAAAAATAATATTAATATTTAATTAGAATGAAATAAAATAAATTAATACAATTTTTTATATAGAAAAATGGAAAATGTGGACTTTGGTAATACAGCTCACCATGTCTACATAGACACAGTGTTAACATTTGTATATAAAATCTAAATTTGGACAAGTCCTTATGTTTCAGTATTATAGTTTCCATTTATTTTCCTAGAAAACAATATTGATAAGAATTTAGATTTTGATTTCTAAAATCCTGAGAGTAACATTGATATCCCACAAAAATGAATATTTGAACATCAGTGTTCAATGTAAATAGCTTTTGAGAGGGACTTTAAAAAAAAGGTGCTTACGTTTCTGGCACTTTAATACAAGACACACGATGATGATGATGATGAATATTTCAACATCAGTGTTCAATGTAAATAGCTTTTGAGAGGGACTTAAAAAAAAATTTGCTTACGTTTCTGGCACTTTAATACAAGACACACGATGATGATGATGATGATGATGAGGGGGATAGATATTGAGAAGGCTAACATGATTGTTTTATTTTCGGCAGGTTTCGTCGGTATCGTCGTAGAAGCTCTAAAGGCAACACCTGGAGAGGTGGTGAAAAGTCCTTCCTCTTGATCTAACAATAAAAATAATCATGAATTCATCGCTCTATTATTTTGAGAAAATTTTGGCTAATATAGATGTTTATAGATTTGATTTGTAGACATTACCAATACTGCTCAGCTATTTGCAAATTTTCGACGATAGGATTTGGAAGATCTGTATGAACACCTCCACGAAGTGTGTTATTTATTGTTTTTATTGTTTTTGCCGTTCTATTTTGTTTAATGACATTTCTCTTTATCGTTAAAAAAATGTCAACAGTAACAATAACAACTATTTTGTCCTACCTTTATTGCCTTGTCTAGTTGCCTAGCATTACCATTCATGTGACAATGTTTGTTTTGTCTTCTAATATTCTCTATTTTCTCCTTTCCATTCTTCCCTTCTCATAGATTCCTTTACACCCTTTCTTTCTTTAATTTCTTCATCCTCCATTCTACTATTCTACTGTTTTACCTGCCTGTAAATTATTTATTCACCGGGCCCATCCACAACAAGCGTTGCTTTACTGTAGGCCCATCCACAATACATAGCAATACAATAAATGATGAAACGTTTAAACCTATATATTATATTACAATTGACTTGTATGATTTACTATTGTAATGATTATCATGCTTATCATGATTATACTGCAATATCATTAGACAAATTATTTGTATTTTTTTTAGTTTACTAATAAAGGAATGTTGTTAAGTAGTTGAAATAGGAATAATTATGTGAACAAAATAAAAAATAACAACAACATAAAAAATATATATATATATATAGAAATAGTTACTAATTTTACGGGATCCAGGTAATTATAAATATGATAGTACAGTCAATTTTATAATTTAACGACTTATGAAAATGAAATGCACGTACAAGCTGTATCAAACTCTAATAAGTAACGTAAGGCGTAGCCAAGCCATTTTGTGGTAGTTATCTTGGGATGTAACTATTGAAGTGATACGATACTTTATTATACCTGTAACAGATAACAGTACTTGGCCACCTTCCTCAATGAAATCAGAAGTAGCATTAGTCACCACTTTACAGTGATAGTTTCCACTATCTGCCTTACTGAGATCCTTGATCGTTAAATGTGTAGCACGGTTGCTGCCCTCATATCTGGAGTCGTTTGTCGTTAGGGTATTAGTCTGGACTTCGAGAGAGTAGACAGTGTGATCGTTCTTCTTCCAGTACACCCATTGCCATGTCACGTCAGGGACAAAGGGACACAGCAAGGTGACATTTCTTCCAATGGGGACAATTTTCGCTGTAGATGGAGGAGTAAATTATCGTATAGATACAATGTCATTTAGGTTATATCCTTGATACTTCGGAGACGCTTGTTCACATTATGCCGTAATTAACTGCAGCGTTTTACCGCTCTCTTTCTTCTATTGTTCTTAGATAGATAGATAAATGTATTGTATTACAATCTCCGTGTCTGGCAGTTAAAAACTTAAATAAACATAAATTACAATAAAACTATTCTAACTAACTAAGACTATTCTAAATTTATATATTTATCATCATTGATGCCGGTTCCAGAATGGGTGTATAGCGAAATTGAAGAAATATGTTTTGATTTTTTGTGGAGAAGTAAAGGCAAAATTAAAAAGAGCATCATGTTTTTAGACTATCCGCAGGGTCAGCTCAAAAATGATTAATTTCCGACTGTTTGTAAAGGCACAGAGAATAATGTGGATAAAAAGGCTTGTAACAGGAATTCAGGCTATCAAATGGAAACAATACTTTAAATATTTAATAAGACCAATGGGCGGGAATTTAATATTTTATTGCAACTATTGGAGAGATACAGTGAAACTCATGTTACCTTTTTTTATCAGAATTTTCTGAAAGCATGGACAGATATGAAAGAATTTGTTAAAACAGAAGAGAGATACAGAGGGAATGAAATATTGTATAATAATAATTTTTAATTAACTTAAAAAAAAGCAACTTCCCAACCCTCTATCCCAGCAGTATTTCTTTGCTTTATGTTTTATATTTGTTTGTTTTTGTTTTGTTTTGTTTTGTTGTTTTTTTTTTTTTTAGTTTTTTTTTAGTTTTTTTTTTTTTTTTTGTTTTTTTGGGGGTTGTTTTTGGTTGTTTTTTGGTTGTTTTTATCTTTATCTCTCTCTTTGGGATAGTTTGTCTCTTTTCAGAGGTAGTACTTTTTAAACAATATTTTGACAGACTGTAATATTTCATGTACAAGCGTTTTTTAAATTTTTTTTATTCAACAGATATGACGATTATTCGATTTATCGGATCAGCAATTTGTGAGAGAATGCGACCAAAATACAAACCAAAGTTTAATCAAGTTGACAGTACTTTAAACAGTGCAAAAGGTCAAACGGCGGAATTGCTGCGCATCCAAGTTTATACGCGCGATATAGCGGCAGGATGCGCGCATTCCTAGCCGTGTACAGTACACGCGCACTGTTATTGGATTTTAATTCACACGCTCGACAACTTCCACTGGAGTAAAACGTGTTTCTTTTTGTCGGTCCGGAGATAGTAGATCTACGGGGAATATACATCTGATTTATTCGAAAATCATTTGAACATAGCAATGTGTAATTGCCCTGGTACAGTTCTATTATCAGCTAGTAATACCGGTACCGGCAGTAGCGTCTAGCTGCACTGGAAGTATTGATTGGAAATAGGCCGACCAAGTGTAACGTTTATATTATAAGCTAAACACAGTCGGCAGAAGATCAAGCAAGATTATAATACAGAGAACTATGGTGGACTAGCTCTAGTCTTGCTTCTCGTCAAGATACTAACTACATCAGCATAGAGATTCCAGATTTCTAGCTGAACGGCGGCTTCAACTTCAAGACAAGAGACGGGACTTCCGAAAAATCACCTTGTGATGTTGTGTCTAGACCCTAGACTAGGCTAGATACGAGTTTACGACTTCCGTACACACAAGGACAATCGAACAAACGCAGACTAAACGACCGAGTCAACTCCGTCTGCACAACAGACAAATGACAAGGTGCCTGAGCCTGCAAAGACATAGGACAAGAATCAAGCCTAGACAGCCGCAGTGATGTTGATGGAGGCGGCTAGCTCCAGCAAGTCCAGTGCAGAATACAGAATCAGCCGCAACCGGCCCGGGCCCGGTCATGGAAACGACAGAACAGGCGCCTCGGCGTCATTTCACAGACGCAACCGGGTGAGTTAACACATATGCACCGGTATAGCTTGCATGACATTAGGAATAGAGATCTAGATATGAAGGAAGATCTAAAATCAATATTGTTATGTAGTAGACAGTAGACTCTGCAGACTACAGACAGTACAGAGCCTTAAATAATAATACTAGATTTTGAGCAATGCGCAAAGGACGAGATATCTACTGTACTGTTGAGCTAAGTTAGACAAACATTACAGTCTGGCAGTAGGGTCTTCCTCAACAGTCCCTATAGGCTGTAGGCTAGAGTCTGCAGTACTAGTAGTATACAGGCTAAGCAATGTCTGAAGACAGACATATCCAGCTGGAACGGGGTATTTTCAAGTATTATTTTAATTTTCATTGTGGTCATACCCTTGGGCATCATCTTACACTACAGTGAGAGCGTTCAGAATGGGGGTAGACTTTTTCAGAGTAGCAAACGCTTTAATAGACTGAATTTGGTCTTCGCTTAGACTGTTGGACTTAGAGTATTGCCAATACTATAGTTGCGGGGGATTTGCTTTCAATTCATGAATGTATAGACTCTAACTATTCGGTTGGATCTACTCTAGCTGACGGTGATTAGACCACCGAGTGGCATGGCACACTATTATGGAGATTTAAAATGGAGCACTTATGCCGGATCAGAGTAGATCCAGAGACCCATGAATTTATATTTATGTAACAATCTTGACGGTATAGCCAGCATAAATATTCATGGTATTAAAGTAAAGTGTTAGTAAATTGAAACAATAGAGGTTCACGGACTCAAGGGGGTCTGAAAGTAAGTCCTACTATAGTACAAAATGAACAGTTCCTTCACGTGATTACTGTGAACTTGCGAACAATTCAGATACAGGACAAAATCATTATTAACCAGGCAATATGTTGTTATTTACATTTGTATAGTCTTGCTAATGCTAGTGATTCAATTGCTTGGGATGATTCTTGCAAATTTCAGAGCAATATAGATCGCTTACCTAAAGTTAAACTAGGCAAAGTCCCTGGAGTTGGGAGGACTGAATATTAGTCACAATTGCAACCCACTTTGGCCCAATATAGCACAGCATATGTGCTCTTCCTTGAATATCGTATCGGCGGGAGATTTCTTTTATATTTTGGCACAGGTGTTTTTGGGCCATCATCAATGGGCGACTGGTAGCAGCAGTTTATGAGATAAGCTAGCGCCAGTGGAAGACTGCCACACAAATCCATAGGCTGGAACCAAATACATGAAATATCAGCGAGGTCAGATAGTTTGGACGAGGTGGCTTTACACAGCACAAGGAAGACATTTCAATGCCATTAGACGGATAGAAGATATTACAGGAAATGCAAACAAACAAGCAAAATAACATTTATGCAGAAATTGGAAATAAAATATTGCACGATAGAGGGCCATGTAGGCTATTCATCGAATTTTCGTTCAGCAAAGTTGATGCGATGAAACTCGCGAAAGCATGCCTCCTCACTAATTGTTGTGTCTTTCGTTCGTGGCACGTTCATTCCATTCTGAGTAGAGTTGTTCTTGTTATGTCTGATGGCAAAAAAGTGAAGAAACATGTGTCGGTGGAGAGCGGAGTATATTGATTGAATTGAATCGAAGGTCCATCTAGTTCGGAATTTTGATCTAAGAGTACAATTTTATCATTACCTGATGAAGCAACGAGTGTTGTGGATTACATCAGGCCTTGCTGTAGCTTGATGGTGTCTAACGATTCAAGTCCGAATCGTGTCGGTCGGGTACAAAAGACTTTAGAGTATAATTGATATGTTATTTTACCTTCGGACAGGTAGTCGAACTGAATGAAATTGGTAACAAGTGACGTAGCGTCTATATAAGGCAAATATATATATATATATATATATATATATATATATATTCAAACATTTGTACCAAGAAATCGGAACATTTCTAGCCCAACCAACCAACCATTCGTACATCTCGCTCAACCTGCGAAATATATATCCAAACATTAATAACAAATTGGGGCCTTTCTAGCCCAACCAACCAACAATAAGTGATCGGGCTTGATTGGGCTTGGTCGGGTTGGTTTGATCGGCAGGGGGAACCCACCCATTTTGCCCCGACCTATCCCGACCACATGCCTAAACACAAGCTCTTCCCGACCGCTATTCGACCATTGACGACCCACATTCGACCATTCACGACTCCTGCACGACGTATAGTCGACCACAACTTCGATCTCTTCTCGATCATTCCGATCTACATACAATCCCAACGCGATCCCTACTAGACCAACTAGACATACACATGATCTCTACACAATCTCGACCCGAGCAGATCGACCTGTTCGAACAGGGATCCAAGATGACTCGTGAATTGAGTGGTTGCACAAAATATTATCGTCAGCTGATGGTACAGTACTTATTTTTGACCAGCGTTCAGTTCATCTCAGACACTCAAGAAGGCTAAAAGGCTTATTTCGAAGTCGATGCATTCCACATTTATTTAACTTCCCCCTGCAGACCCAGTGTCATTTGCCAAAGTACTGTATTGCACATGATACTTAAAACATTAATTTTATTTGCCTTTTCAAACAGACTGTCAAGAGCTGCACGTGTCGCAGTCACAAGTCATGTTACTACCAATTCTAGAAGCGATTAACTTAATTAGTATCAATTTACCGGTACGAAGAAAATGTGATTAGATCAGCACGTAATTGTGTCCTTGGTTCTTTTTATATTTATAAGGTATTTCATGAAATTTACATCATACTCAGAACAATCAAAATACAACTCAGAATAATCAAAATACAACTAAAAAATATTATTCTTAACATCAATTGCTAAACAAAACAACTCTTTCATACATTTTCTTATTCGTTTAAAACAATAAAAGTAATAATAATAATAATGATAAAATACTTAGTCATTTCATGTTCGTTTTGTGCTTCTTTGAAAAAAAACGAATATCTGTTGAATTAAACAAAAATAAATAAATGCTTGTACATGAAATATTACAGTCTGTCAAAATATTGTTTAAAAAGTACTACCTCTGAAAAGAGACAAACTCCCCCAAAGAGAGAGATAAAGATAAAAAACAACCAAAACAACCAAAAACACCCCCAAAAAAAACAAAACAAAACAAAAACAAACAAATATAAACATAAAGCAAAGAAATACTGCTGGGATAGAGGGTTGGAAAGTTGCTTTTTTAAAAGTTAATTTATATTAAACAAAACTTTCCAAGGTCTCACATTTTTTTAAAGTGCATTTTAAGAGTATCCCTTTCCATTGCAAGTTTTGTTTCCCTCTTTCCTATTTTCGAGAATTTTATCTTTTACTTCATCTACATATGGAGGCTTCCCCTTCTCTCTACTGTTAAAAATCATCAATTTAATCAAAATCAGAATGTGGTTTAGTAATTGCTCCGATTTCATATTACTCCCATTTATTCCAATATGAATTTCTTTCCACGACAGTTTCTTTAGAATTGGTAAATTGAGTTTATCAGCACATTTTTCCCAGAATCTTTTCCACTTCCACTGTAATATTATAAAGTTCCATTAATTTATGAAATGCTGAGCTGATTTCTGCATTCTTCTTGATTTGACTTTTATACACCATCTCTGCAGTTATTTCTTCAAATTTAAAAATCTTCTTTGCAAATATTATTTCTAAACTTAAGGCCACAGTGGGTGGACTTTCTTGCAGACTGAACATTCTGTTTCCATTCGTGAGGAAGTATTGAATAGATTTTGTTAACTTTTGTAGTTTCTTCCTTACTTAAACCAATGGCAATAAAATATGCATCTTTTTTTAATAACCCTTGTTCATCGCATATGTGATGTAGTCGATATATATTAAAAAAAAATTTTTTCCTCAAATAAAGTTTGACCTTCTAGTTGAATAAAATTATTATTATACAATATTTCATTCCCTCTGTATCTCTTCTGTTTTAACATATTCTTTCATATCTATCCATGCTTTCAGAAGTTTCTGATAAAAAGAAGGTAACATGAGTTTTACTGTATCTCTCCAATAGTTGCAATAAAATATTAAATTCCCGCCAATTGGTCTCATTAAATATTTAAAGTATTGTTTCCATTTGATAGCTTGAGTTCCTGTTACAAGCCTTTTTATCCACATTATTCTCTGTGCCTTTACAAACAGTCGGAAATTCATCATTTTGAGCCCACCCTGCGGATAGTCTAAAAACATGATGCTCTTTTTAATTTTGCCTTTACTTCTCCACAAAAAATCAAAACATATTTCTTCAATTTCGCTATACACCCATTCTGGAACCGGCATCAATGATGATAAATATATAAATTTAGAATAGCCATATACTTTCATTAATTGAATTTTCCCCATTAATGTTAAATCACGCTGCTTCCACCACGTAAAACGTTTTTAATCTTGCTCAATATTTCTTTATAATTCATTTGTTCTTTGATATCCTCGTGTATTGAAAAATAAATTCCTAGTATTTTAACAATATCTACTTGCTTCCCAAACGGAAATGTATGAGTGGATAATTGTGGACCTAAGGGCAAAATGAATGTCTTATCCTTGTTTAATTTTGAGCCTGATATTTTATAAAAACATTCAAAAATATGTTTAATTTCCTTAAATGAATTCGAATCTTTAATGAAAAGCGTTATATCGTCTGCGTACAGAACTTGGTTTATTTCTGTATTTCCAAAACTGATTCCTTTTATCTGATGATTATTTCTTATCATATGAGCTAAAATTTCAATACACTGAACAAATAAATATGGAGAGAGGGGATCTCCCTGCCTTACTCCTCTTTCAACCTTGATATAACCTGTTGATGTATATCCATTTATAACGCAACTTTCTGCTTTAGTATAAAAAAATATTAACCCATTTACAAAACATTGGTCCAAAATTATATGATTGTAAAACTTTATATAAAAATAAATGTGAAACAGAATCAAATGCTTTTTCAAAATCAATGGCCACCAGAAAATCGTGTTCTCTGTAAAAAAGAAGTATGAAAGATCATGTCGTCTATTATTCGTATTGCTTCTCCAATGTTCCTATCCTTAACATATCCCAACTGATCACAACCAACAATTTCAGGTAAAACTTCTTGTATTCTCTTTGAAAGTATCTTAGATAGGATTTTATAATCTACGTTTAGCAACGAAATTGGTCTGTAATTCTTAATAAGCTCCGGATCTTTGCCATCTTTATGTATCAAGATAATAACTGCTTGCCCTTGAGAGCCTGATAATTCCCCTTGTTGAAGAGCTTTATTAAAAGATGCAAGAACTGGATCTCCAATTACTGGCCAAAATTTCTGATAAAATTCTGCACTTAAACCATCATTTCCTGGAGATTTGTTAAGTTTCATATCTTTTAGTATTTCTATGCATTCCCTTTCTACGATCGTTTCCTCACATGAATCTCGTGATATATTATTCAACTTTGGCAGGTTATTAGGAAAGAAGTCCAAAGTGTCATCTTGTATAGAATTTATTTTGCTATATAGCTGCCCATAAAATGATTTTATTCCTTCAATAATTTCTCTTTCGTTAGAAGTGGTATTTCCATTTCCATTGGGCTCGGCATTGGATCGGCAGTGGGAACCCACCATAATGGTGGGTTCCCACTGCCGATCAAACCAACCCGACCAAGCCCAATCAAGCCCGATCACCCATTTTCCCCGACCAATCCCGACCACATGCCTAAACACAAGCTCTTCCCGACCGCTATTCGACCACTGACGACCCACATTCGACCATTCACGACTCCTGCACGACGTATAGTCGACCACAACTTCGATCTCTTCTCGATCATTCCGATCTACATACAATCCCAACGCGATCCCTACTAGACCAACTAGACGTACACACGATCTCTACACAATCTCGGCCCGAGCAGATCGACCTGTTCGAACAGGGATCCAAGATGACTCGTGAATTGAGTGGTTGCACAAAATATTATCGTCAGCTGATGGTACAGTACTCATTTTTGATCAGCGTTCAGTTCATCTCAGACACTCAAGAAGGCTAAAGGCTTATTTCGAAGTCAATGCATTCCACATTTCTTTAAACTTCCCCCTGCAGACCCAGTGCCATTTGCCAAAGTACTGTATTGCACATGATAATTAAAACATTAATTTTATTTGCCTTTTCAAACAAACTGTCAAGAGCTGCACGTGTCGCAGTCACATGTTACTACCAATTCTAGAAGCGATTAACTTAATTAGTATCAATATACCGGTACGAAGAAAATGTGATTAGATCAGCACGTAATTGTGTCCTTGTTTTTTTGAATATTTATAAGGTGTTTTATTTTCTCAATACCAGAGGCAATACATATAACCGAAATCATGAAATTTACATCATACTCAGAACAATCAAAATACAACTCAGAATAATCAAAATACAATTCAAAAGTATTATTCTGAACATCAATTGCTAAACAAAACAACTCTTTCATACATTTCCTTATTCGTTTAAAACAATAATAGTAATAATAATAATGATAAAATACTTAGTCACATCTCCGTGGTCATTTCATGTTCATTTTGTGCTTCTTTGAAGAAAAAACGAATATCTGTTGAATTCAAAAAAAATAAATAAATGCTTGTACATGAAATATTACAGTCTGTCAAAATATTTTTTTTAAAAGTACTACCTCTGAAAAGAGACAAACTCCCCCAAAGAGAGAGATAAAGATTAAAAAACAACCAAAAACAACCAAAAACAACCCCCAAAAAAAAACAACAACAACAAACAAACAAACAAAACAAAAACAAACAAATATAAACATAAAGCAAAGAAATACTGCGGGAATAGAGGGTTGGGAAGTTGCTTTTTTTAAAGTTAATTAATATTACACAAAACTTTCCAAGGTCTCCCATTTTTTAAAGTGAATTGAAAGAGTATCCCTTTCCATTGCAAGTTTTTTCCTCTTTCCTATTTTCGAGAATTTTATCTTTTACTTCATCTACATTTGGAGGCTTCCCCTTCTCTCTACTATTAAAAATCATCAATTTAATCAAAATCAGAATGTGGTTTAGTAATTGCTCCGATTTCATATTACTCCCATTTATTCCAATATGAATTTCTTTCCACGACAGTTTCTTTAGAATTGGTAAATTGAGTTTATCAGCACATTTTCCCAGAATCTTTTTATTATATTACATTAAAAAATACATGTTGATAGGTTTCCTCCAAAATATTGCAATACGAACACAAACCGTTTGTACGAAATTTAAATCTATGCAAATGATGGTTTGTATAAACTATTCTATGCAAAAGTTTAAACTGAAATTCTCTCAGTTTACTGTTTAATGTGCACAACTTTGGTTGAACAAAAAAAAATCCACTTCTTTAGTTGTAATATTATAAAGTTCCATTAAGTTATGAAATGCTGAGCTGATTTCTGCATTCTTCTTGATTTGACTTTTATACACCATCTCTGCAGTTATTTCTTCAAATTTAAAAACCTTCTTTGCAAATATTAATTCTAAACTAAGGCCACAGTGGATGGACTTTCTTGCAGGCTGAACATTCTGTTTCCATTCGTGAGGAATTATTGAATAGATTTTGTTAACTTTTGTAATTTCTTCCTTACTTAAACCAATGGCAATAAAATATGCATCTTTTTTAATAACCCTTGTTCATCGCATATGTGATGAAGTCGATATATATTTTTTAAAACAAATTTTCCTCAAATAAAGTTTGACCTTCTAGTTGAATAAAATTATTATTATACAATATTTCATTCCCTCTGTATCTCTCTTCTGTTTTAACATATTCTTTCATATCTATCCATGCTTTCAGAAGATTCTGATAAAAAGAAGGTAACATGAGTTTCACTGTATCTCTCCAATAGTTGCAATAAAATATTAAATTCCCGCCCATTGGTCTCATTAAATATTTAAAGTAATGTTTCCATTTGATAGCTTGAGTTCCTGTTACAAGCCTTTTATCCACATTATTCTCTGTGCCTTTACAAACAGTCGGAAATTCATCATTTTGAGCCCACCCTGCGGATAGTCTAAAAACATGATGCTCTTTTTAATTTTGCCTTTACTTCTTCACAAAAAAAAAATCAAAACATATTTCTTCAATTTCGCTATACACCCATTCTGGAACCGGCATCAATGATGATAAATATATAAATTTAGAATAGCCATATACTTTCATTAATTGAATTTTCCCCATTAATGTTAAATCACGCTGCTTCCACCACGTAAAACGTTTTTTAATCTTGCTCAATATTTCTTTATAATTCATTTGTTCTTTGATATCTTCGTGTATTGAAAAATAAATTCCTAGTATTTTAACAATGTCTACTTGCTTCCCAAACGGAAATGTATGAGTGGATAATTGTGGACCTAAGGGCAAAATGAATGTCTTGTCCTTGTTTAACTTTAAGCCTGATATTTTATAAAAACATTCAAAAATATGTTTAATTTCCTTAAATGAATTCGAATCTTTAATGAAAAGCGTTATATCGTCTGCGTACAGAGAGAGAGAGAGGATCTCCTGCCTTACTCCTCTTTCAACCTTGAAATAACCTGTTGATGTATATCCATTTATAACACAACTTTCTGCTTTAGTATAAAAATTATTAACCCATTTACAAAACCCTGGTCCAAAATTAAATGATTGTAAAACCTTATATAAAAATAAATGTGAAACAGAATCAAATGCTTTTTCAAAATCAATGGCCACCAAAAAGCGTGTTCTCTGTAAAAGAAGTATGAAAGATCATGTCGTCTATTATTCGTATTGCTTCTCCAATGTTCCTATCCTTATATCCCAACTGATCAAAACTAACAATTTCAGGTAAAACTTCTTGTATTCTCTTTGAAAGTATCTTAGATAGGATTTTATAATCTACGTTTAGCAACGAAATCGGTCTGTAATTCTTAATAAGCTCCGGATCTTTGCCATCTTTATGTATCAAGATAATAACTGCTTGCCTTTGAGAGCCTGATAATTCCCCTTGTTGAAGAGCTTCATTAAAAGATGCAAGAACTAGATCTCCAATTACTGGCCAAAATTTCTGATAAAATTCTGCACTTAAACCATCATTTCCTGGAGATTTGTTAAGTTCCATATCTTTTAGTATTTCTATGCATTCCCTTTCTACGATCGTTTCCTCACATGAATCTCGTGATATATTATTCCATTTTGGCAGGTTATTAGGAAAGAAGTCCAAAGTGTCATCTTGTATAGAATTTATTTTGCTATATAGCTGCCCATAAAATGATTTTATTCCTTCAATAATTTCTTTTCGTTAGAAGTGGTATTTCCATTTCCATTTAATTTCTTTATTATACTTTTTTCTATTTGATTCCATTAACTGTTTGAAGAATGCTGTATTCTTTTCTCCACATTCATACCATGAGGATCTTGACCGTACTTTTAAACCTTCATTGATGTAATCGTGGAGTAAACTTAGTTGTTGTTTCTTAGTTTTCAAATTTTCAGAAATATCTTTGTGATGTCCAATCGACAATAAATCCTCTTCTAAGTCTTTAATCTCTTTTACCAATTTTCCGATTTTTTTTTCTTTCTTTTCTTTCCTCCGCCCTTTTTCTTGATAGTTTAATTGTAAACTTCCGTATTTCCATTTTCATGAAATCCCATAGTACTCTCTTATCTTTAATTTCAACAGACAGTTTCTCTTTTAAAGTCTTTATTTCTTCTCTAATCTTCTTAACGTATTCCTTGTCACTTAATAGACTATTATTAAACTTCCAATAAGATCTTTTATTTTTATTTTTTGTCGATGACCTATTATGGATTACCAGATTAACTGCTGAATGGTCAGGGGCTATAGAGGAACAATGTCACATTTGGATGTTATTTGCTCTAAATTCTCTGATATGATCCAATAATCTAAGCGACTTTGCATAAAAGGATTTCGTTGTTTATACGTGTATTGCTTTTTATCTTTATTTTTACTTCTCCATACATCACGTAATCTATAACTATCCATGAACTCTTCAAATTTTTTACTAAATTTTGTTTGCTTCTTTGATACTTGTCCAAAATAATCTAGATTCGTGTCTCTAATAACATTGAAGTCACCCCAAGTGCTACTGGATTTCCTTCTGTATTATTCCTATTGAGTTGAGTTGCGATCGGAAAGATCGAGTGCGGTCGAAGTGGTCGAGAAGTGCTCGGGATGTCATCGAGAAGCAGTCGAGAAGTGAGCGAGTTCGGTCGAGTGACTGTTTAGGGCAGACATGTATCGATCGTCAAGCGGTTGAGTTGTTGATCGAGTTGATCGGGAACCAATCGTGTAGAAGTTGTGTATAAATCGAGATGATCGGGTAGTGATCGGCGGAAAAATCCACCGCGACCAAACTAGACCTCTATACGATCGATTCCCGATCAGCTCGACCTCTACTCGACCAATACACGATCGCTGTACGATCGCTTGTCTTCTCGACCCCTACACGATATTTTTTGACATGCCAAAAATTGTCGTGTAGGAAGCCAGATCGATACCGATCAAGGTAGACCGACCCCGATCAAGGTAGACCGACCCCGATCGCCCTTGCCGACTTCTACAACTTCTACACGATTGGTTTCCGATCAACTCGATCATCAACTCAACCGCTTGACGATCGATACATGTCTGCCCTAAACAGTCACTCGACCGAACTCGCTCACTTCTCGACTGCTTCTCGATGACATTCCGACCACTTCTCGACCGCACTCGATCTTTCCGATCGCAACTCAACTCAATAGGAATAATACAAAGGAAATCCAGTAGCACTTGGGGTGACTTCAATGTTATTAGAGACACGAATCTAGATTATTTTGGACAAGTATCAAAGAAGCAAACAAAATTTAGTAAACAATTTGAAGAGTTCATGGATAGTTATAGATTACGTGATGTATGGAAGTAAAAATAAAGATAAAAAGCAATACACGTATAAACAACGAAATCCTTTAATGCAAAGTCGCTTAGATTATTGGATCATATCAGAGAATTTAGAGCAAATAACATCCAAATGTGACATTGTTCCTCTATAGCCCTGACCATTCAGCAGTTAATCTGGTAATCCATAATAGGTCATCGACAAAAAAGATCTTATTGGAAGTTTAATAATAGTCTATTAAGTGACAAGAAATACGTTAAGAAGATTAGAGAAGAAATAAAGACTTTAAAGAGAAACTGTCTGTTGAAATTAAAGATAAGAGAGTACTATGGGATTTCATGAAAATGGAAATACGGAAGTTTACAATACTATCAAGAAAAGGGCGGAGGAAAGAGAAGGAAAAAAATCGGAAAATTGGTAAAACAGATTAAAGACTTAGAAGAGGATTTATTGTCGATTGGCAATGGACATCACAAAGATATTTCTGAAAATTTGAAAACTAAGAAACAACAACTAAGTTTACTCACGATTACATCAATGAAGGTTTAAAAGTACGGTCAAGATCCTCATGGTATGAATGTGGAGAAAAGAATACAGCATTCTTCAAACAGTTAATGGAATCAAATAGAAAAAAAGTATAATAAAGAAATTAAATGGAAATGGAAATACCACTTCTAACGAAAAAGAAATTATTGAAGGAATAAAATAATTTTATGGGCAGCTATTTAGCAAAATAAATTCTATACAAGATGACTAATTTGGACATCTTTCCTAATAATCTGCCAAAATGGAATAATATATCACGAGATTCATGTGAGGAAACGATCGTACAAAGAGAATGCATAGAAATTCTAAAAGATATGAAACTTAACAAATCTCCAGGAAATGATGGTTTAAGTGCAAAATTTTATCAGAAATTTTGGCCAGTAATTGAGATCTAGTTCTTGCATGTTTTAATGAAGCTCTTCAACAAAGGAATTATCAGGCTCTCAAAGGCAAGCAGTTATTATCTTGATACATAAAGATGGCAAAGATCCGGAGCTTATTAAAAATTACAGACCGATTTCGTTGCTAAACGTAGATTATAAAATCTATCTAAGATACTTTCAAAGAGAATACAAGAAGTTTTACCTGATATTGTTGGTTTTGATCAGTTGGGATATGTTAAGGATAGGAACATTGGAGAAGCAATACGAATAATAGACGACATGATCTTTAATACTTCTTTTTACAGAGAACACGCTTTTTTGGTGGCCATTGATTTTGAAAAAGCATTGTTATTTCAAGGTTGAAAGAGGAGTTAGGCAGGGAGATCCCCCCTCTCTCTCTGTACGCAGACGATATAACGCTTTTCATTAACGATTCGAATTCATTTAAGGAAATTAAACATATTTTTGAATGTTTTTATAAAATATCAGGCTAAAAGTTAAACAAGGACAAGACATTCATTTTGCCCTTAGGTCCACAATTATCCACTCATACATTTCCGTTTGGGAAGCAAGTAGACATTGTTAAAATACTAGGAATTTATTTTTCAATACACGAAGATATCAAAGAACAAATGAATTATAAAGAAATATTGAGCAAGATTAAAAAAACGTTTTACGTGGAGGAAGCAGCGTGATTTAACATTAATGGGGAAATTCAATTAATGAAAGCATATGGCTATTCTAAATTTATATATTTATCATCATTGATGCCGGTTCCAGAATGGGTGTATAGCGAAATTGAAGAAATATGTTTTGATTTTTTTTTTGTGAAGCAGTAAAGGCAAAATTAAAAAGAGCATCATGTTTTTAGACTATCCGCAGGGTGGGCTCAAAATGATAAATTTCCGACTGTTTGCAAAGGCACAGAGAATAATGTGGATAAAAAGGCTTGTAACAGGAACTCAAGCTATCAAATGGAAATATTACTTTAAATATTTAATGAGACCAATGGGCAGGAATTTAATATTTTATTGCAACTATTGGAGAGATACAGTGAAACTCATGTTACCTTCTTTTTATCAGAATCTTCTGAAAGCATGGATAGATATGAAAGAATATGTTAAAACAGAAGAGAGATACAGAGGGAATGAAATACTGTATAATAATAATTTTATTCAACTAGAAGGTCAAACTTTATTTGAGGAAAATTTGTTTAAAAAAAATATATATCGACTTCATCTCATATGCGATGAACAAGGGTTATTAAAAAAAGATGCATATTTTATTGCCATTGGTTTAAGTAAGGAAGAAATTACAAAAGTTAACAAAATCTATTCAATAATTCCTCACGAATGGAAACAGAATGTTCAGCCTGCAAGAAAGTCCATCCACTGTGGCCTTAGTTTAGAATTAATATTTGCAAAGAAGGTTTTTAAATTTGAAGAAATAACTGCAGAGATGGTGTATAAAAGTCAAATCAAGAAGAATGCAGAAATCAGCTCAGCATTTCATAACTTAATGGAACTTTATAATATTACAACTAAAGAAGTGGATTTTTTTTTTGTTCAACCAAAGTTGTGCACATTAAACAGTAAACTAAGAGAATTTCAGTTTAAACTTTTGCATAGAATAATTTATAAAAACCATCATTTGCATAGATTTAAATTTCGTACAAACGGTTTGTGTTCGTATTGCAATATTTTGGAGGAAACCTATCAACATGTATTTTTTAAATGTAATATAATAAAAAGATTCTGGGAAAAAATGTGTTGATAAACTCAATTGACCAATTCTGAAAAAACTGTCGTGGAAAGAAATTCATATTGTAATAAATGGGAGTAATATGAAATCGGAGCAATTACTAAACCACATTCTGATTTTGATTAAATTGATGATTTTTAATAGTAGAGAGAAGGGGAAGCCTCCAAATGTAGATGAAGTAAAAGATAAAATTCTCGAAAATAGGAAAGAGGAAAAAAACTTACAATGGAAAGGGATACTCTTTCAATTCACTTTAAAAAAATGGGAGACCTTGGAAAGCTTTGTGTAATATTAATTAACTTTTAAAAAAAGCAACTTCCCAACCCTCTATCCCAGCAGTATTTCTTTGCTTCATGTTTATATTTGTTTGTTTTTGTTTTGTTTGTTTTGTTTTTTGTTTGTTTTTTTTGTTTTGGGGGTTGTTTTTGGTTGTTTTTGGTTGTTTTTAAATCTTTATCTCTCTCTTTGGGGGAGTTTGTCTCTTTTCAGAGGTAGTACTTTTTAAACAATATTTTGACAGACTGTAATATTTCATGTACAAGCATTTATTTATTTATTTTTAATTCAACAGATATTCGTTTTTTTCTTCAAAGAAGCACAAAATGAACATGAAATGACCACGGAGATGTGACTAAATGTTTTATCATTATTATTATTACTATTATTGTTTTAAACGAATAAGGAAATGTATGAAAGAGTTGTTTTGTTTAGCAATTGATGTTCTGAATAATACTTTTGAATTGTATTTTGATTATTTTGAGTTGTATTTTGATTGTTCTGAGTATGATGTAAATTTTATGATTTCGATAATATGTATTGCCTCTGGTATTGAGAAAATAAAACACCTTATAAATATTTTAAAAAACAAGGACACAATTACGTGCTGATCTAATCACATTTTCTTTGTACTGGTTTATTGATACTAATTAAGTTAATCGCTTCTAGAATTGGTGGTAACATGTGACTGCGACACGTGCAGCTCTTGACAGTCTGTTTGAAAAGGCAAATACAATTAATGTTTTAAGTATCATGTGCAATACAGTACTTTGGCAAATGGCACTGGGTCTGCAGGGGGAAGTTTAAAGAAATGTGGAATGCATTGACTTCGAAATAAGCCTTTTAGCCCTCTTGAGTGTCTGAGATGAACTGAACGCTGATCAAAAATGATTACTGTACCATCAGCTGACGATAATATTTTGTGCAACCACTCAATTCACGAGTCATCTTGGATCCCTGTTCGAACAGGTCGATCTGCTCGGGTCAAGATTGTGTAGAGATCGTGTGTACGTCTAGTTGGTCTAGTAGGGATCGCGTTGGGATTGTATGTAGATCGGAATGATCGAGAAGAGATCGAAGTTGTGGTCGACTATACGTCGTGCAGGAGTCGTGAATGGTCGAATGTGGGTCGTCAATGGTCCAATAGCGGTCGGGAAGAGCTTGTGTTTAGGCATGTGGTCGGGATTGGTCGGGGAAAAATGGGTGATCGGGCTTGATTGGGCTTGGTCGGGTTGGTTTGATCGGCAGTGGGAACCCACCATAAGACCTGTTTAACTTAAGACGACTGTGAGGGATTGTTTAAATGCTGTTTAAGAGCGCGATTCCGCTGCTTTTCAACGTGACCGGTGCACTCTACTTGCTGACCCCGAACTTGGGGGAACGATGGTACATGCATCCTCTAAAATTTCAAATATTTTTTGCAGGATCTTTTCTCGTGTAGCCTGGTTTTTCCTCTCGATAATATTAACTATTCTTATCTAATGGTGACACCTTGGAAATTCCATAATCTATACTAAACTATCCATTCTGTTGGAGAAGTTTCTTTTCTGGATCTTCCGAGCACTGACGCATTAATATTATTAGTGTGTTTGTACCAAAGACGTTTAAATATAATTACTTGACGGAAAGCAGCACGCGCGGAAACCATTACACGAATGGGATTAGGCTCCGCCTCTTTTGGATCATTTGAAGACGAAATAAGCACCCTAGGCGGCATTCTGATTGGATAAGACCCTAATGAATATGTATTTTATCAAAAGTATCGTTCAAGAAATGTGGTAACTTTTTTGACCTCATTGCGTCACTTTAATTATGCAGATTTATGCAAGACGCTACTCGCACAAAGTGAGAAGATTTAGTTCACGGAAAATAGTAACTCCAGGAAGCTTCGACGCCGACGCCTTTACTATTTTTAAAATATGAGTAAATTAAGTGAATTTAGTCATTTATTTTGAAAAAGTTGAATTAGTCTTCGTGATCTACGGTAATTTCTTTACATTTTGAAATAGTTCTCAACAGATTTTTGGGAAAGGGCTAGAAACATATTTCTCTTGAAATTACACTTCGATTTTCATCGTCATGAACTAGTTTGACTGCGATTTGCCGTTTTGTCACCCTGGTACTCGCGTTAGGGCCCCGGGGTTCTGGCAAGGCCACCCCTGAGAATTTCGGTGGTCATCTGCATCAGATCCAACTTTCTAATCGGGTTAAATTCCAAATTTGGTCGTCATCATGAATCTAATTCACCCATCATCGATTGAATTTAAATCTAGATTTAACGTTACACCTTGAAATAATCTATGAAGTGTATGATTTTGTTCATTAAACATCCAAGCTAATGATATGATTATGAATTATGAGTGATGAATTCTTGTTTAATTTTTTTTTTTATTGCTCAGTTGTATTATATCGTGCGTGTCAACTTAGGACAAAACTATTTGTGACCATTGATAATTAAAAAAACGCCAATCCCTATTTCATTTAGATGTAAACCGTTGTTAACCTGACCTTATTAATAAAAAAATAAAAAACAACAACTAGGATTTGTTTATTTAATATTTAGATTTTGTGTGGGTCCAGCTTGCTTGTCAAGTTGTCATTAGGCCTAACTCTAGACCGAAAGCTTCAGTCTCTGATATCGACGGTATTTATTATTTATATTATATGTTTCAAGAATATCACATTCAATAAAGCTAATGAAGTTTATTATCTTGTCAACTTTCAAATAATTAAAGATAACTAATAACTAATCCTCGATGAATAAACACTAAAATTCTAACGATGTCAACTACATGTACCATCTTAATATTAATAGCCTATAGGATGAAACTGAGGATTGAGCAGAAAGATTTTCCATGAAATTTGAGTGATAAGGATCTATCATTCTATATTAAAGATTTAATTAATCAATGATATTTTAATTATAGCTATACATGTGGAAATCAATTTTACCTCTATGGACTTCTGTATTAAAGGATTTGTAGATTACTACATTATGGCTACTTCAAGAATTGGATGTAAGAAGGTTTGAAAGTCAAACCTCTAAATGCATTAGATGTGGAAATATATATGGAAAGACTGCCTTTTGATCACTTAATCATTGCCTTTCGTATCCAAACTGCTATTTTTGTTTAAGAATAATGTTTTGATACTTCTACACTTTAAGAAACGGGGATTGGGGTTTGCTTGCTATCCTCTTCCTGGTGCTGTTAATGCAAAAGTGTTAACAATATAATTATAAGTTTATATTAGAAGGATTGAAAAAAGTTTTGAATGACAGCATTACTGTTGCTAAAAGTAATGGTATTGTTGATTGTTAAGGGGGTAGGGGCGATTGTTTTCCAGTGATATTAACGGTATACCAATGTATAAAAAAAAAAGAAAAAAAAAAGAGAAAACTATTCTTAAAAATTAAAATTATACAGCACATGTGCCCCCTGACAAAAACTCGGGCACCACTTCTGTTTTGTTTGTTTAATTGGAGAGGGGGGTCTGACAACCCAATTCATACTTTGTGGTGGTAAATTCGATTGTCTTTTACAAATCATGTCAAGATATTGAAACTAAACAATGTTTCACTTCCCTTTTTGCAAGTTAGAACATTTAAATAAAATGATTAACATACTTTGCCTGCCACAACCCTCTCACTAAAAATGTTTGAGGAAAGCTCCTGCAATGCTGCAAGAAAGTGAGAGTGAATAGAATCCAAGTGAAATGTGGACAGGAATGGAGTGATTGCATTATGGTTGATCGTATATAGTTGATACCAGTGAATGCAAATGAGTGGTAACAAGTACGACTGAAAGGGAGACAGAAAGAAATTGCAACAGGTTGTTCAGTCAAGAGAATAAACCTTGCAGAAGATAATTTTCGAAAGAAAGAGAAAGGGAATAAGATACAATGAGGGTACGGGTGGGGTGGGGAAAATTAATCCACTGTGCCACATAATTTTTTTAAATAAGAAAACTTGATGCATCATCATATTTTGAATGTATAATCATAGCCAGATAATGTTACGTTAGGCTTATAGCATGTTTGAATTAATAAAAACAAAAAAAGACCCAGTTATTGATAGACTATTAAAAGGGAATACGAGACATTAAGAATATCAGTATTTCTTATTCAATGAATTCCCCGATGGTACCTGGGTACATTTTTTTTTTCATTGATTTTATTTCTCAAAACTCCAATTCTTTTTCGTACATAACATAGTTTATACAAAAACTGCAACATAATTATAACAAAGCTTTTTTATAATTTGATAAACGAGCATAAATACAACATATTTCATTGTTCATAATTTCACAATGTATAGGAAAAAAATATATCACAATCACATACTAGGAAATGATTACCGCACAACACAGTTGTTTCTTCCCAAAAACTATAACAAGCATTGCTTTTTATCTTCAGAAACAGACTGAATACTTTAAACAAATATTTAAAAAATGAGTTTCATATTTCTCAACGCATTATTATACAGAATTGAAATTATGAGTTTATCTTAAAACACAGTACACCCCAAACCCCTCTCCCTTCCTCCTCTCTAATTACTTGGACTTATCCCCCTTCCCCTTCCCCCTCCCTTCTACTTGTGTGGATAGGGAATGCATTATGGGATAGGTTTCTTTACCTGTTATCATTGTGATCGATAATGCAAGTTGAAACGTGTATTTTACCTAACGGTATCGCATCAGAAAAAATCCACGCTGATTCGCTTAATCACTTGCGTCGCTAGCGCGCAGCATTATGAAAAAAAATACTATAATCAGGTACATTAAGCGATTTGACCTCTCTAATTACGCTGATACGCGTATTGTCTTTTACCAAGTAGTAAACATCATTCCAGTACAATTTTCATGGGGAGCATCCTACTAAATGCATAATTCATAAGGGCTCATGAATTATGTACAGGGGCTTATTTTGGCTTATAATGGATCCAAACAAAATGGCGGACCTTAGGGGGCCTGGTTTGTACTGTGCGCCGGTACAGTTCACGTATATATGCTAGTCACAATCACATCATCACTGCTTTAGTGCACTGACCTCTAGAGGTGTGCTGCTGCTGTGCGCGTTCATTTTTTATCCGGTGCGCGCACGCATGCGTATTAGGTCTATCGTCTGCAGGAATGTCAAAATCAGTGCCTACTAGACATGCGCAGAAGTCGTGACTAAAGTTAAACACGACTTAGACAGGACTTAAAGGTAAAGACCAGTTTTGGAAACGCCCCCATTTCAAAAAATGAAATAAAAGCTCTTATCAATCATGTGAAAGAATATGTTTTGACTAATACGTGATGATAAAAATTTTGCCGGGAAACCGCAAACTATTTGATATATTTGGTAAATTAGTCTATCTATCTGGCCCGGATAGATAGAGGGTAGTCCCATATACATCTTTCTGTGTAGAGTGCTTGTAACTTTACCAAGACTCGGCCAAATTTCTTATCATTTTGATGATTCCAGAACCTTACAGTACACACCAATACTTATATGCTAGTTGATCAACCTTTTCTGATCGATTCCACAACGTTTCTTTCACAATGCAATTGCATGACCAGAACTGGTCTATACCTTTGAACATTAGTTAGACGCGACTTAGACACGGCTTCAGAATACGAAATTTAGTTAGACAGGACTTAGACGTGACCTCGTGTTTAAGTTGTGTCTAACTAAACAATTGTTTAACTTTAGTCATGACTAAGTTAGACACGACTTCAGAATACGGGCCAATGACCCTCAGCAGGCGAATGCGATCATCTCCAGGCACTCCATAAAGACATGCATTTAATCTGAATACATTACGAAATTGGCATTTGATCAAAACATTAAAAATATAAATCTACGTATTTTTAAAAAGACACAAAGTTAAAATTGGAATAGCACATACTAATTAGGGAATCAATACATTGTATTCTTCAGTTCAACGTGCTGTATATTGCACAAATATGTAATTTCTTACTTCCAATAGAGAATATGAATATTAAGATATACAAATACAAACTTGTGCACAATTAATTGTCAAATTTGTCACATGGTAAAAAGTAATGTATTGGAGCAATGTAACTTAATAATTTCCACAGTTTACATTCTTTACCCAGTTCAACGTGTTGAATATTGCACAAATTGTAATGTCGTGTGAATGAAAATTGAACCCCCTATAAATGCACCAAGAATTCCAATCTAAAGTATGAATATTGAGTTGTGAAAAATGCAAACTTATGCTAAAATAATTGTCAAATTTGGCACATTGTTAAAAATTAATGCATTGGAGTGCATTGGAGCAAAGTGACTAATTTCCAATTTACATTATTTACCCAGTACATAGCCCATATTCATTTAACAGTATATTACACAAATTGGATTAATATCCTTCCGACCAATGTCTTTGTACACTGTATTGCACAATGATACAAATTCTTAATAATATTATAATACTATAAGCTACATCCCAGAATGAACAGAAAACAGACTTCAAAATGTGGAGTATGAATATTCTATAACAATACAACCTATGCTGAAACCATTAACAAATTAACAAACATATCATATGGTTCAACGTTATGCATCAAAAGAAGTCAATTGCCACAGTTAATTAATGTCTAACAGTCAGTTACAAAGTTCTAAGTCTTCTTTTTTATCGTTTGTTTGGCTTTTTTAATCATACTTAAGCGTGCAATTCACATTATTGTATAGACTGCATAATACGCAAAAATAAGTGGGCATGCGTAGCACTTTGCGTATGATGCATGATATTCTAACGAGCCTTTGCTTGATGCAGGGCGCTATGAAATAAAGACTAAAACGACAAAATACTCTACCCTCTAGTCACCTATACAGTGCAAAATATTGTGTTTTCTATTCACCATGATCATGAAAAACGGGTATCGTGCAATTTATATTTTCTCATTGAAATACCTACACAAAACAAGCTCATTCAGAAATCCAGTGGCAGAAACAGTTTGACATTATACAAATGATGCATGCGCATGAGTTCATTATACGATCCATCCGCACTCGAGTTGAGGCTGTGTGTACCTATCGCACGAAGCCGTTAGGCTGAGTGCGATATATACACAAAGCATCAACGAGGGCGGATAGATCGTATAATGAACGGATGAAAACATGCATCATTTGTTTTATACAACGAAACTCCTAGATCCTTGTTATTTGATGTAAAAAAGAATTAATTCAAGATTGTTTCGTGACATTTTATAGCTGACAAATATATCTCAAGTTTTAATAAGTCTCAATTTAGTGCGCACACATAAGTATAGATATAGCAAGCGCACCTCTATCTATACCCATTTACGCATAGTGCTGCGCAAGAATAGGCCCATGTGTACACGCAGCATTAAGCGCTCTAACCTCTACGCGCACTGCTGCGCGGCACTGAACAATCGTTGGATAGTACTGGAAAATATTGCACGCTTTTTCATGAAAAAGCGTGCAATAGGCTCAGTAAATGAATCAGACGTGACCGCGCATGACCAATCATTTGATTAGGATCTGGGAGTGAGTTGTATAAAATGCTATATAGAGAAGATGCCTTTAACTTATACACGCATTTCTAGGACAGTTGATCCGAACCATTCGGCCGAAATGAGGGAGGGGAGGGGGATAGGGCGCTCAAAACAATATGATACAGATGAAGCAGGAGGAATAGATGTGACCCCCCCCCCCTCCATCCCCCGTTCTTGTATCTAGATCTGTTGCTGTCTTCCCTCGTTACACACATTGTTTGGGGTCATAGTTGTTTGTGTTAGTTTGTGTTAGTTGTTTGTGTGTGTATTTATATATATGTATGTGCGTATGCGTGTGTAAAGATAGAGAGAGAGAGAGTGGGGGAAGGGGTAGAGGGAAGGATACACACACATATATATATATATATATATGTATATATATGAAGAGAAAGAGGGAGGGGGGGGGAGGGCTTGAATGAAATTCAAATGTATTTCCTCAGGTTCCTACCAGCAATTTTCACGTTACTATCTTGTTTATATTTTGTAAAACATGCATTAAAAAAAATCAACATACCTGACTGAGAGGCTTGTCTTCTGATTTGCCCATCCACCGTCAATGCAACTGCAAACATACAGGTCATGCAGGTAATAGTGCTGACTTTCATTGTGTAATTCCTGTAGTATATAAAATAAAATTATCATATATCTGAACAGTAGCATAACGGGCGAAGTGGTTCTTGGCATAAGATCTTGGTTTTGTCCTACCCTACGAGAGAATGTCATTAATTCACTAAGTCCACTAAATCTTCACAAACCTCATGTACAATTAGTATTTATGTTGATATTTCCATCATCATTGTTACCAATATTATTATTAGTAGTAGTAGTAGTATCATTATCAATATAAGGTGGTCTGTCATAGACAGATCACCTATTGATTTCTTCCGAATTTTCTTTCTTTCTTTATTTCTCCACTATTTTGTGCAGAGCATAACTCTTAGATCGGTACAGTAAATTTTGTTTCAATTTTGGCACAGTCAGAGGTCATTGTCATAAGACGTGTCCCCAACATTTTAAAGTTCATCAGGTCATCGTGACGTCTTCGAGGCGCCATTTTGTGAAAATCAACTCATGATCATATCTTCATTTGGGAAAGTCATTTCTCATTCATCTTAATTATGATCAAGGTCAATATCAGTCCGGTCAATTTCAGGTCAATAAACGCGCGCGTACGTCCACGCGCGCGCAAAATGTCAAAATGCTTAAAATCACTTTTTATTTAAAGTGAACCGGTAGCATTGTTAAAGGTCGATGAAAAAACTGCGTAATTTTTGTATGAAATGTTACTTATTATATTCCTTCGACTGTACTAACCATCTAACATGGAAAAGATCCTGAACTAATTCTCAAACCAAAAAGATATTTTTGGTTTTATTTGAAGGCGCCACTGTGTGACACCCTCTAAAAGTAAATACTCATAACCAATTTTTGAATTTTCCCAACCGTTTTTCCACGAAAATAAGACATAAAACAGGCTATAAAAATGTGTCAACACTTAAATGTTTGGAACGGTATATAGAACCAATTCATTGCTTTGTGATGATTTACATTCACCTAAAATTTAATTAAATTATAATAATATAGTTGGGAGGATTCTGGAATCGATCACATCATTTTTTTTTTCAATTTGGTCTGTTTTCACTCAAACTTTCAGATTATCTATAAATGTACATCTAGCATTGAGGTCACTACCTGAACACAATTTTCTATCATCTGAATAATGTTAACAAGTCCCTTTAATTTAGAGTACGTTTTAGGCCATTTAAAGCATTTCTATATTTCCAATTTCTATGATGCTAGTCTCCTTCCCAGACGTTTATGTTTTTCAGATATTTAGCATTTCTTTTTACATGACTATACCCCCGTCTCTCTCTCTCTCTCTCTCCTTCATCTCTCCATATGACATCCTTTAAAAACAAACCTCCAGACCACCTCATTATCTCGTTTTCCTTTTGTTCCATTAGGACTATAGACAAATTAAATGATAGAGATCATGTGATTGGGTTTGGGAGAGAGTGAGCGGTCAATGTTGTTATTGCATGGAGGCGAGGCTTGAACATAAGGTGTGAATTTGGTAGCGAAAGTGGTGAAAAGCCATTTTGTCGTTATTGAAGAAAGACCTGCTGTGTCGTCCTTGGGGAAGAGTTTGGGCTTGTTGTTTGAGAGCGAGTGTTTTCCCCCTTTTATTGCTGCTATTTGTTTCTGCTGTTGAAAGCGGAACGAGCAGACGACCGTCCTTTGGACACGATCCCTCCGGGAGGCAGGCAACGGGGTCTTCAATCTACAGAAATACTGTAAGTCTTAAAGGGACTTGGTAACATTGTTCAGATGAGAGAAAATGGTGCTAAGGTAGTGACTTCAATGCTAGATGTAAAATTAAAGATAATCTGAAAGATTGAGTGAAAACAAACCATTATTAACGAACAATTATGAAAAACTGATCTGATCGATTCCTTAATTCTCCCAACTATATTATTACAATTTAATTGCATTTTAGGTGAATGTCAATCGTAACAAAGCTTTGGCTCTATATATCATACCATACATTTAAGTGTTAAAAGATTTTTTTAAATGCTGTCTTATGTCTTATTTTCATGGAAAACGGTTGGGAAAATTCAAAAATGGTTAGGAGAATTTACTGTTAGAAGGTGTTGACCAGTGACAAAGAAAACCACAAATATCTTTGTGATTTGAGAATTTTTTCAGGATTTTTTGCATGCTAGCGAGTTAGTACAGTAGAAGGAATATAATAACTGACATTTCATACAAAAATTAAGCAGTTTTTTTTTTTATCGACCTTTAACAATGTTACCGAGTCACCTTTACTTTAAGCTCACGTGTCATTCTCTTCGCATTTATGACCCTGTTTTATGCCCTATAGTGTAAATGGACGCCTTGAGTATATTTTCTAGTTGTTGCATATTAATATTTGTTTTAAAGTAATTCAATTGGGCTTTGCGTCATGTGAAACGATATAATACATGTGTAAAATATTTATTACTTTTGTAAACGTCCTTTTCGGCCGACACTTTAAGTCAGCCATTTTGAATGTCAGCCATTTTGGATATTATAAATCACAGGTAGCCATCTTGAATTATGATGCAAACAGAATGAAATAACTTCATTTTTTAACAAACATATTTCTAAAGTCAGAAATCGTTTGAAATGATAGTAGCATTGTTTACAAAGGCTGGTGTGAGATACTGGAAAGGTATTGTCTGTTTCTTAGATATGTGAAAGCAAACGGATTTCATGTATTTTTTATTAATGATGTTTTAGTCGAGATCGGTTGTTTATATTGTGACAAATTACATTTTAAGAACATTTGTTAATGTGTTGTTGTATCATACAATTATGATAGAATACCATGTTTACTATTGCTTATTAAATATATTACAGCAGTAAAGGGTGGTTTTTCAACCACACTCTGCTGGTCACATCATCACGAGCCATCGAGCCATTCGATCCCGATCTCGATCTGCATGTTGCAACGACCGTTTATTAAACGCAGTGGACATTTTCACGAACTCCAACGTTCGGATCGCGATACCCTTTTTACAAACAGTGGTCTAGTATAATGGCAGTGTAATTTAATTCGACCCTCTTAGTAAACTACAATCTGATTCATTTTCTACTTGTCAACGTTAATACTTGTGGACTTATGTTAATTGTATCTTGTGTTATTGTTTAATTAAAGTTCAAACTATCAAACTAGCTACAACTGATTCTCTGATTGATTGTTTTATATTTGTGTATCGCCACTAAGCCAACAACAATCCATGTGACAATTAGTAGTAGTAGTAGTAGTATAGTAGTAGCAGTAGTAGAAGTAGTGGTTTAGTAGAGTAGCATTATCATGATAACTCAGGGGCAGATCCAGCCGGCGGCGAGGACGAAGGCCCCAATTCTTGAGAAAGTGTATCGATAAGCGGGGAGAGGGTGGGGAAGGGGGTTAGTGAGCACTATTTTTTTCCTCAACAAGGAGCACTTCTTTTTTAATCAAGACCCCCCCCCCACCCCCACCCCCCTTGAACAAAAAACAAAAAGGTACACATTTTGGGCAGGGGTGGGCCGGGGCCCGGCTTCTTTTTTTTTAGGGGGGGGGGTAACTTGCCGTTACCATTTTTTGGCCGTGGGTGGGGGCCCGGGCCCCCGTGTCCCCCCTCCCCCTGGATCAGCCCCTGTGATAACTTGTTGCCTCTAATGTTAAGTTGCCTCCACCAATAATCCTACATATCGGGGTTACAAGAAACAAAGCTCATGAATTATGATGTATTCAATAGAAGGATTACTTCTAGTAAAAGGTAAAACAATTTTTTTTTCCTGCTCGATCCTATCTGTTGTTTACAATCATAGAAATGTCTCCACTTTTTCGTATAGCGCGATAATTGGGTGGCATCTTCGACAGCACAATGATAAAGGATATACAAGTAAACAGAATATGTCAGAGTGTGTTTTCCCAGAAAAGAAATGTCTGGAGTATCAGGAAGGCGCTTCGAGGTGAGGCGGCTGCTGTAAATATACATGCCTTAATAACAGCACGTTTGGACAGTGGAAAATCTTTGCCCTCTGAAATAACGCAGCATCATCTGAAGATATTACAATATGCTCAGAATGCTGTCGCACATATTCTTTAAGGGGGCAGAATTTCGACCACATAACCTTACACTTATTGCACTACACCGGCTACCTGTAAAACAAAGAACTGGATACACAATTAGTTTGTTAACATGGAAGGCAATGCATGACTCTACCCCGTGTACGTTTCAGACGTGCTGGCCCCCTATAATCCTTTGCGATCAGCAGGTAAATATTTGCTTTATAAGAGCCCTCGAACACGTTCTCTGCGGGCTTACATCGTAAGGGTGCGGTGGGCCGAGGTGTGGTGCGCTCAACGCACCCTTTCAAGAGAAGCCTCTCGAAAGGGTGCGTTGAGAACGGAGTAGCGCCTTAAAGGTACTATGTCCCATTTGCAGGCCAAAAAAATGAAAAGGTTAAATTCCAACGGCATTTGAAAGACAATACTAATTTAGAACTTCCCTAAAAAAAGGGGGGCTTGAAAATGTCTTTAAGTGGGAAAATAACGACTATTAGTTGTCGAATCGACTTAGGAGCTATAGAGCCAGTAAGTAATAGTCTGATTTTTCAGACCATTGTACCGAATGGTCGTACGTTTTATGCTGCGCAAAGATTCAATCAGTTTAATTTTGGCCATTACAAGAAGTGGGTTATTGATGTAGACAAATGCTCATGTACCCTTTACAGCTCATTTTATGTATGTTATTACCAAAGATGAAAAAAGTCAGTCAGTCACTCAATAGTGTCTGACAGTGAAGTCTAGCAAGTAAACGGGTTTCCTTGCATAATTTGAATATTAGGACACTGCTAACGTTTAAATTTCACAGATAGGACATACATGACATATTCATAATTCCTGCTAAGTTCTAAAGAATTTGATGTTGGCTGCAAAAGGGACATAGTATCTTTAACACACCCTATCGAGATAAGCGGGGGGCTTTTCTGATTTGATTGTGTTTCTTGTTATTTATTGATTTAATTCTTAAAATTCTTTAAATCTGCAAGACTCCTTTAAGTAGTTAAATTTAAGTCGTTTAAATTGAAATAATCAAAATTGAAACAGATAGAAAATTAAATAAAACTACTGTTTAATAAACAGTAGTTTTATTTAATTTTCTATCTGTTTCAATGTTTATTATTTCAATTTAAACGATTTAAATTTATATTCCTTAAATTCCATTTTAAACGACTGATGTGGAAGACTAGTAGTCAACGCACCTTTTCGAGAAAAGCCCTCCCCCGCTTATCCCGAAATGGTGCGTTAAGGCGGTACTCTCTGCGTGGTGATAGATCATTCACTGCTACTACACATAGATTGTGGAACAGTCATGGTCATGATCATGAATAGGTTTTCAAATATGAACAACAAATAATCATGTTAGCTATGCTATTCATATGTAACCCGTGGCATAGTGGCGGGGGAAACCACTGATGAATTGGTCCGTATTATTATACGAGGGTTCAGACAATAATAATCATCAATTGATTGACTGGCTTCGCTCACACCAAAGGCGGTGCTCCGGGAGGGGAGAGGGCACAGTGTCCCTCCCCCGTACTTTTCCAGGTACCACCAAAGTGCCCCTTTTCCCTTGTAAGAACTGCCCCTTCCCCTTCTAATAAGTGCCCCTTTTCTTTTTGATAAGTGCACCCTCTCACCCCCCCCATTCTTTTCATAAGACCCCCTTCACTTTCTCATAAATGTCCCTTTTCACCTCTGATAAATGCCCCTATTATAAATTGATAAGTGCCCCTTTTCCTTCGCAATAAGTATCCCTTTTCCATTTTCATTATTGCCCTTTTTCATCTCTGGTGAGTGCCTCTTTTCAGGTGCGAGAAATTCCCCCTTTCACCTCTGATTTTTTGCCTTTTTTAAACTTTGACACGTGCCCCTTTTTTCATTTTAATAAGTACACTGTTTTCTTCTGTGCCCTTTTCCCTTTGTAATATGAACTCCCTTTCTCTTCAATGCCACTTTTCACCTCTGATGATAAGTGCCCCTTTACCTTTTATTTTATATGAGTCCCTTCCCATTTTTAAATGCCCCTTTTATCATCTGATAAATGCCCCTATTAAAATCCGATAGATGCCCTTTACCTCCAACAGATGCCCTATTTCCATTCTCACAAGTGCCTTTCTTCATCTCTGCCGAGTGTCACGTTTCAGGTGCAAATAGTGCCCCATTTTCACCTCTAATAATTGCCCTTTTTTAAAGTTTGACACGTGCACCTTTTGCTTTTTTTTAACAACTATCCTTTTCCCTTCTGATAAGTGCCTACTTTTCCTTTCTCCACAATATGCACCCCTAATTTAAAGCGACTTAGAGCCCCTTTTTTGTAATTTCCCTACGCTCGCTCGCATTTATAGTTGTTATAATTATGTTACTTAGACAAGAACTGTTCAGTCTTTCTTCATTAGATTTTGCTTAAAACTCATCAGGGTTTGTTTTTTATCCTCTTAATAAGATGTAATTTTTCGCACTTCGCACTTCGACCTCACAAATCTTAAAATGAGTGTTCGCTCCCTCGCTCGAAAATTAATATTCAGATCATCACACCATGGACCTATAATCACACCCAACTGCAAAGTAAGTTGCTTAAGCAATATCTTGTACCAAGGACCTACTTCGTAGTAGGTCCATGCTTGTACCACGTAAAGAGAGAAACAAATATTGATGTCGTCCCTGATAGTGTAATCACAATCATGACGATGTGGGGGTATATGCCAATGTCTAAAAATGGAGTATGTTCACTTTGAGGTTTCCCTTTGTAGATGTCCCTTTTTGCCAGAAAGTGCCCGTTTTTGTTGGTGCCCCCCCCCCACTTTGAAAGACGCTCTGCCGCCCCTGACTCACGCAAACCACCACACATTCTCACTCCTTATGTTGAGGTTAGTATGTTTAATTGATACCAACATAGTCCTTTAATTAATATCTAATTATAACATTCATCATCATGAAAAACAAATCGAGCAAATAAATTATAAATCTCATTTAAAAATTCTCGCGGTACCGCTACTTAAACCAAGTAAGGGGTTGCACGCGAGAGCTCTCTAAAAGTTCAACAACGAGCTGGATCTAAATCTATTTGCGATCAGTTGTCGTACTCTGGAAGTCCAGTTGCCACTCCGAGCTGCTTCAGTCATGCTACAGATGATTCGACAAATACCACGAACACCGTCACTAAAATCTCCTTGCTGAATCAATAAAGCTCTGGTGTCCCATATTGTCCTGCCATTTTATACTCCAGAAGTTCTAAGACTCCTTTCGATTGACTGGCGAAGAAGTTGGAGTTGCAACAAACTCCTTTTCAAACTTTTGGTGAAGCTCTAATAAAGTTCTGGCGACACTTTGATCAAGAGTCTTAGGACTGCTCAAGTACCTTAATTCTCATTCGGCTTCTGCTCTGATCGAGTTCTCAGTATTGGGCTCTGCCACCTTTCAGGATTCTCGATTTCAGAGTCTTTTAATTCTAACTGTTGATTCTCAATCCGATCCTTTAATTCTCTCAATTCCAACTCCGTTCATTCTGAGGAGCTCTCCTCCTTACATTAACGTTTATACCATATTTACAATACAAGGACCAATGTAGGACAATCACTTTTGGAGAACATTACTTTCCTAAAATGTTATTGGATAATAGTTAGGGAAAGTGGGAAGGGTCACATAATATAAAAGTCTTATTGATCAACAGGTTCTCTTCCTGTCACCCATGACTTTTGACGTCATGTACTCTGAAATTAAATTCAGGGAATTCATACCAGTCATACAGTGTATTCCGAAACATGACTCAAAACCTCGATGGATTAGGCCACTTGACCATTCTGCATTAGTGGCCAAAAAAGTAATAAATATTTTACCCCTGGGGTAAAGTGACCTTCGACACAGCCATTCTCAATGTTTTCAAAGAAGCAGTGGACATCATCCACTCCAAAAAATTCTCAGTAATATTTTAAAGATTTATTTCTCTTTTGTTATGTACTAAATGTGAACAGATTGAACTTTAGTGTAAATGGGTCTTTCACATTAAAAAAATGAATTTAACATAGGGTCCTACCTTTATGACCGTTACACATATTTACATATTTTTAACAACACTGAAATAGTTATTTACATTGAATTTACATATGTTAAAAATAATAACAGCGGAAATAAATGATACTGAAAATAATTAAAGCAATATAATTCTATTGATAATAACAATAGAAATATTAATAATTACAATGTTAGTAATGATTATAATAAAAATAATTAAATGTTATTGAAGTAAAAATAATAATGATGACAGTAATAATAATAATAATGGGTTCTTGTAGAGCGCTGACCATAAATTACATATAATTAAAACTCTTCCTTGCCTTAGCTACTAGACTACCACACCTGTATGTAAAATTCACACACACACACACGCGCGCGCGCGCGCACACATATTTATATAGATACATACATATATATTACATATATTTTGTACAATTATTCACTCTTGCATTTCAATAAAATTTCATAACGAGACCTGCAATCATACAGAGAAAAAATGAAAGGAAAACAAGATAGGACAAAAATTATAATAAGGGAGGATCGTACCAATACGTTGACCAGAACAAATATTAACATCAAGAAAAAAACGATACTCCGAATTGTCATTCTCGAGTGCAATTGTTAACGTATGAAACGCAACACAAATTACACTTGAATTGAATGTTGTGTTTCCTGCTTGTCTGCTTTCATTTCCATAATCATCAACATATAGTGAATAATATACAATGTCATATGACAACAACATGGCAGAATTTAGGTTGTTTTAACGAATTACAGCTGCTCTTCCATTAATCTAGATAAGATATTACTCACCGTTTATCTCTTAAACCAGTCCTTACCTTCCGTTCAAAGCTAGAGTGGAGCAATGCCTTCTATGTGGTTTGCACCGTAGTGCGCAAAGCAAAGCGGGGTATCCAGACTTGACGCCAAAGTTTGGTAATGGGGATTCTTCCTTTTGGAACAGAGTCTTGTATTCCACTTCAAGATTATTTTTTTTATCGGAACAATGTCATTATAACAGTTACGCACTTAATTTGTAACAATATTACTTGTGTTTTCCAACAAAAAGATGGTACTCTGTGACAGTTTATAGATTTCTGTTGAATTATCAGTCGGCTTGAAAAGCCTGAGTTAAAGACTAATATCATGACCTCGGCTTTAAACAACATCGACAAAGGTTTATTATAGAGAAGTGAGGTGGTTCCACACAACCGACTCCGATGGACAAAACTGTATCGTGCCTTGCAATTAAGGTTCGATCTGCAGGCGTACATATAAACCAAATCTGAATTAAACATGATAATAAACGTTGAACAATGTACCCCTTTTTCATGATATTGCGCAATGTCAGTTTCGGTGGGCATTCCCAACTCAAGTGCCGTGTACAGTCTGAACTTGGTGCTTCGTTATCATTCTTCATGAATATTAAAAAGAACATTAAAGAACACTTGTATATCAACATGACTTGTACCACTGCAACATAAAGACATAAATATACTGAGTTGGAAGAGTTTTCTCGATTTCTGATGTAATTTTTTATTCATTTGTTGTGAAGCCTAGACTAAAAACTAAAATCATGACCTCGGAGCATGTATATACATAATGTGTGTGGGGGTGTGTGTGTGCGTGTAGGTGTGTATGATTGTATAGAGCAGCGATTTTCACCCAGGGTGCTGCGAGAGACAAAAGATACAACAAATTTTTTTTTTGGAATAACATCAATTTCATAAAAAAGAAGGCAACCGTGGTGCAGTTTGGTGAGGAAATAACATTTTATAGATAGTAAAATGTATTTTTCGTCGCTCACTCACTCGTAAAATCTAGAAACGGAATGATTCCGGGCAATGAGATGCCAGGATACATATTTGTTTTATACATGATATTGTATTCAGTGCCACAATATGTAATTTTATATCTTATCTCGTGTATTTTGATGAAAAAAATAACAATTGTACCATGATATTAAAAGCATCATTCTTTTCCTTTTCTTTTTGTTTTCCTTCTCCTTTGTCCTTATTGCTCGCTGGCTTCGCTCGCTCACGAATCTAAAAACAGGATAGTTTATATCGGGCAAAAATGCGTCAGCCCCCGTTGGGAAAAATCTGATTGTACGCATATGCGTACAAATATGTAACCTGACGAGTGTCAGAGCGATGCAAAATCAATCTGCCATGATGAATATGGGATTGGGGTGACACTAAACTTTGTTTTTTCCTAAAAGGGTGCCCTGCCTAAGAATGGGTTGAAAATGCTGGTTTATATATAGAGAGAGAGAGATTTAAGAAAGAGAAACAGACAATACACACACGGACACACACACAAGCACACCCGCAGAAGTGCGCGCATGTGTTTTTTTCTTCCTAGCCATGCAGTTCAACTTGTGCAGAACGAAAAATTTCGTAGCTTGTTAATTTGGCAGTCGTAGCTGTCGAACGCCCCTTTTCTCTCTTGTTCTTAACCCCTGATATAAAATCATTTAATCATAATCTTTGAAAATCTTTGAAAATAAAGAAACCAAGTATAAGCTTATATACATACAGATATAAGTATCGTTCAAAGTATGCCTATACTCCAGTTTGCCACGCGACATACGTGTATTTCCAATTTTGTTTAAGACTGCGCCCTCGGTCTCCTTTGCGCTATTTCATGTTCGACATGCCGCGTCTGTGAAGCTGCTAAAGAACTTTTCGCTTTACCGTAACCTAACGCCTAAGTAACTGAACAAAGTTCACTTCAGCGTATACGTTATATACCCACTGATACACAGGAGCCCACGCAAACCGTGATTTGTAGCGCAACACACGCGAACCATTATGGTGGCGCTGAAGGGACATCGCGAATTACAAACTTTATTGTGAAATTCGGGATGAAATATGCGACAAATCGCATATATGGTCGCAAATTTCGTTGTGAATTGTAAGCGACAGAATATGCACCTTGTCGCATATTTTGTGACGAATTCTTTTTAATTGCCTTAGTTAATATCTTCTTTCTCCTATATGTGTGGCCTGCTAAAGTAAAATATCCACTTAAGTGTAGCCTGCTGCTAAAGTGTAACCTGCTGCTAAAGTGTAGCCTGCTGCTATAGAGTATAACCTGATGCCAAAGTGTAACCTCATGCTATAGAGTAACCTGCTGTTAATGTTTTACCTGCTGCTAAAGTGTAACCTGCTGCTATAGAGTTATCTGCCGCTAAAGTGTTACCTGCTAGCTGATATTAATTGCGTCACCTGCTGTTAAAGAGTAACCTGCTGCTAAAGTGTAACCTGCTGCTAAGGTATATAACCTGCTGCTAATGTGTAGCTTGCTTCTAAAGTGTGTCCTGATGTTAAAGTGTAAGCTGCCGTTAAAGTGTAGCCTGCTGCCAAAGTGTAACCTGCTGCTAAAGTATAACACGCTGTTAAAGCGTATAGCCTGCTGCTAAAGTGTAACCTGCTGTTTAAGTTTTGGGGGTGCTACTCAAGTGTTTGACTTTCCCTGTACATAGCACTTTAACATGAATATAATATAGATTTGTGCTTGACAATTTCTTTGTATGTCAGTATACTAGAAAATAATAATAATAATAATAAACTGTCATTTATATAGCGCATAATCAATTAAAGCTGCTCTAAATATGCGGTTTACATACAGCTCTCCAAGATTACTTAACTACAATAAAAAAAAAAAAAAAAAAAATATGTCTTTAGTTTCCGCTTGTATAATTATGTAGATGTACACAACCGTAGGTGTGCTGGCAAACTATTCAATACTGTTGGACCACAACAATCAAAGATAACACGTATAAAGAATCAACCTTATTACAGTTTTTTCCCACTGGAAGCTGATGACCCTTACTAACAAAGATAAGGAGTAGGCACCAAAATAGCAAAATGTCGATGTTAGATTTCATATTAAAAGCAGTATTAATCCCCTTCCTATGAAATGTACTAAGATTATAACTGTGATGAGTAACTGTAATGCATAGATTGCTGGACACTGGTCAGTTCCTCATCAAGCCTCCGCGCGCGCCGATAACACGTACGATACGGCCGCGATGCCCGTTCACTGAAGTGAACTTCTTTTTCAGAAACTTAGAGGTCCGGTTACACTTTACCGGAATTTTTGCCACTCTCCACCTATAACGCAGACCCGATGTGGTAGAGCGCTACATATTTGGCCTCCAGCTATATTACCTGGGTAATAATGTCAGAGAGCCAGGAGCGACACGGTGAACATGAGCGCTATATTCTAAGAAGCCATCGTAAACCATACGAAGCCAATAAATAACGGTCTCACTGATAATCAGCTTTTGGATACACCACTGGCTCCACACACAAAACAATGTTGTGGTTAGGCCGATCAATCATCGTCCTATATCGTGCCGAAAGTGAAAGCTTATGATACTTAGCGATATTATAATATACCCATACCCTGTAATCGAAACTCCTCTCACCATAGATTCTTGTGAACAGTGTGAGCAGTGGCAGATCCAGGATTCGGGGGATGTGGGAAGGGGCACAAGTCCGGAAATTACGTGATACGCAAAATGAAATATAATGATTTGTTCCCGTTTCGCTTAATTATTAGATATAATTATATATATATATATATCTATATATATATATAGATTATAGATTATCTAACAAGCACCCCTCCTCCCCCACCCCCTCCCCGGGATTGTCACGTGCCCCTGCTGCACCCTCGATCAGCCTTGGTGATTATGCATCGTATGTATTGTTTTAATTGCAAAGAATTTGAAAGGACAATATAATGTATCCCATAGTTGAATATTAGAGGAAAATCACTTGTGTCTTTCAAATACTGTCACAATATTTCACTTTCTATTGGATATGTGGCCTATATGATCCAAACATGAGCCTAAAACCGAATACATAATTTATGTATGAGAAAAGGGTTGGCATCGCGTAGAGGACAATTCTCTTCGACCTTTATCATGGATATTTTCCTCGTTTCTTTGATGTGCTTTCTACCTTTAACACGTATGTATCAATAACTAAGCGATGTTTCATTGGTGTACATTTGCATGTAAGCGCCATTGTACTAATGGATGTATATAATACTTATTTTATATTCAGTACCCTGTTTTCAAGAAACTGTACGTGACTTTACTTTTTTAATACTGCTTTAATGATGCTCCAAATATAATGACGTGAAAAGACAAACATTTAGATCAGGATATGGGAGAAAGTATTCATTGCAACACAATTTTCTAACATCTTGTTAGAAATTTTGAACTAGGATTTCACGATTTAGCGATCAGGAGTTTTACCGCTTTTTAATTATAGTCGAACAGTTACACTTCAAGTCCAAAAATCAATACAGATATATTTCCTGTTATAATAATATATAAATATATATATATGTGTGTGTGTGCGTGTGCGTGTATGTATATATATATATATATGTGTGTGTATGTGCGTGTGCGTGTATATATATATATATATATAACGAATATTCACCAAAGTTCTCAAGCAACGACATAATGTTTATTCCAACCTAGCGACAGCTAATTTGCAATTTGCATTCTGACTATTGAGATACAATAATATATAACAGGTGAATGTAACAGGTCATCGCTACGTAGGCGTGCGTTTATTTGATTACATTTTGAAATGGTTCATAATTTAAGGAGCTGGAGGGTTGACGGTTTGGGGCAACGGTCCAGTGTCTTCCTTCATCGGGGAATCCTCTGAGCTAACGTGCCTCTTCTCGCGTACCAATCCTCCTATCAGCCTACCAATCCTCCTATCCGGCTCAGGGATTTCTCACGGTGACCTCCAAATCGGATCTTGTATAAGGACGCAGTGTACAACTACCTTGTCAAAATATCGACTATCTGTTTCTACGACTGGTAGTACTGGAAGGATGACTTTGAACATTGACGACACACAGGCTTCAGATTTGGGGAGTTATTTGTGCAGAGTTTCAACTACTGGGGATACTAAGTCAGTGTCGCTGGATCTTAAGTTTAGAGGTACTTCTGCTTTGATACAAACTCTATTGCCTCTTTATTGCATAATCATATTTATTATTGTGTTACCTATCGACTGAATTAATGAAAGCACTGGAACGTGTTTCAGCATAATAATTTTTGATTGCGTTATTTAAATATGTTAACTATTACATATTTAAAAAAGGAGATATTATTACGATTGCAATAAAAAATGAATTCAAGCATTAAGTTAAATAATTAATTCAAGCACTAACATAAGAATGAATGAAAGATAGAAAAAAAGAAAGAAAAGAGGGGGAAATGAATGAATGGATAATTTTATGGACAAATACAAAAAATGGTTACGTACATAATTATTTATGATCATTTTAATCTTTTTTTTTTTGGGGGGGGGGAGGGGCAGCTCACGAAAAATGTAATGACATTTTGAATGTGACAACGGAATGCCATGAAACGGCTATAACCCTATTAGGTCATTGATCCTTTGCCCCGCCCTATCTCATTTGGCTACGCCACTGCATAGTGGCCTAAGAGTCATCTCATTAGGAGCACTCGCATGAGGAGCATGTCAATCGAAAAATCACGATTTGCCGATTTTTGACAATTGGGGTGGACAGAAAGAGGGTAATGACCTATGCTTGGTTCGCCATTTTCGAAACTTACATAGATCGTACGTGGGGCAAAGATATGATTAGCTATTTTGTCTATCACGGTCTTTGGGGATCTTTTTTGTTCTCGAACAAATCAAGAGTGGGTCAAAATACATAGTTTCGGTACCGTGCCACATATTTCTAAATAAGTTCTAAATATTTCAATTATTGTTAGCACATAAATTATGTTGCGACAGTTTGAAAGGAAAAATTGAGCCGTATCATACAATATCATTTTGCATGTATTATTAAAATTTTTGTTATTGTTGTTGTTGTCGTTGTTGTTGACCCCCTCCTCATATCTCTCTCTCTCTCACTCTCCATCTACAGAATGTCCGATGCGAATACCAATGATTACATGTTCATCCAGTGTAACCATTGGCTCAAGCAGTCCTTTGACTGTGCACTGTTTTGATCAGTTACAAGAGAGTCAATCTTATCATCACCAAACACAATATGACGTAGTTCATTTCCCAGAATCTTCTTCCCTGCATCCTGCTAGAAGAACCAGGAACTCCTCTTTGTTGACTGAGACTGTAAGCCTCACCAGAGGTAGCATTCCGAACGCAATGGAAGACTCGGGTCTAAAGATTATCACCCAGTGCTGTAGGAATGAGACTAAAGTACCTTGTAACCTGACTGACGAAGACTTTTGTTCTGGTCGTTGCAATACAACAGTCTTATGTAAGTGAATTATGTAAACATGTGCATTATGATTAACAATTATAATTCTGTCGCAGCAGGAAATAAATAACATGAACTAAGTAGCAAGAAAATTGATCCTTGCATTGAAAACCATTCGTATTGTTCCCACATTTTCATTTTTAATTGATATAGGCAATATGTTCACGCTGCATTCAATCTGATAATGTTAATATAACCTATAGATCCTCCTTCTGACCTCGTCTTACTACAAACTCCAACGGGACCTTGGCGGGAAGGTTGGCGAGATGCTTTCATCCTCTGCAGGTCGAATGGCTTTCCATCACCAACCGTCTCCTGGAGGAGAGTTCATATAGACGGCTCACCTGGGCCCGTCCTGGCGAGCGGGATAGATTCATATAACTTATCTTTCCCAGAGGTTCAGAGTCATCAGACCGGAGCATATAGATGTGAAGCTGATAATCACCTAGGAAGAGTAGAAGAAATGGTGCATATATCAGTACAATGTGAGTTTTTTTTGTCAGACCATACATTTTTACCTGCTTATACATTTTTTAAAGATTATTTAATATAACCCGACTACGGTAGGTTCTCATTCAAATGATTCATTCGGTCATCATGGTCATATTTAGAGTAATATATCATTTCACTATTAAAGACAAACATTCTGTCTCATTATCCACGGATCCTCCTTGCATTGATCACCGGGTGTCCGTCGTTCACAGTAATGAAGGGACTGCCATCAGCCTACCGTATATCGTCGACGCCAATAATCACATTATTTTGTAGGCTTGTAATTAGCGTACGTAATAACGCAAGCGAAATGATGCCTCGTAGGCTATAGACACTTAGCAGAGTTAATAACATATATGAAATATATTTTCTATTTTTGATTCAGCGTTTCTTTTGAACCTATTAAAAAAAAAAAAAAAAAAAAAAAAAAAAAAAACGTTTTTTGAATTTAGTGTCTGTTTTATTACTTCTTTTTCTTTAGAGCCTCGTTCCGGTTGTGACTTTCAAAAAGAAAACATCATTTCGATAAGATGAAAAACCTAAAAATAAAGGTACTAGAATAAATCGATTATAACACGCATTACCATAAGTCATAATGATACGTGATCAACATAATATTTCATCAAGGAAAAAACAAAAACTTTTACATCTGCCAATTACAGGTTACCCAGATCCTCCGTACAACCTGCGAGTTGTCAGCTACTCGGAGACGTCTCTCACACTCGCCTGGACTCCGGGGCAAGATGGCGGCTTGCCGGTGACGTTCACCGTTTCCTGTTGCGTCAATACGAGCCAAGTGGAAAGGGTGTGCAAGACGGAGCAATCCATAGTGACTCTGGAACTTACGGTTACTGAACTTAGAAGCTATACTCTGTATAGCATAACCTTGCTTGCTGTAAATGGCGTTGGCAACAGCAAGACCAATGTTGAAATTGTTGCATTTACTGCTCGTAAGTTGGAAAAAATCTTCAATGAGAAAAAACGTTTTTAACCAAACCACCCGATATTTTATTTCTTTCTTTCATTCCTTTAATTATTCCTTTTTTTGTATAAGCTTCATTTATCTATTTATTCATTTGGGAGGGGTAAGTTCACGCAGTAGATTTGTAATACTCTGATATCTGATCCACCCAGCATTTCAGCTACGCCTGCTTGCACTGTATGGTTGTTGTTATTGTCGTCTTAATTTTGTTGGTGTTTTTTTTTCTTATTGAATATTCCTACCTTACGTTATAAGTTGGAAACGTTTTAGTGCATCACACCTATCACTTTACTTCATAATCAGATAACATCATGAATAAATAAAGAATTAATTAATCATTAGAACCTTGTTAAATCATTTGTATCTTTATTCTAATGTCGTGACTATGTCCAATCCAAGTAAGTTATTTACAGTGTAAGTTTTGTCGCAAGATAATGCCATACGCATGCAAAAGGCCCGAATTCTTTCTACACTCCAAACTTAATGTTACTTTATTCATTTGTGAAGGGGTGGAGTTCTTTTTCCGAAAAATACATTTTCCGAATTAGCATTCAAATTTGTAACATGTGTGTATACATTTTATCTGGTAAAACGTAATATTATGATTGTAATTTCTTTGTATGATCTTTCTTACAGCGGAAACTATAGAAGTGTATGGTGAGTGAATCTACAAATCGTTACCATGAGCATTTTGTTGACGTTTCTAGTACACATATCTGCTGGGCAGTATGCTGCCTTGCATGCACTGATGACGCCGCGGTTAAGCCTCTGTCGCACTATAGCGGTGAGCAGTTCGTTGTCATTGGTCAGCGACTGATTGCTCAAGATTTTTAGTCGGCTGCTAGTGGACGATTTCGATGTTGCATCAAAAACGACCAACCGACCAAACCGGTCAGCCAAATGTTTTTCAGATATCTAATTTACTGTCCAAGCTTAGGCGACCAGTTGGTGACTGGTCTTCATTGGTTGTAGGCAGCATTGTTTTGTCGGTGACATTCAGCATGCAATCGGCAACCAGTTTGCGACTTATCGACTACCAATTGCCGACCTTCGCGATATGTTTTTAAAACGTTGACTCACTATTTGTTCTTTGAAACCATGTGCAAAGTTATTCCGTCAATTCATCAGTTTTTATACAGTCAAATTACCGTACAAGCAATGGCAAACAGTGTGTGACCAGTCAGTGACAAGTATGTGACCGGCGAACACTCTAGTGTGACTACAGAATAAGTAAACGCCATTAAACGCATGATGAGCAGCAACAACGGAGGCATAACTCAACATGATGGCAGTCCGCGTAACGGAAATTGTGTCTTGTGAATTTTGAGAATAACTATTACAAAAACTAGAAGCCTTGCATTACCGACCAGAAAGTTTCGACTTAAGTAATCAGCAAGTTTGTAGAAATGATATGTTATATAATTATAATCATGCTTTAAAGGTACTATGTCCCATTTGCAGGGCCAAAAAATGAAAAGGTTAAATTCCAACGGCATTTGAAAGACAATACTAATTTAGAACTTCCCTGAAAAAAGGGGGCTTGAAAATGTCTTTAAGTGGGAAAATAACGACTATTAGTTGTCGAATCGACTTTGGAGCTATAGAGCCAGTAAGTAATAGTCTGATTTTTCAGACCATTGTACCGAATGGTCGTACGTTTTATGCTGCGCAAAGATTCAATCAGTTTAATTTTGGCCATTACAAGAAGTGGGTTATTGATGTAGACAAATGCTCATGTACCCTTTACAGCTCATTTTATGTATGTTATTACCAAAGATGAAAAAGCCAGTCAGTCACTCAATAGTGTCTGACAGTGAAGTCTAGCAAGTAAACGGGTTTCCTTGCATAATTTGAATATTAGGACACTGCTAACGTTTAAATTTCACAGATAGGACATACATGACATATTCATAATTCCTGCAAAGTTCTACAGAATTTGATGTTGGCTACAAAAGGGACATAGTATCTTTAAGGAGCTGTACTGACCATTAGGATAAATAATTATGGATATATGTCAAAACACGGACAATGGAAGACGTAAATTTTGGATTTTGTTACGTTTCATATCCGATGAATTAAAATATGATCAAAGATTATTGCAGCAGTCTCTGCTTTAGTTTGTACTTTAGTTCGTATGTTGTTTATTTATAAGTAGAATCTACAGATTTTTACGAGTTATTTTTTCTCTTTCTCTCTAGGTATCAAAGCAAGGTACCAGATAGGATTTGGCAAACTAGAAATATCTTCTGCTGAACTTCGTCCACTCCCAATCGACCTTTGTATATACGCCGAGTTCCATGTTGGTGGCTTTCAAAACCGGAACGAGACATGTTTACGTCCGGGTCAGACAGGATATATTCAAAATGGCGCTAAGGAAAATCAGCTCTGGTTGGTCGTCTGTGGAAGAGGCGTGTGCGGTTCACGATCAGCCGTGATGTATACAGATGATGAAATTGATATTTGGAGTACGTACCTATAAGGACATATTCTGTCGGACTATTTCCTAATTAATATAATTCAATAAGAACGTGACAGGTGTGCCCTCACGAAAACCTAAATAGATAAAACGGCCTAAATACAAGTAATGAAATACAGATCAGAATATACAAATTAGAATCATTAATGGTATATTGGTGCTTTTTGGAATTTTATTTTTCTTGCTCTTTGCCATCTTTCAATGAAGAGCTGTCAATAAATAACCATTCTTATATATATATATACATGTATAAATATATATATGCATGGTATAACAGTCAATAGTCAATTAAAAAATAGATTCCCATTTCATGATTAATTCTTTTTCTTTACTAATTTCCAGGGCATATGGTCATTGTGATCCCCGTGCTTTGCTGCTTTATAGGATTTGTATTGCTGCTTCTGGTCATTTATTTCATACGATGGCTTAAAAGTAGACGACCAATGGGTATGAAGATGTGTTCTTTTCATTAACAAAAAATAAATTGTAATGTAACTTTTCACAAAATGTATTGCCATTCTTCCGTATCCGTTTGAACTATTATTCGGGACCAATCTGACAAATGTCAGTGACCGATCTAGGATTTTAAGACTGGGAAGTGGAGCGGGGATGCGGGGCATACGTCAACAAATCCCCGGACAAGAAAAAAAAAGTTACCACTTAATATTTTAAGGTGCAGTCGATGATGAAATTACTGCCGGGGTACTACTAAGTTTTTGTTTTTGTGAATTTTAAAATATGGCACAATGGGCTCTGGAAGACGGCGTTCTCTTCCGTGGATTCACTACGAACACTCAATTCAAACATTTGTATATTAAAACAATTGAAAAACACCACATACATATATATATATATTTTTTTTAATATATATATTGATTAAAACAATTATTTCATTTTTTTGATCATTATTTGTTTATAAACGTGACGGAGGATTATTCCAATTGAATTATTTTTTCTATATAATATGTTTATATATATGTATATATATATATATATATATAATAGAATAATAATGATAGTAATAATAATCATAATAATTATGATTATTATCATTAACAGCGTCATCATATTTATGATAATAATAATGATAGTAATAATAATCATAATAATCACAGTAATAATAATCATAATAATTATGATTATTATCATTATCAGCGTCATCATATTTATGATAATAATAATGAATAAAGAGCAAAACCAATATTTGTTTCGAATGATTTTGTTCAGGTACAATAGAAACGAGGAGACGCTTTCGAAATATCTTTTGGACTTTGGATCTTTACTTGCATTTGATTGCTATGGGTTCATCATGTTCTTTTGTGTTCGAGAAGGAAAACATTGAATAACTGTTTTATTACATACACCACGCATCAAATGCATTGCCTTTCGCGTTTGCTGTTCTCTATTCATTGTCAGATTTTTGACTGATTCCATTGTGGACTTTGGATCTTTGAATGCATGCGACTCCTAGGCGTAGCTACAGGGTACATTGGGGCTAACTCCCCTCCTAAATCGAGTGGTGAAAAAATACTAAAAGAAATAAACGAGAACAGATAGGAAACGGGAGAAAGAAAAAGGAGGAGAAAAGGAGACGTCTGCACCACCTCCGCCTCTTCCCCCTCCCGCTAGCCTTGTAACTTCGAATTTCATTTTCAGAGTTATACCGGAAGCCCCCGTCATTCTAGTGCCCCCTCAATGGGTCTACTCACGCTACGCCACTGATTCGACTGCTCAGCATTTGTCATGTTTTCCTGTGTACGAGGATTAAAAAAAGTAATTGTATCCATACCACCACCTTACAAACGCTTTGCCTTTCAAATATGAATGTTTTACTTTTATCCTTTCCAAACAATTACAATGATAATAATAATAATAGTAATAATGATAATAATAATAATAATGATGATTGTGATTGTGATATTGTCTTCTTTACCGGGGTAGTCTTATTAATTTTCACTGTTTTGGCGTTATTATTTTACAGCATATGATCTTAAGACATTTGATCCCTCTAGAAGGATTCTGCCAACACCACCAGCCCAACCTCGTGGAGTTCGAAATTTGAGGTCAGACCATACTGGGGGGGAATTTGGAGCAACAATGTGTGAGGTAAGTCAATATTACAAAATTTCCGCTTACCCGAAAGACACACATGACGATAAGTTATCAAAAGATATGCAATTAAAATAATATATCAAGGAAAAATAGCTTACTTATTCTTCGATCGGATATTTGAACAGTTTTTTTCACGCTGATGTGTTTCAAAAGGTCATTCAAGAGCTTGAACATGAATGAGAATGCATTAAAAACTGAAACTTGACAAGCATGATTTAATAATCACAGACGGTGGTGTTTCCTACTTGATTTCCTTTCTCATCAACTCCTACAGACCTATGAGGTGATGGAGACTAAACGTGTGGACAAAGGGCCAGTGGGTTTATACCTCTTACCCAGCACAGTAACACCCAGTGGTGATGCACTAAGCAGTGCCTGCAGCCGTTCGCAAAGGCCTCCAAGCGTTGACAGGGCGTTGCCTCCTGACGACCAAGGTTATATCCCAATGGACATCACCCATTCTAAAGGAACTTACATGACCCATATACGTCATGGTCCTAGTCGGGAAGCTGATGGTGAGATCGCCTGCGAAAGTATAGAAACTCACTTGGAAACGTGTCCTGCCGCAATTGACAATAAACCCGACGAAATCAACGACGATTGCCACGATGATGACGACAGTGTGTACGATACGTATACTGTCGGTGAGGACGACGTTATCTGCCATGAATATATGAAACCGATTGGTCAGGCACCTAGGTTAATTGAGACTGCACTTTGATATGATTTTGTTTGCGTGCTATTTGTGGAGGTGTCCTGGTATAGTGGTTCATTCAGTTGACTCTCAAAACAAGGGTTGAGAGTTTGCCCATCTCCGCTAAGGTGTAAATGGGTAAAATTGCTGGGGTATTAATAATTTCAAATCCCTTAGAAAGAACAGCATTGAGGATGAGAATTCCCTTGGCAAACAAAATTATTATCATTATTATGACTGGAGCAATAAAAATAACCACCTAAAATGCAGATAAAAGTATATGTAGAAAATAATGTAGCCCTTATTATAGTAAAGACAAGTACACTGTTCCTCTGTCGCCATTTTTAGAAGAAAGAAAAGTATTTAGATTTTCGACAATACGATTCAAGACACCACGAGATGTAAAATCAACAGGAGAAACGCAGGGGGGTCACACTCCTCTAGAGATCTTCCACATACTGAACACCTGAACACCTGAACGCCCCGGCCGTCAAACAAAAAGGGGAAAGGGTTGAGGAGCCTGTAATTTCTTTTCTGTCGCATGAAACACACGGCTTACACCATTTTATTTTCACTGATTTCTCAATTAGCATTTCTATCCTTACAATAAACTGGAGGATGTTTAAAAATATAATTATGCATACATTTTATGTCAAGTTGCTCTTATCTGTATATCTTTTTTTGTAGGGCTTACATTCAACATTCAATCACCCTAACTCCTTTCTGTTTTTTTTTAAAGGAAAAACAAGTAGAAAAAAATAAACACACCAGACTGATGAGAACGCATGATCCCTATGCTATTGAAAATTCCTACCTATATCCCCGATTTCAGAATTTTATCATCAGAAACAGTTGAGCACATCCTCCACACCCCACCCCTCACATCAGAAACCGTTCGCCAGGCATGCACTGCCTTAATGTTGAGTGCTGCCAAGGCCTAGCGAAAAGGCTGAAATTCAAAAGAAAATATGAAAGCACCACAATGAATACAGAGCAAAACCAATATTTGTTTCGAATGATTTTTTTTCGGGGACAATGGAAACGGGGAGACGCTTTCAAAATATCTTTGGGACTTTGGATCTTTGCTTGCATTTGACTGCTATGGGTTCATCATGTTCCCTTTTGTTCGAGAAGGAAAAAATTGAATAACTTTATTATTACATACACCACGCATCAAATGCATTGCCTTTCGCGTTTGCTGTTCTCTAATCCTGGTCAGATTTAAGACTGATTCCATGGCGTACTCAACTCCATACCAGAATTACTTGTGGACTTTGGATCTTTGTATGCACGCGACTCCTAGGCGTAGCTACATGGTGCATTGGGGCTAACCCCCCTAAATCGAGTGGTGAAAAAATACCAAAAGAAAAAAAACGAGAACAGAGAGGAAACGGGAGAAGGAAAAGGAGGAGAAAAGGAGACGTCTGCACCATCTTCCCCTCCCCCTCCCACTAGTCTTGTAACTTTGAATATCATTTTCAGAGTTATACCGGAATCCCCCGTCATTCTAGTGCCCCCTCAATGGGTCTACTCACGCTACGCTTCTGACTCGACTGCTCAGGATTTTTCACGTTTCCTTGTGTTCGAGGATAAAATAGTAATTTTATTTACAAACGCCTTGCCTTTCAAATATTAATGTTTTACTTTTATCCTTTCCAAACAATGATAATAATAATAATAATAATAATAATAATAATAATAATAATAATGGGTTCTTGTTCAGCACTAGTGTCGTGAACCTTGATACTCCTGACGCTCCACAATTAATATCCTGGCTTCAGCATGGCTGCCATTATGGCGCTCTAGCATTTCAAGGAATTAATCCCTAACAGGTACTCATTTGCCTCACCTGGGTTGAGTGTGGCAATTATAGATAAATGTCTCGCCAAAGGACATTAATGTCACGGGAGGACTCGAACCCCCCAGTGACTTATCCACCAAACCACGACACCACTACAAGTTTCCTGATGTATCCAACTCAATGGTAGCTGGTATTCTTAGTCATGTTCGCCCTCTGTCGACAATTCGGCTGCCTATTCCATAACCTCCCCCTCTAATCATTAACCATACCACATGCTCTCATGTATTTAGTCCAAATCTTCATTTTCATACTTCTACAATTTAGGTTCTATACCCTCTCATTATTATACCAATAGATACATTTATTTTTTTCACGCGGAGAGCGGAAAAATCTGGTTTTAAAAAAATGTATAAAAGCCCCATTCCCTTACTTCATTTTGATTGTTAAGATCATTAGCATAAAGACATATCCACAGCTACCTGCGATGGCCTGCACAGGGTGTCATGAAATTCTACGATATAAAATTGGTCTCCTACCCTTTATCTTACCAACAACAACAACAGCATCAAGAACAGCAGCACCATCGACGACAACATCAAAAACAAAAACAACAACAACAACAACATCATCAACGAAAACAAAAACAATAACAACAGCATAATATCACGTGTGGTGCATCACTTAAAAGGACAGGCGATACAATCCGCGTTCTCAATGACACAAAGAGATATGTGATGAAAATGGTGAAATGTGCATACGACTCGGTTACAACCTCTGCACCATGGGGTATGAAGCGTTCTATAGACTATTGAGGCGTAGTTATAACGTTCCCGAGCGTAGCAAATGTGGCCGATTTGACGTGAATCTCGTATTTATGTTTTTATATCGGTACACATTTTAAATGTCGGACCTTCAAAATACTGAAATAAAAACTCTATAAAAATATATTAGTTTTAGAATATATTTAATTGATTTTCAGGGACAAATTTTAAATGTTTGTTTGAAATAGCAAAATGTTGAATAACAAGTGGTATAGCTTAATGATGACGTAAATCCACTTACGAAAATCTTTCTGCAGCAACCAGGCTAGTGGCCAATTTGAAGTTACCATCCAGGACTGAATGAAATTTGTTGGTAAAAAAATCAAATTCTTTAGTTTTGTTATGTAATAATATTTTTCTTGTGAATCATATATTTTCAAATGCTTACTATTGCTATCTTATTGAAAGTAAATAATTGTGAAATGGCCTCCATAAGCATTGATTAGTGTTGCTAGTCTTAAAAACAGAAATACATTCAATTTTAACGCGAGTCTTAAAATATCCGATCGAATCAGCCCTTTGTAGGCGTGTGTGAGCCTGTGAGGGATCTATGCATGTGTCTAGATGTAGCAGTATCTCTTTTTGTTTGTCAGAGAGATAAAGACGAGATACAACATCTCTTGCTTCAATATTCAGCCATGCAACATCGGAAACTGTTCTTTAAGGAGACTATACTACACAGTGATTTTTTCTTCTTGGGAATATACCGAATATACATCGTTTGAAATTAGTCTAATCTTCTCAGCCGATATTGGATCATGGGGTGAAAACAGAAGAAATACTAATGTGAAATAGTAGGCGCATCTCACTATTATGACTCGTTTATATGAGCCATAATTCGTATGTTTAGTTACCATTCCATATATTCTCACCTTTATTTTGTTTAGTAAAAATTCAAGTATCAACCATCTAACGCTGAAATCATAAAGATAATTTTGGTGTTATGCTTGTATAAAGACTAATTAAGCGTTCTCTTACCCAACCCAGTTGATCTATTCCAATATGGTCTACACCCAAGCTCGTCTACAATCTACATATCTAATAATCATTTCATCTATTTATCACTTGGTCTAATTTGTAGCCATTTGGTGTAATCTCCAATAATAGTCTTATTTTCAGTCGTTCTAATGCACATTCGTCTATTATCCCTAAGGTGTGATAATCATTTGATGATTACTATAATTTGTGATTATTTTATGAGATAAAATATAGTGAGCACTCATTTTTTGTGCTCAACGGGGGAGTGCTTTTTTCAACCACCACCCCCCCTCCCGGCCCCTTGAGCGCCAGGGGAGCGGGCCCATCTTCTTTTTTTTTTTTTTACAAAAAAGGGCGTTTTTACCTGTTTTTTTTTCTAGGGGAGGGGGCCTGCCCCCCCCCCCTAGATCCGCCACTGGGTGTATGGTCGGTGGCTCAGTGCTGGGTCGGTACACTTTTCTTTTCTTTTTCGGTACACTTGATCAGCTTAATGTCACAAATAGCAGTCTGCGTGTGCTTAGAACTAGACTATCTAGATAATATCTTAACACGTGCATGTTGTTATCGGACGTTCCAAATAATAATAAGCCGGTGAAAAGCTACATATTCTCATATCTTTGGTATTTTCGAGATGTTTCAAGGTAAGGTTTGTTTTGGTTTTTTCTTTGACAACAAGAGCAGTATATGCATAGGTCTATATATATATATATTTTTTTTTAAATTTATTTATAGCTAAGCTTCATTAGTTGAAATTGTGCTTCTGCCGCAGTATGTACATGTACAGTCAATGTACATGTAGCCCGGTGCCAGGCTGGCGGTACAGCTGCACAGCTCAGCAAGCAGTGGCGTAACTCCAGGTAGCTCCGCCGCCGAAGGCGGCGGAACTCCTTGGAGTTAGCAGTGGCGCGGTGTAGCTCACTAAGAGTAAGACGATAAGACTAGTAGTACATGTACTAGTCTAGGCCTAGTCAGTTAAATGCATGATTCCAATCTTGACAATCTCGCGTATAATAATGTTACTGGTCAATGGATGAGAGTGAACATAGCCCTGCATATTGATCTACTGATATTATTAGACTGAGCTGCAGGGAAAAAATTAATATTTACTTTTCGGGGGCTACTTTTCAAGCTTGCCTGCATAAAAATAACCTTTAAAATTTGTTTTGCATTGAACTCTATGCAAATTTACAGGGGCTCTTTTCTGATTATTGGGCAAATTCTGAGCTGATTTCACTGCTGAGCTGGGCAATAACAAGTGAATAACTTCACAAAATTTAGCTGAAATAAGTCCATATGAATTATGACCACAGCAAGCACAGGCAGCCGGCAGAGGCATAGCCATTACTACTACTACTACTGTACTACTACTAGAATCTACTACAGGCTAGACTACTAGTACTAGTAAAGTAAGATCTACACCTCTACAACTAAAATGAAAAGAATGCAAACTACCACTTAACTTAACTTGTCTTAAAAACGGATACACATAGGATAGCAAAAACTTGGGCTTATAACTGCAGAATACCCCGCACATTTTTAGATACCATGTTTTTGGGACGATGTGCTACGGTGTATAAATAAATGTGCGGGTATTACTATATTAGGTACGTACATAGGTAAAACTTGTTTCTCCAACTCCAAGCAAATGTACAGAAGAATTACTCACAAGTCACGACAGAAGTTGAACTATAGGTTACTTCAACGTATCAATAACTAATAAGTGCTAATGCTTAGTTTACAGTGCCCGGTCGGTGTACGATAAATTGTTCTACGAAATTTTTGTGTGTGCGATTTTGGGGCATCGTAAGTGGCTACGGGCGATGATGTTTGTGTTTACATTATCTACAGTGTACGAGCATCGTGCCATTTCTTGTATTGGCCCTCGGCAGGCCGGGCCAATCCGTACAGAGGCTGCTCGGAGGTTGTACAGAAATCGTGCAAGTTCAGTGCAGTATATGTAGCCGTGCAGTCTCCGCAGCCTCTGCCTAAACTAGGTATTACAGATGCACAAACGCAATCATCCCCAAAGCAGTTGATGAGATCCTTGGCATTTCTCTTGCCAAGAAGTTGGACAGAAATAACTGTCTGGTATGGGGAATTTTTAAATTTGAATAAAACTAACATTTGTCAGACTTTCCCATACACTGACACATCTGTGTACGATAATCTGTAATCCTTGGCACATGCACAATGGAGGGGGGCAATTAGAGATTTTCCTTGGAATTTTGCACAAAATTTGGCCTCGTTTTTTTTCTTCTCAAAAAATTGTTTTAGAAAAAAGGTTGAAAAAATAATCTAATTTTCATATATACAATAAAAATAACGTTGAAAAATCATTATAGAACATCAAAATATAAAGACAAGTTTACTTTCACCTTATCTGACCATTTTCTTGAAGCTACTGTGCGCGATGAGATCAGCAATCACACACAAACTGCATTGCATAACCTCCTCACTAACCCGTACGTATAGAGACGGTCAGTGGAGCCAAACATACTAGGCTCAGTGAATCAAATGCTGAAATCAGAGTGAACCAGACGAGCTATCAAGGAAAAAGGCAATGCCAGATGATTCTAAGAAGAAAAAAAATCTTGCCCAATTGGCAATTGTAGCTAAATTCAACTCTTAGTCTTCTACACAATTGCATGCTTCTTTGAGAGGAAGGAAAACTTTCTTGAAAAAAAATCAATCCAAGAAGACCTGACAAAAGAAAATGCTGCTTTGCTATCCCTGACAAGATCCTGTCCTAAAACACTGCATGGACAAGTCAGGACAAGTTATTGCACTCATCCTCCGTGATAAAAACAAAGATGTAAGAAAGCTAATCTCATGCAAAGATAATGGATAATTTAAATACATAATGTCACATTTGGCTGGTACATCTCTTGTACAGTGAACCATACATATACTGAACATTTTCCTTGCAGTTTAAAGCCCTCTAAAGTGTTGGGAGCCCCAAATTTGACGGCAAAATTTCATGTTGTAAACTATATCATAATGTGAAAGGGGTTGCCATTTAAGACACATTTCTGCAAAGATTTCCCAAAATGTGTTTGAAGACAAATATTGATAAAAGAAAACAGGTTCTAGGACTATTACCCCTGAGCAATCACCTCCGGTGGATTCCAAGCCAGACAATTACCCCCACCCCAGGACAATTGCCTCCTGAAAAAATTCTGCTTTTATTAAAACTAGTACATTGTATCAGGGTAGAGTTCCCTTAATGAACAGGGGAGGGGGGTATTGTCCACAGGGTAGTTGTCCTCGGGGTGATTGTCCAAGGGGTAATGAAAGGGGTTCTGAAAAATATTTGGGTTTTATATTGTCCACAGAAAACCCAAATTTTGTATTCTTTCATCAGAAATGTGTCTTAAATGACATCCCTTTTAGATTATGATACAATTCAAGTGAAATGTTACCATCAAATTGTATGTCTAATATCAGTAGATCAACATGCAGGGATATGTTCACTCTCATCCATTGACTAGTAACATTATTATACAATTGTATAGAGGGGCTTTAATACCTTTAACTAGTGTAATACTTTACTCCTTTTTGTTTGTTACCAAAAAAGAAAAGAATTTTTGCCTTTGTACAGTTTATGTTTAAGAGTAGACTAATGTATGTACATGTACACAATTATGAAAAAGGATAACAAAATGCTAGTACCTGCACATGCATGTTTCAATTATGTTAAGAATATTTGTCAAATTTATTTCTCTGTAAATATGTTACTGATATTGAGCTTAACTCAGCTTATCAAGGGTATAATGGTTAATTTAGATTAGTTTAATTCCAAATTAGGACATATTATCCAAACAGATAGCCTTTAACTCAAGAACCTCTCTGAAACATGGATTCATGAAATACTTCATTATTGTTCAATAAACAGGGTTACACTTTTATCCAATGTAAATATACATGTACATGTATACGTGTGTTGAAGGGATGGTGGTGTTCCTACAGGTGTATGTGAATTTTAGATTCTCTTGACACTAATTTTAGAGATGAAATTATGACTTAGATGATTTTTTACTGCAACAATTAATCACTACTATCACTGATAGTAGTTACAGTGATATTCAGAAACCCAAATCAAACATGAAAATATTTACTCATACACCAGATGATTACCGGTATGTACATGTAACGATTAATCCTAACATTGACCATTGAAGATTATGCAAATTAACGGCAATGATTTTGTTGGTATTATTTACTCAAATTTTGTTTCTATATCAAAACAAAAATATATGACAAAAATCTCTTGAAAAGAAATAGAAATGAACTGTAAATACATTAGTACATGTAGCTGTTAAAACAACAACATTTTTGGATGACATTAGAGTTAGTTTGGTTGATGCAATAAACATAAACAATATTGTCTGAATGCTTCTGAAGTTAGTAAAAGGTTAATAAGAATATGGGTAATATACTTGATAAATTGTTATGCAAAACCTGACTTTGTTATTATCCAGAAACATTTCAATGACAATAAAAGAAATCTTATAAATATTTGGAATATTATTGAAGACTTGCTGGGTAATAAGGTTAAAACCTTATCATCATACATGTACATGTTATTCAACACCAAAAGAGTATTGCAAGTTACAATTTTAATGTTTATTTTGTCACTCTTTTTATCTAATAAGTAAACATTGTAAAGGTTTGGTATTGGTATTGGTTTTTATTTTCCATATCACAATATTAAAAACAATGCAAAGAAAATGCATGTACATGTACATAGTAAAATCAATGGTAAAGTGAATGGCTGGATAACCCATTCAGATTTGTTAGTATAGGAAAACTGTTCTTCCCTGGGGTGCAGGAAATAAAGATTTAGGTTGAGAGCCAGTAGCAAGTATTGATACATGTAGTCATAGTTATTTTTTAGGGAAATGTATCCCTGATAGTACGGAAAGCAGAAAACATTGGAGAAGCATTCTGGTAAAAGTTGAGCAAACTCAGATAAGTAATAAGTAGGCTTTTAAAGGTATAGACCAGTTCTGGTCATGCGATTGCATTATGAAAGAAACGTTGTGGAATCGATCAGAAAAGGTTGATCATCTAGCATATACATGTAAGTATTGGTGTATACTGCAAGGTTCTGGAATCATCAACATGATAAGAAATTTGGCCCAGTCTTGGTAAAGTTACAAGCACTGTACACAGAAAGATGTATATGGGACTACCCTATATCAAGTAATAGGCGGTTTCCGCCAAATGTGTCATCACGTATGAGTAAAAGCATATTCTTTCACATGATTGGTAATAAGAGCTTCCGTTTCATATTTTGAGAGGGACGCCTTTCCAAAACTGGTCTATACCTTTAATGTTTGAAATTTGTAGTCAGTAGAGTATATATAAAATTCAAATTTTCAAATTGATGATTTGGCATTGTGATGTAATGTTGGACCACTCTCTCATATCATTAAACACTTATAACGCCTATAATAGGACCTCTTCATTTTTAGAGGACCTAATGTATGTATTAAGCAGGGTCTGCCCGATTGACCGAAGGCCCTGAGACCGAAGGCCTGCAAAGCCGATTTTTTTCCCCTTCAGATTTGTCTCCTTTCTCTGCATGCCTCCATGTAAATGTACGTCAATGCTCACCCCCCACTGAAAAATGTTCCGCTGCCCCTACTACATGTACATGTATGAATAATAATGATAATTAGATTTTTTTGTTCATGTATATATAGCGCATTATACAAACAGAGGCCTTCAGTCTAGCGGGCCTTTGGTCAACTGGGCATGAACCTACCGGTATTGAGATATCTATCAGCGTGTTTCCACAGAAAAAAGTGGAACGATCCGAATTGAAATACCGTGTCGCGGCGACACGGTATGATACCAATCTGTTTCACAGAAATACCGTGTCGCGGCGATACGGTATTTGTTTCCACAGAGCGCGCAGCATGGATCCAGATCTACATAGGATTCCACGTTGTTCTCCCTCCCGCCAGATACGGTTTGTCGCTGTGTGTTTCCACAGGAAATCGACACGGATCGACACGGCAAAATCCACCTCCCAGAGGTGGTTCTGAAATACCGTATCTCGGTCGACACGCTTGTGTTTCCACAGGAAATTGACGCGTATGACACGGTATGATACCGTATCACTTTTTCTGTGGAAACACTCAGAATGGCTCTGAGAGAAAAGGGACTGGAATACTGTAAATTTTGTTGTAAAGTGTGAAAGGAATGGAGAGTTGCCCCAAATTTATTACAGTAGAATGACTGATATGCTGGTTTTGTATTACAGCTTTCTAATAGTTTTTCTTTTTCTTTTTTTCAATTACTTTGAACTTTTTTATTTTCTCTGAGCATTTCCTCAAACTCTCACCAATTTTTTCTCTGATCTTTCTTTATTTACCAATTCAACTTGCAATATAGGATGGTATATTATATGATCCAACAACGTTATTGATACTGTGCATAGTGTGTGCAGAACCAGCAGAAGCATTTAGTTGTATACTGTGAATATAGCAACTCTCTATTTTGCTGCTGATGTGTACATTAAATAGCCATGAAATTCATCATTAAAACCTTCATTCATCATCCAATGACCAAAAGTCACTATTTACAAATTGTAATAATGTTCTTGAATATCGAGTGAGTGAGTCAAAGTCATTGGCTACATGTAGGTCGATTAGTTAAAAACAATAATGAATGAATAGTGATTATTATTTTCATAACTTCAATTTCTGAACCATTTTCAGTACTTTAGTAGAGAAATCTTTAACACAATGAGCAAATATTTCACCCAACAATTTTTTTCTTTTCGTGGTTGATGTTAAATAGAGATGTAATAATTTATCAACTCTAGAGATATATTGTATTAAAGAAATATTCTCTCAATTCAACCTACATTGTAGGTATATTTACTGTATATATCTAGGGTATGTTGTACCGAACAAAGTAAAAGCATCCATTAAAACATGTTGAATACCCTCATGTAACTTTTTACATGTAGAGTGTATACAAATACCAACATTTAAGAATCAGAGAACAGACATTATGTGATATGTGTTCAGGTTCAAAACATAATACAGTTTAGCATTCTCATGATATTTTTAATGCACGGCAACAAAAATTCTACAGTGTACTGTGTCATCCTGAAGGAAATGATGTTATCCTTATTGTGAGAGCCTTGTCAAAAAGCTGTACAACAGAATGTATATATACATGTACATGTAGCTTTGTTTTCAGCAGACAAGACCCTTTTTCAAGGAGTTGAAGTAGACAAATTTGGAGTTTCAGGCTTGCAGCAAATATCAGTAATTAAAACCTTACTAATTGGGGACCATTCTTAAACTCATAAACTGGAATAACAAAAGACTTCCAACTTCAGGACCTTACCTATTATGCTATTTTAATTTTCTGTCAACATGATTGTATCATTTGTATGACTACCTTTAGAAGTTTGTCCTTTGTTAATTCATCAATTGCATAGCATTGCATTATAACATTTCATTGACCAATTAATTTCCCTTTACATTGGTGCCTAAATTATATGGATTTTGTAATTTTGAGATGTGCAGTATACTGTACTGCTGAATGGGAAACATGATAAGTGACAATGTTGCAAAATAAAATACCGGTAGTGACTCTTACTTTTAATGTTGATTCTAAAATACATATTTTAATGAAATTGTAGATTTCTGCACCCAAACAGATATCATGTTATCCAAAAGACCTGTTGAAACTCTCAAAATAATAACTCTCAATAATGGCACCACAATAAATTGGGTACTGTATCATATCATTGCATAGAGAAATAGGTCTACAGGTATCACACAATAAAAAAGGAAAGTAATATATTCTAATAAGTGATATTAACGAAAACCAACTTTCTAAACAGGGTGGATTGCTTCAGAAATGCATCTTCTTCAAAGTTCAAATATTTAATATCTGTGACATTTACATTTGAAGCTCCATTTACTAGTTCTGTGAAGTTGTTGCTACAATGTAGTGTCATTTTTCAAATCACTTTTTAAAGCAAAACAGGTTTTGATCTGAGTATAATCATAACATTTAAACATCTTACTACCCGGTAATATAAACAAATGATTAAATTCCTCTCCTGGCAGCTTCAACTCTGAAGTATTGATAAACTAAAACCTCTACATGTAATAGTAGTGGTCAAAGCCTACTATTCCAAGTGGTACAAAATTCTAATCTTTGAAAAATCCTGTTTCAACTTTAATATTACCGGTATACAATGTTCAGTGAGCTGTGAGGATACATTATAGATATACGTGGCATCAGTTACAATTTATGGGCCAGTCCCTTTCTCCCTCTCAATGTAAATAGTACCAGACTACCAGTATTCTTTTGGGCTATGTTTAAAGAAATGTAAATCAAATCAGACAAGTCACTCTCTTTCCGTACAGTGTTGCATGCAGTGAGCAATGTGGTTCAATTCAAATGTTACAAATAATTGTAAAATTTTGAAGGCTTTGTTTTGGTAATGTGATCGTCCAATGTCTTCCAATAATGGTTGTCTTGCTGACCCGACCTCTATGCAAATATCCTAACTTTAAATGGTAGCTGCAATTGTTTTGAAACAAATCTTGATACAGGTGTCACATTGATTCTTTTTCTATTTATGTAAATATAAGATCACTTTAGGCATATCAACAAAAAACCTTACCGGTACATGTATGTAACTTAAAATTAAAAAAGTCAGGGCAAAACTTTCCCTTACAACAACGCAGCCTCTCTAAATCGAATATATGTTGGTATATGTATTACATCTGATGTGATAGTTCGAATATCATGATGATAGGTTATGAATAGCTTATGGATCATATTCTTGCCCCTAAAATATGTGAAATTCACCTACAACCCTGTACATGTATGTAGAAGATTTAGGATTGAATGAGTAACATTAATAGGAAAGATAACATAAAGGGTTTTGAAATGGTATACACTATAGTTTGGCATAACCTATCATTATCATTCATTGGAGCTTGACATGTTTGTCATTTATATAATATTACTGGCCTTGAGGGAGATACAAGGAAATATTGCCCTTCCTGATTTCAGTAAGGGCAATACATGTATATCATCATATCTCCCAAAAGATAAGACAGTAAAGAAATTTCCAATAATAGGTGTAGCATGTAGACATATTGATCTATAAACTACACATCTGTACTGAAATATTATAAGAATATGTACTTCTTTTGATCCTGTATTCTGTATGATATGTTAGATATTTGATATATTTTTATAATTCTTAAAATGCATATCCATTTTTCAGAGGGGCAGGTAGACACTTGATGACTATCAACACAAAGGTACAAGGTGACTGTCAAGATGAAGAAGAAACTGCATGCATACTCCACCGATTGGGACAACGGGCTTTTTATTATCCTTTGAGAAAGTGGTAGATCAAGTTGATCCAGTGTAACAGTAGCAGCAAATCTATGAGGTACATGTACATGTATGTAGATGGATTGTAATAAAACTTTGGATTGTTCCATGATCAGGGTATTTACATTGTAAGACTCCTGCCCCATTTTTTCACCATTTTTTATTGATGGCTATTATATGTACATGCTACATACATGTAGCTCTTCAATGAATGGATGTAAAAACTGATGCCTTTGGATCATACATGTAATTGACTAGTATGCTCATGTCCATGTAATAGACCATTTTCAAAATGTATTCAAATTTATACATGTTTACCTTGCAATGAGCTATTACATTTGCCTGTTTTGTATTATTGTTTCTCAGTAGTCAGAATGCAAATTACCAGCATTGGTTGTTGCTAGATCGGGTAAACATTGCGGCCTGCTCAAATTAACAACACGTAATGTGTGTAATTTGTATTCTGAGATTTCTGACTATTGAAACACAATTTGTCATAACAGGAGAATGAAATGATTTATTATAAAGAGGCAGTTAACAAAGACGTATATATGCATGAAATATATTTTGCAGTATGAAAATAAACTACCGGGTATTCCAATCAAAAACTTCATTTTATTTGTCTTTACTTAAAATATTTAATCGCAATTAGGCCTAAAAGAAGATGTATGGCCCCAATGTATGGTGCCAAAACATGGGTCGGTCGGTCAGAAATCTTTATTATTTTTTTCCCTCCTCTTTAGGCTGATATTCCTCAGTTTTGATAGCATTAAATTTTTTCTTCTCAGTTTTGAATGCTTTAAATTTATATTTTCTGATTCATTAAACAGTTTTTTCTTCAAAAACATTATAAAAAAACTTTTAAAGAGCCGACCGTAGATTTCCAATTTTGGGGTCGGTCGCAAAGGGCAATACAACATCTTTCTTTTTACGCCTTATGGTAATAACTCAAACTCCTTTATCATTTTGTTCCTAAACGTGATTTCATTTTATATAATACCGGTACTGTACTGTGTCTTATCCACATAGAAATTGTAGGGCATTGCATATAATACAATTTATAAATTGCTATGTTATAGATAATTATGGGGAAAAACAATGTGAATCTTCCCATTTTTTAGTATTGGCAATACAGTGTACAAGATTACAAAAAATATTTAGATTGATGTTGCAGATTACTAGCTACATGTATGTGCTAGACCATCTTTTTATCCCCTCGCCGACGAAGTCGGAGGGGATTCATAGTAAAACGCTGCCGTCCGTCCTTCCTTCCGTCCTTCCGTCCGTCCTTCCGTAACAAATTTGGTTTCCGATCGATAACAGTAATGTTTGACGGATTTTAGTGAAATTTGATATGAAGGTACATGGTATCAAAACACAGCCTAAGTTCGATTTCAGAGTATGTAGGTCAAAGGCTATAGCTTATTAAATATGCGAATCTGGTTTCCGGTCGATAACTTTTATAATGTTTGACGGATTTTAATGGAATTTGATATGAAGGTACATGGTATGAAAACACAGCCTAAGATCAATTTTGGAGTATGTAGGTCAAAGGTGAAAGGTCATAGCTCATTAAATATGCAAAATCACCTAATTATATATGTGAAAATGTGGTTAACTTCCTTGCCTACATGTAGTAATATAATAGTATAGTCTAATGGAGGTAACTTGTTCTGACATATATAGGCATTTGTACCCTGCGAGGATGCTACACTTTGCGTTGACTTGTTATATGATATTATGTGATATGATATGATATATGATACAGTATGATGGTATGGTAAGAAAGGGAAAAAAGGTAACTCAGAAGAAATTTGTAGACAGTTTAATGAATCCTACCCTAAGAAATATAATATTATTACCACTGTTCACACTGTTCTTGAGACCCAACATTAACTGGGAGCTCTGTTCTTTATTTCTCAAACCAACAGATTCCACATGGGATCCCATCAAGTACTAGGCATATCCTGCTTCACTCATGCATTGAGAGGGACTTGGCAGAGGCTAATGGCATGGCTCTTGGTTTGACTCAAACAGTACTCTCATGTTCTTCTCTGAAATGATGATGATCAAGTACACCTGGACGGGTCAAGGGAAAGATGATCACGACTATAAAAAATGAGAATGAGGAGGTCAAAATTACAAGGGGAAGCGGACCAACAATGGAGTATCTAGCAGAACAGACACTATCCTTGTGAGGAAGCACATTACATCAAAGTCTATTTCGCTAAACCAGACAGCTGCATGTATGGTCGGACTGAAAACCTTTTTTAATGACATGGTCTAATTAAGTTATAGTGGTCAAATCTTATGGCCTACCAGACTATAAATTAAAGCAGACTTGTGCTGGCATTATAAAAATAAACATGACAGGTTTCGTGGAGCAACATTGCACTTCTCACTGAAGTTGGTAAAATTGGAGAATCAAAAAGTGAATTGCAGTGTTCTATTTTGCAGGGTTCAACACAATTAATCGTAAAATTATAAAGAAGGAAAGTAGGAAACATGTCGGCACTTATGTGAATCCTTGTGCTAAGGTTAAGTCAAAGAGACATTACATTGAGATTGTGTACTCGCTCTCTGATAGTCAGGTGGTGTCTCAAGGTTCTGATTTTCACAGTGGCAAGTATTGAAACTCTATTGGTTGTATTACTAGTCTAATGATACCTTGCACATTGTCATTACAATATTGGCAGCTTTAGCTTAAAGATGGTTTGTCCCTTTGGAGACTTAGAAATCTTGAGTTCCATGAATCCAGTGGTATACAGTATTGAAGGGCACTAGTGTACTTTCATATCCATTTTTGACCTGTATCTCCGGCGTGGCGATACCCTACTAAAACATACCAAAAATCAAGACATTATGATATACACTTTCACGGGTTTCACAGCAAACTGCTGCACAATTACAATAAATGAAGTTAGTGACTGTAATCTCAGATCCTCATTAAATTCATGTAAGTAATTCACATTATGACGATGGTGATCATTGTTACGGTCGCTAACTTCACGCCCGCCCGTCTGCACCCCTTCGTTGGTACGGTATGCAATTTTATTGTAATTGTGCAGCGGTTTGCCGTGAAACCTGTGAGAAAGTGTATACCTGGTTTATAATGTCTTCGCTTTTAGGAAAATACTCCAAAACAGATAAGAAAATTGACACAAAACAGGTAAGAAACATAACGAATTTTAAATCATAACCATTATTTGAACAATTGATGAAGACTTAGTAGATTTTTGGTATGTTTTAGTAGGGTATCTCCACGCCAGAGTTACGGGTCAAAATTGATGCGAAAGTACACTATTGGAGAGGTCTTTATTAGAACCTCCCACCAAATACAAACAAATCGAAACTGGCTTTCAATGAATAGTTTTTGAACGTTTAATTCCAGATATTTATTGTCTAGACTCAAAGAATATGTGTACATTGTTGATTTGAGAATAGCTCCTTCTGTGGCAATATGAAAACAGTGCTATATTTTAATTTCTTACAAAGAGGTTACATAACCTATGACTGTAAAATTTCACACGTTATATCGTTATACCACTGTATTTTGAAGGCATTTAAAGTGAATTTGAATTAGAGCAAAGAATTCAAGAAGGTATCAGTTAAACAAATAGGGTGTGTAGTTTGATAAATGTGGGATATCCATTTGTTTCATTGTACTAAACATTTTTGTGAAAGGTTGATCATCCATTTTGTTAAAGGAGACCTCCCCCAAAGAATAAGTGTAGGTAATTATTCTAAAAATGAGATGTATTCCTGCCTGCGATTTACAAAATTCTGTACAAGAGATATATAAATGAAGATATTCTTGGCATGATGTGATTTTACATGTAGCATGACATGGGCACAGCCATTTTCTTGAAAATGTGACGTACCAGTCAAAGTTGTACATGTATCATGCACCAAGCTTTAGTTGAAAAGGCTTAAAATCAATAACAAAACCTTTACTTCCAATGAAAAAATCATAGCTGAGAAGATAGAAATTATATTTAGTGTAACATATATATAACAGGAGAACGATTGTAACTAATACTAATACTAAAATGTAGCAGTTGACAAATATATTTTATTTATGAGAAACCTTCACCCCAGACGAGCACCATCTCATTTATGCAATTTGCGTTCTGGCAATCGTACAAAGGATAATAGCAGGTGAATGACATGCTTCATCACCACACACACTTGGGAAGGAAGCATCTATAAATTTGAATACGGTTACTTGATATAAAACGACTTCACACATCAAGAAAATAGCGATGCCCATGTCGTGCTGAGAAACTGTACATTATTCTTGCTTTATGCCTCTCATACAATGGGGATTTCTTGTAGATCCTTTTTGCAAGAATATAATATATTTCTCAGAATAAGTAAAGTTATTTGTTTTAGTGAGGTTTCCTTAACTCTAATCAAGTTTGAATTCACTTCAATGAAAACACATTTATTCCTTCTTTTCTGTTACATACATAAGATTGAGCACAAAAAGCGTTCAGATACAAATGAAGGAGGCATGGCCCTGGAAAATCTTAATGGATATGGGATACCCATTTACAAAAACGCCTGCAAAAAAAAAAAATACAGTTTATACCATATATTCTACTTTCCTACCAGAACTACATAG